>OY759270.1:49253663-49719602 GCA_963662155.1 Lamellibrachia columna | reverse complement strand
AAGTGACCACATACCCTGGTCCAGCCACTAGAGGCACTGATCAACTCCTCAGCGATTTGGTGATAGATGGAGTATGTGACCTGCTGTCGTGGTATCTCCAGGACACGCACGGTTGTATCACAGAGCTGACTGCTGTATTCCTCCTGCACACGATCACCAATCTGGGCAAGATAGAACGCGACCTCCGACTGAGGGGTCATTGCCCTCGGCAATGGCATCACTGGCAGAAGAAAAAATACACGTCACGATGATTTGGGTAAATTCATACATCTGCTTTGACTTGGAAATAAAAATAAAATACTGACTGGAAAACGTGGAAATTTTCCGCAATTCACAGATCATGTTATATTCCTCCAACAAGTGGCAAGCCTTGGTTTATTGCACCATTCTATTCATAGCAATTGCACAAATACAAACAATCTGTGGTTTCCTGCCTCATTGCTGGGTACAAATGCATCTTCCCTAATACTGGGACCTTGAAACAGTTAGAATTCACAGAGAACTCACAAAATTAAATGACCTAGTTTAAATGACGTGATGTTAAGGATATAATTGTGTAATTATTTTAACTAAAACATAACATGAGTTTTAATGAAAGTAGACTGAAGGAATATTTTGTGTAGTTTGCATCAAGACTTACACTGCTCCAGCTGCGAGAGTTCTCCTGCGAGTTCCTCCCTGAGGGGCAGGGCGAAGGGTGGCAGGGCATTTCTCTGCACCAACATCTCTACTTCTGCTGTTGGTAGATCAATGACAGAGGTGGATGATGTGTAGCTACGGACACTGCATGCGATGGATGGGGAGTTGTCAGGGGTGGAAGAAGATGACTCACTCTCTGGTTTCTCTGTAGTCAGGAGTACACCCCCATCTGAGACCTCCCTCTTACTCCGAGGGACACCTCCTAACTCTGACTCTCCAGCCCCTTCTTCCATACCACCTAAAGCTGCAGCAGCATTCTCCAGAGTCCTAGTAGCCCTCTGGTTATAGTTCCTTCTACCCGCAATACCTGTAGCTTCTGACCTAATCCCTGCAGTACCCATGTCAGCATTGTCCACCCTTGCTTCACTGGCTCCCACCAATGCACCCACACTGCGACCTCCATAAACTGACAGCCTACTCCTGTCCACCGACCTCCCGGGTGACCTGCGAGAGGGAAGGGGAATAGAACTTGGACGGGCAGACCAGGCCCCTATCTTCATAGTGGTCTCTCTGGTCACTGGCGATGTCCTCTTGGTGACTCCATCAGTGGCTGCTTCATTCAGTACATCAGTGTGATGTTCAGACATCTGCCGACTACCCACACTATCCATCTGAGACTCATGGTACTTGTCTACCATGTTGATATCTGGCAGTGTCTTTAGCGCCTGTTTTGACAGGGTGCCATTACCACTGCCAGTTGATTTAGTAGGAGAGCGAGAGCCATCCGATGGCAGAGACCTGCCAGTGGATGACCCAAGTGATGAACTCAGACTATCACCCGTTGGTACACGACCCAGGAAGTTCAACACGACATAGCGTGTTTCTACAGAGAACCCCTCTGATTTGGGTGACTTGGTACGTTTTCCCGTCATTTTGACTGTTAGTGGAATAGGAGATGCTGAATTTGTGTGTCAATCATCTGTGAAAAAAACAAGAACATCACATGAAAGTTGGTAATATGTAAGGGTTCTCACCAGGTGGTAATATGTAAGGGTTCTCACCAGGTGGTAATATGTAAGGGTTCTCACCAGGTGGTAATATGTAAGGGTTCTCACCAGAATTTTTGGACAGAATTATCATCTAGGAAAATGGTTCAGAATTAAAGCACCTGTGCAAGGTGTCAAACATGGCTCCACTCCAAAACAAACTACCTGTATATTTTGAAGTGAGCAGGCATGCACGCTAGATTTTTAATAACGTCTACATGAATTTGACTAGTGATTTCCATGATTATGATTATTACTTTTTTGGCATATATAACAGTGTTCAAAATAGCGGTAGCCCGTGGCTACCAGAATTTCCGCCGGGTCACCAAACTTTGAGACAAGAGGAGCCGGACAGGCTACTGATAAACCTGGGTGACAGGTGGTTCAGTTGTCAGTGCAGTCCTAGACAGTGCCTGGGAAGAAATCACTAGCTTCCTGGGGTCACTAGGTTGTAACAAGTCAATTGTTAACAATCAGCTACATCAAAGACATGTTGTTAGACATGTCTGACTTCAACTGGACAATCCCATAACCAGCCCCCCCCCAGTCAACTGCTGTTATTATTGGGCTACTAATAAACGCTCCAGTGATTGACAAGGTAGTTACATAGTTGACATTTTTCTTAATCGGCCACTTGCGGGAGATATACTGGTCAGTGGGGTTTCTGCTATGCTTAACAGAATATGTGGGTTTCACAAAGTTCTTACAATAATGTTATTGTTAGGAGTGTCATCCTTCATCTGTACTCAGTTGTGTGCATGTACCCTTGTACAAGACTCAATGAACTGGGGTACATTTGTTTGTATATAATAATAATAAATAATAATATACTTTATTTATTCACCATCAAATCCGGGACAATTGCCCCGTTCACGGGTGATTACAAAATCGGCAAACTTCTAAGAAACATAAAGACGCTTTTAAGAAAAATAAATAAAAAGTAAAATTAGGAAACAAAATGCTAGTATGTATACGTACATACATACAAATAAACCTATGTATAGTAAAATTAAAGGTAAATGCAATGATAAAGCAAACGATTTGCAAAAGTGCTGAACAGCTGATCATATTGGATAATAAATAATAAAAGCCTAGATTATATTAAATAAGTTAAAAAGATACTAAAAAGATAAAATAAACTTAAGAAAAAAAAAACTATACATTAATAAAACTGTCTGGACGAATAATACCAAAGTAAAATGAGGTCTAATTAAATTAGTTTAAGAACAGAAATGTCTTCAGTAATTTTCCAAACTGCCTGGTGTTCTGGATCGCACGTAGTTCCAGTGGCAGAGTTCCACAATGTCGGCCCAGCACAAGCAAACGCCCAGTGACCATAACGTTCTAGGTTTACATGTGGAACATCAAGAAGTAAACCACCACCAGAGCATAGGGTCCTGCGTGGTGAGTGACGATGTAGCAGAGATGCAAGATACACTGGCATGCCTGCATACAGTGTCGTGTGTACAACCATAACTGATACGTAATTTGTACTGGGAGCCAGTGTAGATGGTGCAGGACAGCAGTGATAGATCGCTGATCATCTCGTCAAAGTTGCATCACAACACGAGCGGCTGAGCGTTGAACCCTCTCTAGACGGTCAGATATGCCAAAGAGCATAGCATTACCATAGTCGAGTCTGGATGTCACAAGTGCATGGACAAGGCATTTGCAGACACTGATCGTCATTGCTCCTCGTGCCCGTGCAATTCTCGAGAGATGGTAGTAAGCACTTCGACATGCATTTGCCACCCGCATCACAATCGACAAATCAGCATCGATTGCAATGCCAAGGTCACGGACGATGGTCGATGTCACTACATATTGTCCACAGACGTCAATGTGCTCAATATGTATTGGTCTGTGCAAGCTCAATGAATGTATGACAATTGCTTCCGTTTTGCTCTCTTTGAGAACCATCGTTGAGAACCAGTCTGTTGTCACAGAGCCACGTTTTAACTTCACTGATGCACGCCTCCATTCGGATAAGAGCATTTGTATGGTCAAGCGGTGGGAAATCAACGTATAACTGCGTATCATCGGCGTACAGATGGTGGTGTACGTTGTGTCGGTTGAGTAAATTCGTTAGAGGCGCAATGTAGGCGTTGAAGAGCACCGGTCCAAGAACCGACCCATGTGGAACTCCGGATCTCATCACGGTACATTTAGACACTTCTTTCCTGACATGCACGGCAGAGGTACGACCATATAGGTACGACGCCAACCACGCATGCGCTTCGCCGCGTATGCCATAGCCATACAGTCTCTGTAGTAGGATATCATGATAAAGCACTCCATTGTTTTAGTGACAAATGAAATGTTAGATATTGGGCGGACAGCACATTGATATCAGCTCCTTGTTTTTCAGTACCGTCGTCACAATGGCATCCTTCATTGACTGTGGGACTATAGCAGTGGAGAGCGTGTAATAGCCAGACACAGAGCTTTAACGTTCTGTTTAAGGAGTGACGTTGGCAGCGGGTCCAGCTCACATGACTTGGTAGCAGATGCTAAAATTATGTTCTTCACGTCTGCAGGTGAAGCAGCTTCAAAACACAGTAAATGTGCAGCCACATTCGTCGCTGCATCTTCAGTTGACGATTGAGTCATATTGCGGTGCAATGCATCGATCTTCTCTGTGAAACTCTTCTGGAATTTCACTGCCATAGTAGCTTGTGTAGCATCTTCATGTAGCGGCCGGTCTCCAGCTCGACCGAGTAGCATGTTTGCGATCTGGTAGACACGTTGGATGTTGCCATCAGTACTTGTCATCTAAGTTCAGTAGTAATGAGATCGCGCTGTCATAAGTGCTGCCGTCAATGGCTGAGTACTTGCGGTATTGAACGTGTCACATCACGTGCTCTGGTTTAGGTTTTGTTGTAATTCACATTCAATCACACGGTGATCAGTGAGAAAAGTCTCCAGCTCAACGGTTGTAGCTATGACGTGAGATGTTCCAGACGTGATAACCAAGTCCAGTATGTTGCCGTGCTCGTGTGTTGCACCTTGTACATGTTGTACAAAACCATGTGTCTCCAGCAAATCTGCCAAGTTCAGTGCATCGGCACATGTAGAATCACCATATTGCGCGTTGAAATCACCACACACAACAATCTCCATGGAGTGGGCCGTGGCGATGGGTAAAATCTTCCCAACGTCACCTAGGAAGGTGTGGAAATTAGATGCTGGCTGTCGGTAGACGACAATCACGCGAGTGGTGCAACCAATATGGATATTATGCAGAAAAACGCAACAATTGATACACAGGCATGTGTATCAATGTCAGCACATGAAACTAGCTGCAGTGTCTTTCTGAACAATACTCCCACACCACCTCCATGACGGGCCCCACTGCGCGGCCGGTGAACGAACATGAAATCCCCACTGCACAGTTCGGATGTGACAGTCGTTTCACCTTCTGCCAGCCAGGTTTCTGTTATGGCGACGACGTCCAGTTCATGTTCATCAATGTAGTCATGCACGAGTAGCTCCTGTTTGCGTATGGATCTTGCGTTAATCAGGGCGAACTTCAATCAAAGGTGAGAGGAACTTCACGCAATGTAAGACCCGTTACCCGAGGCTGTAGAGGTCAGTGCAATCAGGTTGGCACTGTTAACACCTGTTTGTTTATAAACATAGCTGACCTGGCGACACCATCCGCTGGGCACCCTGGTTATTGGTCTGGATCGACATCTTATTCCGGCTGTTGTGCCCCACCTCATTGGTCGTCGACACAAATGCAATCGCTCAATTGTTGCCGTCCACGGGTGACTAGGCGGCTGCATGCATGTCCGTAGATTCATCAACAATGTCTGATATGATGATGTATATGTAAGACTCAACGAGTTATGCATTTGTCTGTTGTTTAGTTAGGTATGTGTATAAAAGATTTGATATATTTGTTTATGTATATATGTTAATAGTAGGTGTGCGGCCATTAAATATGTGGAAATTTTTATGCTAAACATAATTTAATAAATACATCTCAACATGGGTTCCTAAGACTTTTTTTTAAGAAATTATAAAGTGGGTAAATGACGGGTCACCAGTGGATGTTGTCTACTTAGATTTTCAGAAAGCTTTCGATAAAGTGCCACATCAAAGATTGTTACTTAAACTAAAGCCCATGATGTAATCAACTGGATAGAAAACTGGCTTACACACAGAAGACAGAGAGTAATAGTAGATGGTGAGATTTCAAACTGGAAATCGGTTTTGAGTGGGGTACCACAGGGGTCAGTATTAGGCCCTATACTGTTTTTAATATACATGTATATAAATGATTTAGAAGATGACATATCTAGCAAAGTACTCAAATTTGCAGATGACACAAAAGCAGGGTTGAAAAAATCATGATTTAAAAAAAAAAAAAAAATCAATTTTTTTATTTAAATCGGATTTTATTTTTTTAATTTATTTTATTATTTTTATAATCTGGTATATATATATATATAAAATTATATATATTTATATAGATGTTTAAATTTGTAAACTCTTTCAAACATGTTCTATTCAAATCGAATTGGGTTCTTGTCTTAGTTCAGAGGGTACATGATTTTTGCTTATATAAAGACATTAGACAATGTCCACAAGGCCTCACCCCCTGTAGTTGCACAATCTGTCTTGGAAAGGAAAGCATGTTGTGTGTCTGTAGCAGTGGTAATTATTGTTTGCCTATAGGGTGGATTAGCACCTGTCCAGGGCTCTGTGTACTCTAAGGGTCTCTAACCAGAATACAAACTGGTACAGTATTAAACAACTGAGTCGACATACTGATGAATTGGTAACAACTAGCATAAGCTATAAGTGGACTTTAACTCAGGACTTCTGTGTTGAAAAGATACTTCCTCTGGAAGACAAGTTTGTGTGGCTTCACTGCATTCAGAAAGGGAATAGCTCAAACATACACAATGTCATAAAATATTTGACTATCAGGCTATCGGGTGACAACACAGCTACACAAGTGTGCGCACTTTGTTTTGTATGAAAAAACATACAAAACTTTGTTGATCTCGATGCTTGTAAACAATTATTTGTGTTAAATTCATATAAATCAGCGATTTAAAAAACCAGAAGTAAAAAAAACCATAAATCAATGATTTTTTTGGAGTGATTTAAATCACCATTTAAATCAAATGACTTAAATCAAACAACCCTGCACAAAAGTATTCAGAAAGGTTACTAATGATACAGATAAACAAAGTTTACAGGATGATCTAGATAAATTAGTTAAATGGTAAGAAAAATGGCAAATGTTATTAAATTTTGGGAAGTGTAAATGTATCCACATAGGATTTGGAATAATGGACGAAGAATATAAAATGGAGGATGCTGTACTAGGTAGAACCACACAAGAAAAGGACTCAGGAGTAACATTTAGTGCTGACATGAAAGTTTCAGAACAATGTGGGATTGCTGCTTCGAAAGGAAATAAAATTCTAGGGCTAATTAGGAGAACTATCATATATAAGGAGAAACAGCTAATTGTACCCCTGTACAAAGCAATAGTTAGACCACATTTGGAATATTGTATTCAAGCATGGAGGTCGTATCGTAAAAAGGACATAGAAAAGCTAGAAAGAATACAACGAAGAGCAACTAAAATGATTCCAGAATTGAGAGACTTTAGTTACGAAAGGTCTAAGGTCTCTCAATTCTTATTACAATGTGGTTTGACAACACTCGAGACCAGGAAACCTAAGAGGAGACCAAATAGAAGTGTTTAAAATAGTGAATGGTTATGAGGATGTTGATAGAAATGTTCTTCAAACTTAAAGAAGGCATTAGAACCAGAGGACACAAAGCAGCATTAGTTAAGGAGCAGTGTAGGTTGGACATGAGAAAGTACTCTTTCTCACAGAGGGTGATAAAATGAATGGAACAAACTGCCAAATGATTGTGTTGGATAATGCTAGTAGTGTGAATGTTTTAAAATAGAATTGAAAGATATTTGATAAGGGCGGACTACACATAGATGAAAAAATTGTTGGACTCTCGATAAGCCTTCCTTGTCTACTTGTCATCTGGAACTTGTTGTTTGGGACGGCAATCTTGTTAAATCTTGTAAGCCAGTAGTATAGCAAAAATAAGCAATCATTCGGAAATTCCGATACTTCCGTCACGCATTAACAAAGGATCTAGAACAGTGTCATTTGATAAACTGACCCCTAAATAAATATGTACTATTATGTCATCGTGAGTCTTACCATATCACTGTTGCGTTGGTCTTCAAACTACACAACAAAGAGCAAATGCAATTTTTTTATTAACTCGGAAGGAATCTTCGTCGTATGGATTTCCCCCGTAATCATTACCGCCAGATACGTTTCCAGTGCATCGTACCGCAAAGGCGTGCCTACCCACTTCGAAATATACAGCCGTTACTCAGGGGTCCGAGGGATAACCAAAAGTAATACCAAAGTAATACTTTCTGTGCTCCAAAAGGGTCGTAACGTTGATAAGCAAATACTGGGCAACGTCTCTCATGTCAGTTGCTGCTACCAACGTATATTATAGAACACTGCTAAAACAGAACACTACTGAAAAATATGTTGGACTCTCAATAAGCCAATGGCTTCCTTGTCCACTTGCCATCTGGAGTGTGTAGCTTTGGGTGGCAACCTTGTTAGATCCTTGTTAAATCCTTGTTGAACAGGATTCGTTCGGCTAGGCTTATGACCAGGACGAAGCTGTATCCAACAGGTATACATTCTACACAGTCTACGTCAGATATTTGAAGCGTTCAGAAATAACCCACTTTCATTAAAGTTGAAACCATCATGGGTGTGAATCCCGGATAGTTTCCAGCAAACTGACAAACAAGACACATTCATTACAAACCCTCTGCTACACAAGATGTCTCGACCCAAGACCAGCCACCGTTGGGTTGTCTACTAGAACCAAAAACTCATCAAGAGAAGCAACATATTACACAAGAGGTGGGAGAAGACTCAAAAGGAATCTTCTTGTGAAACGACTCACAGAAAATAAGCCAGACAAACATGCACGACTCATTAATACGTTTTTGAGTTACATAAATTTATGAAGACCGATGGGACGGGCGTATATCTGTATTACACATTTGAGATAAACTCATTACATATGCAAAATACCGGACAGGGATACCCAGCAGTAAGTGTGTTCAGTTTTCAACTCCAACGATCAGATCTCCGAGGACAACTTCGCCCAGAGTGGAGACATTCCTGAGGAATCTGAGCCCCAACAAACCCCATGGATCGTATTGCATCAGCCTAGGAGTCCTAAAGATAATACCCGAAGAGATTGCTGCAGTCCTCACCACACTGTATCGATCATCCTCATGCCTACACGACGGAAGCGTGCCTTCATATTGGAGAACAGCCTTTCGAATAACATGGGTGTTGTAGATGCCATTCCTGAAAAACCCAATCAGTGGCGCGAGTACGAAAAGAGAAAACCAGGAGGACCTGATAATCATGGACTCTCGAAGGCCTTCGACAAGGTTAGCCACTGCCAACACGCCATAACGGGCGACGTCACGGGATCACATGCAATTAAATCCTGGCTGCGGGGCTTCCTTCGCAGCAAGCCCGACTTCACCTCCATCGACTTAGGGCTCAGTCATTGGAGCTGCATTCTTTCTCTTTTACAACAACGATCTCTCCAGGCGTCACTATTTCAAGCGATTGTCTCTGGCGAAACCTCTCCTGGCCAACCCTTCCCGGAGAAATCGAGTTGCTGTTAGAATAAACAGGTCTACGAGGGGGTGAAGTGTAAAGTGTTTTGAACGGTCATACGGACTGGATACCACGCTATATAAAAAAAACATACCTGTTACGCTTAACTGTTCAGACCCATAAGAACAAAACACACCTCGGTATATTATATAAATATCACACACGAACCATCTCCGTCTACTCAGAGTACCTGCTCACATTCGCCGGGACAAACAAGACAGACACGAGGAAGACCCATGCTATCGGACGACCTCCCCCACCATCGTATCTGCTCACACTCGCCGGGACACACAAGACAGACACGAGGAAGACCCATGCTATCGGACGACCTCCCACCATCGTACCCAGCGCATGAAGATGTCATTATTTCCACGCACCATCGCCGAATGGAACAGATTACCTCTGATGAACACTTGATACATCGTCGCCTCTGGAGAGACGTCATGCTCTAGGTCACATATTAGAGTTTCTGCAATTAATCTACCGAACTGGATCAGAATGTCATCCAGATGAGTAAAGTCTCACACGTTTTTCAGCAGCCTGTCGCATCTCTCTTGGTTCCACTGGTTCCATCTCCGTCAAGTTGCAGAAAAAAGGTCATTAATATCAGAGTGCGCTTTGGATTTCTTATCTATGTTCGAAGACAACACGTCGAGGATGGCGCCAACACTAAAACTCTCGTATTTATCCAAATGGGTCTCTTCCGCTCGACCATAACCTAAAGGATTCAATATGACATTCCTGATACGATAAAAAATGGTCTGAACGACAATTCAATGGCCATACCGAAGAGAACAGCTCCGATGTGACCGTTCTGTAGAAAGCGTTTCCCCGGTGACCATTTCGTAGAGAGCGGTTCCCGGTGGTCGTATCATAGGGAACGGTTCACAGGTGATCATTCTGTGTAGAACGGCTCTCCAGTGGCTCTACCGTAGAGAGCGGCTCCCCGGTGGCTGTACTGGAAAGAAAGGTTTCAGTGGTTGGATGGCGAGGTAGGAGTTCCGGCGGTCGGACTGATCATTAAGAGTGTCTTTCGAAGACGCGACCGCCAGCTTGCTCCCACTTGCACCGGTTCCATTCAATAGTTATGTGTAGTGTCGCCACTCGGTCCTACTCTTGCCGACCCGACGCAGCTGCTCCAAGATCTTGTCTTCAACCGCATGCCGATGTACTTCGTTAAAAGTGCAGGGGAGGCCAGTTTTTGGGTCGGCTGCGATATCCCTATAGTGTGATGGCCGAGAAGGACCAAGGTTGTTGTGTGCTGAATTTGGTAACGCGCTGGAACGATGCGCGATGCAATGGAGCGAAGCACCATGAGATGCGCGATTCAGTTTGAAAGTGTTTGTACGTACCCTCCATATTATGGCTTTTATGTGTCGCTTTACGCTATGGCTACAATACAATATACAACGACTGCACTACTACCTGTTTCTTAAATGGGTTATGTGTAAATTTTATATTGTTCAAAGTAGCCCCTTAAAAGAAGCTAAGTTGAATGCATCGTTTAAATGAGATGACATTCCACACTAACTTCATGTAAACGAATAAAAGCCGCAAAGCGAATATAATAATTACTATTGGTATATGTTTTAACTGAAATCTAACGAAAATTCAAAAGTTATGCCACATCATACACCCCTAACTCTAATCTAAGCAACCATAAAACAAATGAATATAATAAAATATAAAGTTCAGAGGGAACCATCAGACCATTAATCTTATAACCCAAAAGATAAAACACATTTTCGTATTATTTACCCCCCTCTCCGTCTCCACTACTCTGAACACTGTCTAAAACATCCATTTTCCCAACTAGTATCATGGTTATTCCTGACGATTCATGGCATATTTTGATAAATCGTCGAAAGAAGTAATTTTGGTGCCTCGTGATGATAAGAAATATTTTCTGCACGCCTAATTCACCTATAGGTAGTGTACACTGTGTAGACAACAATACAATTTTGCAATTGTTACAGTATATGTAACTTAGCACAACATATCACTTCAGCAAAAATGTAATTTTTTAAAGCAAAATAGTTACTTCAGTAATAAAATCTTAGTCACTGCTGACGTTAAGGGTGGTTAACGTTTTGTATGCAACTGCATGGGTTCAGACGATTTTTTTTAACTGCACGATTTTTCAGAAATTATCCCGGGACTCCCCAACTGATTGTGTACGCGCTTCGTGTTTATTAACGTAACTAAAATAAGATTGCACAGAAAAGTCGAACATTTCCTAACCCCCCTTTTCTAAGCCATGAGGAGAGGCCTGAAAAATAGCTTATATAATGGCAAACACGATACACAGATATGCGCTTTAGTTATAGCACGCACGCACGCACGCACGCACGCACGCACGCACGCACGCACGCACGCACATATTTATGTAATGCCTTCCATCGGTGCCTGATGCCGCCATGTATCCAGATGTCCAAGCGTCAATGTCCAAATGTAACCACTATTTACGAACTATAAATAGACTTTGTGATCCTTCTGTAGTGTTAACGAATAATTGAAAGTAAATACACAGCTATATTTATTTTAACTTATGTTGTAATTTGACTAAATTGAGTTCATGCAGTTTTTACTTTTATTACTAGCATGTTACGTAACCGACTTAGAAGGAATCCTAGTTGTCACATGACATCTGATACGCGCCATCTTGAGATGGTTTTGTCCTCGCGATCGCCGGTTACGCCCCAGTGACCGTGTATAGCTTTTGTTGCGAGGTCATACGCGATCGCATCTACTGTACGTCTGCCTTTCCCCTTGAAAGTGGTCATTTTCCCTCAAGCCTCTTACTACAACTGTCTCCCAAACAGCCGCAACCATGGCGCTAAGCGATGCCGATGTTCAGAAACAGGTACGTAAACGTCCTACCGAATGTCGGGTTTAACTTATCGGGGTCGTTTTTGCTATTTGCTGTCAAATAGTGACAGCGCAGCTGTCACCGACTGGTATGTGAAGCAGTTGGAGGTCAGGGCGACGTTCGTTCGCCTGCGTCCTTCAGTATGGGCTATGGATATGGGGGTAGAGGTGTAGTTTGCTTCATAACTACCACCTGCAGCACGTTCACGGCATCACTACCATCAGAATCCAGCATACCATTAATACCATTATTAATAATAACCAAAATAACACCATTGCATTGAAGCTCCAAACCCAGACTGATCGTCCAGTGGCAGAGATGGCCATTACACCATAGTCCCTTGACATGTAATATTATTACACTCTGTTCTGACAGGCTTGCTTGTTCTCAGGCTAAATTTACCTGCACAGTAAGTACACAAACATGTTGACAAAAGCCAATTACCACTGACAAATGTGGCCATCAAATCAAAATACTCAAATCCTGTAATGACAGATTTAACAAGATTTAACAAGATTGCCGTCCAAGGTAAAGACCCAGATGGTAAGTGGACAAGGAAGCCATTGGCTTATCGAGAGTCCAAGAAATGTTTCCATCTATGTGTAACCCGACCTTCTGAGATATGTGTCAACCTTGGTATTAAACATATACACTCTGCTAGCAGTTACACAATCTGTAGATAATTTGTTCCATTCATTTATTGTCCTCTGTAAGAACGAATACTTCCTGATATCCAATCTACATTGATCCTTTACTAATGTTACCTCATGTTCTCTAGTTCTATTATCTTTCTTTCTTGAGAAAAAAATATTTCAATCAATATTTCCATACCCACTCAGTATCTTAATAACTTCAATTTGATCTCTTAACCTCTCTGTCTCTATGGTTGTTAAACCACATTCTTTTTGGCATTCTTCATAACTAATGTCTCTCAGTTCTGGAATAATTTTAGTTGCTCTCCTCTGTATTTGTTCAAGCGTATCTATATCCTTCATATCTTTAGGAGTCTTGAAAACATGTTTTTGGAGCTAACTTGGAACCGTATAAAATGCGATACACAAAGCAGGTAACATGTATTTCATGTCCGTAAGCATTGTCATCTTTGCCACAATAGAAGTGACCTTTGATGCCATTTAGAACATTACCTTGCAACTGATTTTGCTGAATTCATGTTTTTTCCTGTTAAGTAATCGTCAATCTGGGAAATACTTCCAACACTCGTAGATATTATTTCATTTTGTCATTTAAATGTATTTGTACAGAAGATACAGAAACAAGCAAAGAAGCCAAACACTTGTGGTTATGAAGTTCAACTAGATTATTTTTTTGGTTATAATAACCACGCTCCCTGTCTCTCATTTGCTCTCTAAATTAACCCATTAGACTCCGCACATTGAATTAAGCGTGTGCTGCTTTTCCCCAGGCAACTGAGGCAATGCTTAAGTATTGATAGTAGTATTGATATCTTATAATTGCAAGTTATGTTTATTTTGAAGCAAATTGAATTATTTATGCAATGGTGTAACTGTGGTGTATATAAGCCTGTTATATGTTGTTATTCTGAGGTGTGGAACTTTGGAAATAAATTTTGTGAACAAATATTGAGAGTGAAGTTTGACATGAAAGTAATTTTTTATTGCAATAACATCACCAACTGCTGGCTCCACACAAGGAAATGTTCTTTCTATGCATGGTACTGCACAAAGAATCCCATTTTGCACAAATGCACATTGCATGTCAGATATCCAAAACATGTCTCAATCGCACATCCAGATGGCCGTTTCACTCCGTTTTCGCAACACAACTGACAAGCTCATTTTGATGACAATGAATTGTTGGAGTTCTCATCAGGGATGTCATCACTACTGTTACTTGCCACCTGAAACAAACAAACAGCTACAGTAATGAAAACAGAATAAGAATAAAAAATTTGATGCATTTATCACGTCATATCCAACACAACAATGTCAAATTATAATTTTTACAAGCAGACAATAATGACATGATGTTTTTTTAAGTTTACTAATATCTGAAATATAGATAAATATAATTAATTACAAAGACCACTGACACCGTCGATATAATAAAATTGTCAACCATGTCCAAAGGCAAAGCAACAACACCACCCATCCAGGCACCGCCCAAGCCAGGGCTTGACTGTTTATATGCTCGTCGGGCCAGATTTTTCTGTTTTATTTACTTATTTGCTTTATAATTCATTATATAACAACATACACAACTAACCCCATAATCTAAGCCAAATAAATGGCACAAAACAGACAATGTCAGTGTTGATACAGTCGACAAGCTGAATAAGACGGTGACCAGGCTACTTTTGGACAAAGAAAACCAACTGACGCCATCTTCAATTTATCGCTCACTCAGTCAAAGATCGAGCCACATATAAATCTTACCTCCACATCCATCTCAGAAGCACTTTCATCTGAAGATTCATCCTTAAAATCTCGCAAACTTCATCTGCAGTGAATGCATCTGTTCTACGAGAAATGGGCATTTTTAAAGCTCACTAGTGCTCGAATTCAAATGCGATTATCTTCGAAACTTTCAATACGACCATATGTTAATTTTAGCCACAATTCATAGCTAAAATATGTAGAATTCCGCTAGTTTTAGTTTCATATCAATCCACCCGATTACGCCACCTCCACAGCCTTTTTCCCAGCGGGCATTTGCGGGCGACGTGGGAAAAACAAGGTCGGATGCTTTCGGGCACGTGGTGTCTAATGGGTTAATGATTTTTGCATCAGGTGTTAGGAAACAATATTCCATAATATACATTGACACATCTGTATAGACTGTTTCTGAAAACAAGTCCTGACTGTTTCAGATCAAGCACATGATGGCCTTCATTGATCAGGAGGCCAATGAGAAAGCTGAAGAGATTGATGCAAAGGTACGTATTATGGTACATACCAACACAGACAGATCTATGTCCTTGCAGTTCTGCCCTGTTATCTGTCTGATAATCATTCCTGAAGAGCAGTCTATTACTGCAGGCTATACATTACTATTTTTATATAAATGGGTAAACGTAACACAAATATTTGACTAAAATTAGTCATCTACAAAAAAACACTACGTAATCTCTGAAAGTTTGATTGAATTGTAACTATGCTATTTAATCCATTGCAAACATATGTACTGTCTCTGTCATGAAATCTGTCCCACGCTGAACTGTCTTTCCGTCTATTGAATAACCCACAAAACTCTGACATGATCTAATACACCTTCCAATTGGATAAAAACACTGTATTTAGCACACAGATGTCAAAGTACTACATGAGTCTGAAGTGGAAGTACAGTGGTAAATTGTGGCCTGTGCCCAGTTGCTGAAACATAAAATATTTCTGTGCCTACTCCATAACGTTGGACTGCAACCATAGAGGCAGCAATGAATGCTTGGATGGTTGTAGGCGGAGGAGGAGTTCAACATTGAGAAAGGTCGTCTCGTGCAGCAACAACGTTTAAAGATCATGGAATACTATGAGAGGAAAGAGAAACAAATAGAACTGCAGAAAAAGATGTAAGTAAACGTAACCAATATTCATGTGTGTCTCTGAGACTGGTAAAGTTTTAAAAGGACAGTGCATCCAACCCTTGTCAGATATTTGTTAGATCAGTTTTTAAAGTTATATTGCCCATAGCCCTCATGTTGTTAGTGTCCTTAGGGGCTACTGGTACTAATTACCCCTAAGGTATCTCTTTTACAACACTTCCTTGTTGTTCCATTAATTTAATTTGGTCTCCTCTTGTAACAGGAACACATAGATTTTACCTTTCTGATTGTAGTCTGTGCCTTTGTGATTACCATAAATAACGAGCATATGACTGTGGGCTAAGGTTAATTGAATGAAAAAAAGGCGTGAATGCGCAACCTACAATGGCGACATACATTGTGTGTTGCAGTCAGCAGTCCAACCTGCTCAACCAGGCCAGGCTACGAGTTCTGAAGGCACGAGAAGACCATATTCAGGTAAAACTCCTCCCCGGGTAGTTATTATTAGGTACCGGCAACCAAAAATGCAATGAGGATTTATGACAGTGAAATTTATTGCAATGAATAGAAAATTAAAAAACATTAAAAATAAAAAAAATGAACGTTCTATCTTCAAAATTAAGGAAATTACGGCAATTTTTGTCTGTGTGAAAATGTCGCGATTTGGCAAACTTTTGTTACAAAGTACTCGATTTATGCCATTTTACCCCCATATTCAGTGGGTCATAACATTTGAACAATTTTACCTATCTTCAAACAATTTTGACATGACTTAAAGGAAGTTATGTACTTTACTTTACACTTAGGCCCATTGCTGCCAAAAAGTAAATATGCCAGCACTGATGTTCTGAAAAAGAGATTTTCCAAAAAATACAACTTTACCGCCAAACACCCAAAATCATCCCTTATTCAGTGATCACCAGTCACAATCACCAGTCACAATCCAAACATAAAGTCAGCAAGAAGAAGAGTTCAGCAAGTTGTCAAGTGCATTTTATAAATTTTTTTAAAAAACAATTCAGTTTTCCTTGTGCCAAAAACTTATGAAATATTGAAATAAGCAAATAAAAGAAGTGTCGCATACATCTTTCTATCACAAATGTCACAGTGAATTTCATGAATCAATCAACTCCAATTTGTCTTCAGAATGTTGTCCCCAGGTCATATATCAGATTGCATAGATCAAGTGTGTTTATGTAGATACACGTGTAATTAATCAATTAAACAAGCTAATTTTAAGCATCCTGCTAGACTATGAAAATATATCAATAAAATGCAGAATTTACGTGTATTCATGTTTGTAAATAAAAGTTCACCCTTCACCAGACACTAAATATTAAAAATTAGTGCCATAAATCATTATTTATGTAGTAGAAATTTATCGCTGCACGGGCGGCGCCATCTAGCGGGATCTTGCTATGTTTATACTCAAACTAATGTCGGCCCCATTGCATCCAAAAAGTGCTCTAAATACATATGTTAATGTCAGCGTATGCATGAAATTATTCCCTGTAGTTACAGGTAATGCATTACTTATAAGGAAGAATGGCTAAACTATGTAAAAATGACATAGTTTGGCCAAAACATCGCTCGGGATCGAGCTGGCAAAGGAGGCTGCCATGCTTCTTTGTGAGCTTTGTTTTCGACCAATCGGGTGACGTTTTACAATCATAGCCTCTAACCGGATGGATCTTGATCTCCTCTTTCCTGTGATGTAGGTAAAAACATTGTTCTAACTGTAGAAAATTTCCGGGCCACGCGAAAAAAATACCCAATGTGTTTTTATGCTGTGACGGGAAGCACTTCCCATGGCGAAATGCGTTGATGATACTGATCATTGTTTTTTTGTGTTTCCAAGCAAACACATACACAAAATACCACTCAAATGAAAGATAAGAAGTCAATCAACAAGTACACTTATATCTTATTTCATGAGAAAACACGGAAGTTACAATAACTTGAAAATGCAAAATTTTCCATGATCTGACTGCTGAGACAGGGCGTTACATAGGCTGCCAGTACCTATTACTATTGGAAATAATTTGTTTGTAATATCCGGCACACAGAATAGGACAGGATCACATTCTTATTAGAAAACTATGTTGTCAGGATTATGTGTTGTACTGCTTTTGATATGCTTATGTAACCAATCAATGTAACCAATATTGAACTGGGCAGTATCTGTTCATGTGATGTCTTGCTCAGTTGGAACCATACGGAGCAACAAACTTGTTGTAAAAATGTTAGTTCATCATATGTGGTATCCATTCCTTGGGACAACTGAAAGCACTTTACAGTTCATCACTGGTGAAGTTGTTCATTCCAACACCACCACACCTCCACTTCAGAAGCAATCAGCCTCTGCAATTACTGTGAAAGCTTTCATTCACACAATTTTCCACCACTTGTCTATAGCCAGGTACTCATTTCTAGCACTGGATGGTGGAGTAAATGAAACTATACAAGTTTTGAAATGGCAGCAAGAGGATTCGGACCCTGATATATCATTAACAATGGTGGATTTTAAGGCTGAGCTTCTGGTTTTCCAGATGTATGGGTACTCGACGTTCTAATTCTAGCAATCTGTTAGAAATGTATTCTGGCTCAAATGCATAAATCTGAGTCGTCATAAAATTTGATATCTGCAGAACATCATATCTTTGATAAAATTGTATTACTGCATTGTTGGCCCATGTTGACAGCTTCATCTTACTTCTTGCAGACTTTGTTAGACGAGGCACAGCAGAGACTGTCAAAGATCAGCAGAGACCCCAACTCCTACCAGCGCCTCCTGGAGGGACTCATCACACAGGTAAGTGTGCATTGTCACACATTAGTGTGCATTGTCACACATAAGTGCGCACTGTCACACTAACTTGTGCGTTGTCACACTAACTTGTGCATTGTCACACACTTGTGTGCCTTGTCTTACGAGTAAATATGCCTTATCACATGATTAATTTTACCTTGCTACCTTGATTAACTGTAACTTCTTATGTAACTGTCTTGTCATGCAAGTAGGTTCATGGGCATATGTGTGCTGTAGGCACTGGACACTGAGTGTTGTTTCAGGGCCTGTTAGAAGATGACTGAGCACTGAGTGTTGTTGTTTCAGGGCCTATTAGTAGATGACTGAGCACTGAGTGTTGTTGTTTCAGGCCCTGTTAGAAGATGAATGAGCACTGAGTGTTGTTGTTTCAGGGGCTGTTAGAAGATGACTGAGCACTGAGTGTTGTTGTTTTAGGGCCTATTAGTAGATGACTAAGCACTGAGTGTTGTTGTTTCAGGCCCTGTTAGAAGATGACTGAGCACTGAGTGTTGTTGTTTCAGGGCCTGTTCCAGCTGCTAGAGGATGATGTGGTGGTGCGGTGCAGAGAGGCTGATGCTAACATTGTCAAGGTACAGTATCACTTCAGCTGGTACCATGTTTGTATCAGAGATCATCACCTTAACCATTTCAGTACTACAGCCCTGATCTGCTGTGACCACTGAATACTGCATTCCCAGTGAATATGCAAGAAAATCGACTGCATCACTTTAAGTCAAGATTTCAGCAACAAAAATGCATTTTATGAATAGGAATATTATATATATTCTGAAAGTACGATAATTAGTGAGTAAAATGAGCCATATCATTTTACATTTCGTCGTCATGGTAACCAGCAATCCAAGATGGCCACCACTATTCAAAATGTTTGCAGTTGCTGAACGCAGTTGTATGCCAATATAAAATACAATATAAAGTACATTTTGTGGAGTATGAGAAAGTGAAAAACAAGTTATTTTTCTGTATTTTAAACATACGACAAGTGTTCATTTGTATAATTATTTGCTAACGCATTTATCGCTACTGGACCGATTCCAATCAAACTTTGATTGTTGACGGATTCCCAGACACCTTTTTCTTCTAGCAAAAATTAAACCACGCATCATCCAGCATTGATAGTACAGTGATAGTACAGTGACAGTACAGTGACAGTACAGTGACAGTACAGTGATAGTACAGTGATAGTACAGTGATAGTACAGTGCGCAGCTCATCCTCAGTGTCTACACTGTCACATTCATCATCACTGACGTCCGAGTAGCCATCGAAAATTCTCCCGCTGTCAGTATCCATTTTGTCTCGGGCTCAGTCGCTGAGTTTGCCAACATCATTGTTGTTTCGATTGTCAACATCCGACAAAGATTCATCGCTAAAACTATCAAATAATCTGTCCAAAACTTACGGCGGTAAATCGTCGTTTAAATGGTGAGCGTAGCCAATGCCGGAATTCTAGCCTATTGTACTGTAGCGTCACACACCGCAAGGCCAGAATTCCGGCCTGTCATACTGTAGCATCACACACCGCGATGCCATAATTCTGGCCTGTCGTACTGTAGCGTCACACACTGCGAGGCTGGAATTCCAGCCTGTCATACTGAAATGGTTAACTTATGCTGTTTGTTTGCAATCACTACACCCGTTCAGGAGTAGAAATTTCTCTAACATTCTGGGTAGCCAGTCTGAAAAATCAGGGATGTAATAAATAAATAAATTTTAAACAGTCGTCTGATATTAAACATTTACGCAGCTACAAATGATCATTTACAGGGACTAAACCAGGTTGCCTCGGACTACCTGGTCTCTTGCACATTCTGTGCAGTTTGTTTGCACTCCTGCTATTGATATTACCTACACTGACTAACACAGGCGACTTTGAGTTCACACAGAATGTCATGCATACTTGTCTTGTTGATGTTCTCATGAGGCTGTTGCCCTCTCGGTGCACTGGGTGGGCTAGCGTCGATGACGGCTGCCTCAACATGATATTGATCCACAAGAAACATAACAATAAACTCGGGTGATGCTCGGAACTAATCATGAAAGCGTCCACTTTCCACTGCCAGATGTCTAGCATATCTAATGCATACAAACACCTTTTATTTTGTATAAAGTCAACATTACCTTGGCCTAAAACTTACATAATTTAAAAACAAAACAATGGAATTGATGGAGTAATGTTGGCTGTAATGTTTCCTAAACTGTGAATGTTTTATTCAAGTTAATGTTGCTCTCCTCTGAGAACAGTTTTGATAAAGACATGTTGTGGTGTTGTTAGACCCTGTTGCCCCAGGCTGCCAAGTCGTACACAGGCGCCACCAACAAACAGGTGAAACTGAACATCTCAGGCAACTTCCTCCCACCAGACATGTAAGTACACCACTGAACTTGAAGTACAGTGCTTAGTGAACTGGAAGTACAGTGTACTTACTGAACTGTACAATTTACGTAGTGAACTGCAAGTATGGTGTACTTAATTAACTGCAAGTAAGTAAACTGTGAGTACAATGTACAAACTCAGACAAGTACTCAGTGAAATGTGACTACAATATACTAAGTAAACTGAGTACAATGTACAAATTAGTTAAATGATCTGAAAAATTACAGATGTTTTTAAAAGGGTAATACAATTCTTGGATTGATTAGGAGAAATATAACATACAAGGAAAAAATGTATGAAGCAATAGTTAGGCCTCATTTAGAGTACTGTGTACAAGCTTGGAGACCATAACGTAAGAAAGATATAGATACGCTTGAACAAATAAAGAGGAGAACAACTAAAATTATTCCAGAACTGAGAGACCTTAGTTATGAAGAACGACTGAGAGAATGTGGTTTAACAACGCTAGAGACAAGGATGTTAAGACGAGATCAAATTGAAGTTATTAAGATATTGAATGGGTATGAAAATATTGATGGAAATATTTTTTTCTCACTTAAGAAAGATAGTAGAACTATAGGACATGATGTAACATTAGTAAAGGATCAATGTAGATTGGATATCAGGAAGTACTCGTTCTTACAGAGGACAATAAATGAATGGAACAAATTATCTACAGATTGTGTAACTGCTAGCAGTGTGAATATGTTTAAAAACAAGGTTGACACATATCTCAGGAGGGTGGGTTACACACAGATGAACATTTTGGACTCTTGGTAAGCCAATGGCTTCCTTGTCCACTTGCCATCTGGACCTTTGCCTTGGATGGCAATCTTGTTAAATCTACTCGTGAGTACAACATACTAGCTTCTTGGTGGCAGTTACAATATAATATAAAATACTTCTATTGCACTAAAATCCTTGGGGAAACCCAAGCTCGGCATCACACTGAAACAAAAGGGGTTAAGCAGTTCCTAATCGAAAAGCAGTTCCAGTTGTAAACAGTTGGATTGGTACTCTGAGGAGCTACGTTGTTATATTTCCTACAGACGTAACACTAACAGGGAGTGAGTTCCACAGAGTCTGTGCAGCAACTAAAAAAGCTCTAGTTCTGACATTTGTCTGGGAACAAAAAGTAGATTAAAATTAGACGATTGAAGTTGTCTAGGCTGTCTTGCAGGAGTGAGCAGTGAATGTAAATATGCTGGTTGTTTGGATGAAAGTGCTTGATAGGTAATTGTGCAGATCTTAAAAATAATGCTATATTGGATAGGGAGCCAATGCAATGATTTAAGAAGTGCTGAGTGAGAGAAACAAGGGGAAATTGGTAACTACTCTTGCCAAACAATTTTGCACACGTTGAAGTTTCAAGATGTCCTTGAGAGTAATATTGTGATAAAGGGAATTGCAATAGCTAACAAGCTAACAAGTGCAGTTGCAATAGTTTTGCCGACAACAAAAGACATACCGGCGAATATGAATAAAGGTCATGAATGTGATAAAATCAGCAACGACAAGTTTGTGAAAGATGCTGTCTAAAATAAAAATTATTATAAAAGGTGACTCCTAAATTCCGCGCTGAGACAGCTGGTGTGAAATTCTGGCTCAGCATAGATGTCGGGGGGGAAAAAAACAATCAAGTTTACCATGCTGCCTTTGTGTACCAATAATAAGAAACTCTGTTTTATCTGCATTTAACTTTAATTTGTTATCAATCATCCAGGAAATTCGATTTCTTGACTGCTGGTTCACCATACATTGTCTGATTCACCAGAGTAGGAGATGTGAACATTGTCTAAATTGGTGGGATGGGGGAAGGGGATGTTTGTAAAATTGTTTAGCCCAGCCAGTTGCATTCCCCAGGTTTAAATCCTGGGTCCAACAAAACTGAGATGGGAATGGGCTGATTGTTGTTGCAGGGCTGGGGGAGTGGAGCTGCTGGCCAAGCAGGGCAAGATCAAGGTGGAGAACACACTGGAGAGTCGACTCGCCATGATGAGTAGCCAGGTACGCCCTCATGTCCTGTAGAGATGACACACCTCATCAAACACATGAGCACAGTTGTTAATGTATTATTTGGTTCAGTGTCTGGGTCTAGACCAATATTAGGCCACAATTCAGAGGTTTTTGTTGTCATATTCCTGGTATTAGCTGACACTAATGATTGAAACGTCATTGTCAATACTTTAGTTCTTGTCTGCTCTGCTTTCACATAGCAGTGTATGATTCACTGACTAGGTGTGTTATTTGTGTACACTAGGGGCATCACCTTTGTCCTACCTGCTATGATAAATGAGGAATACTTATTCTATCCTTCCCAAGTGTTTATAGATATAATGTATCAGTTACCTGTGCTGCTTACCTTAATGGAAAAACATAGTGACTGAGTGATTTCAAGTGGCTCCAAAATTAATTAAATTATAGCATTAAATAATTAGCAGCGCAACACCACTTTACAGCACTTTGTATTGAACATTGTATTTGCTCTTATGGTCAACAATGTCCATTTTTTTTAGATGATGCCAGAGCTGCGTGTAATCCTGTTTGGTGCAAACCCCAGCAGGAAATTCTTTGACTGAGGCACCACTTGCTGGCAGGGCGTTACAACCTGGACTTGGAACATGGCATGCAATCAACATCCGTTTGGTCATGTTTCAGCAATAGAGTTGTCATGGAAGCTCAGAGGAAAAGTTGTCACAATTTCTAGACAAACACTATTTCCAAGGAATATGATGGAAAAACTAACTGTATGTAGAGGAGAGAAATAACTAACTACTGGTAGTCATGGTAACACGTAGGTAATGGGCAAAGCATTGGAGCTGCCATAATGTATGTAAATATAGGATGTTAATATAAATTGTAATGAACAATTAATTGCATTTAACAACAGTAATGTTGTATATGATCTGATCTATATAGACATGTTGGAGACTACTGGTGGGTTTCCACCACTGTTTATTGATATTGGAACATTCCATGTCTCTTGACAGGCCAGCAATAACACTGTTCTGTGCAGCATTTCAAAATAATCGGTTGTATAAAAAATTAGTGATGGTATAGGGTTAGGGTTGTACCATAATTAGGCAGTGATTTTCCTGAATCATGTACATGAACTCACAGCTTGTGAATAACCGTGGAATTAATCCAGCAAGTGTCTGAAATGCTTGGAAACTACTCCTATTAGTAGAATAGGTTTCACTAATGACCAACCCAATAAAACACAGCAGCTGAATGTGTTATCCTAATTGTAGGGCTACTTAGTACTAGAACAATGAACCAACAACCTGTTAATGAATTGACATTGGTATGATACAAGATTGTGTTTTGTTTTTGTCGGGAGTGCAAGCAATAAAAGTGTTGAACAGGCTGGTGTGTTCTGTGTTCACAGTTGGCATCACTGTCAATGTATCTGATATTATGTTTAGTCCTGTTTTATTATTTTTGTTGGTTTAAAGATAAGCTACAACAGGTTACAGATTAAAATTGGAATCTGAATTGTTTAGATGGAAACAACCCAAAGGTGGCAGTTACTTGTCACTGTTATTAGCTGTGGTTTGTAGCACTGGTTTATAGCACTATCTATGGCTGTGGTTTGTAGCACTGTCTATGGCTGTGGTTTGTAGCACTGGTTTATAGCACTATCTATGGCTGTGGTTTGTAGCACTATGGTTTATAGCACTATCTATGGCTGTGGTTTGTAGCACTATCTATGGCTGTGGTTTATAGCACTATCTATGGCTGTGGTTTGTAGCACTATCTATGGCTGTGGTTTATAGCACTATCTATGGCTGTGGTTTATAGCACTATCTATGGCTGTGGTTTGTAGCACTATCTATGGCTGTGGTTTATAGCACAGTGGTTTATAGCACTATCTATGGCTGTTGTTTGTAGCACTATCTATGGCTGTGGTTTATAGCACTATCTATGGCTGTGGTTTGTAGCACTATCTATGGCTGTGGTTTGTAGCACTATCTATGGCTGTGGTTTGTAGCACTATCTATGGCTGTGGTTTGTAGCACTATCTATGGCTGTGGTTTGTAGCACTATCTATGGCTGTGGTTTATAGCACTATCTATGGCTGTGGTTTGTAGCACTGGTTTATAGCACTATCTATGGCTGTGGTTTATAGCACTATCTATGGCTGTGGTTTGTAGCACTGTGGTTTATAGCACTATCTATGGCTGTGGTTTGTAGCACTGGTTTATAGCACTATCTATGGCTGTGGTTTATAGCACTATCTATGGCTGTGGTTTGTAGCACTATAGTTGTGGTTTGCATCACTAGTTTTGTTCATGTTGATATCAGTTTAATAGAAATAGCATAAGCCATGTGATCTACATTTACAATGAGAAGAACCATTCAGTACGTAATCCTGTGGGCATCCAGGGGATTATATGTAATCCTGTGGGCATCCAGGGAAGTATATATGTAATCCTGTGGGCACCCAGGGGATTATATGTAATCCTGTGGACATCCAGGGGATCATATGTAATCCTGTGGGCACCCAGGGGATTATATGTAATCATGTGGGCACCCAGGGGATCATGTAATCCTGTGGGCACCCAGGGGATTATATGTAATCATGTGGGCACCCAGGGGATTATATCCAGGTCCTACGTTTGTCCTGTCTGTTTCAGAATAATTCACATCAACCAAGTTCACCAACAACTCTGACAAAGCAACACAGTAGATTTTGTTTAATTTATATCAATGTTAAAATCAGACATTTCATTACATTATTTTAATCTAACCAAGAGCTAACATTTCATAACAAACTGTTTACAGGTAGCTACTGTACCAATCATATCTTGTGAACACAACGACAGCTACACATTCTATATTATCAATGTGCCACAGACAGATACATGATATACACTGACTGTAAATAAGCAACAGTTAAAATGATGCATGCCTGAATAGACTAAAAAAACATTCACTAAATAGTGATAGTGTATGGCATAGTTGCTCTCCTCAATATGCATTCGCTCTCCAAACCCAACTAATCGGTCGCAACTACACTAAGCCTTGCGTCGCTGTTCCCTATTTAAGCCAACATTTTGCTGTGCCGAGTATATACATAAATCACATTGACAGGCCAGCATGATTGATGTACAATTAACTTGTATAATTATAACAAGTGCATATGTTTACAAGTTGTGCATCAACTAGCAGTGAATAATGTGCTAGATGAAGTATGTATTTAATGCCATCCCCCCATTAGTGTCCAATGTCAGTCATTACTTTTTGTATCTAATGACTTTTTGTTTGTTGATAGTGTCAGTGATACACAACTAACTATGCATGTGAGTCTAGTAGTCTAGTCAGTGATGAGTGTCAGACTATGCAGGTTTCGTTCAGCACTGAAATATGGAGGTGTGTCTGAGATTCAATACTGACATCTTGTATTCATTGAGCTCAGTGGTATTTTGTAATGGTTTTAGCTGAGCGGTGTCCTGTAGTGATTGTAGAGATGTCCTATATTCATTGTAGCTGAGCGGTGTCCTATGTTTGTTGTAGTTGAGCAATGTCCTGTTTTCGTTGTAGCCGAGCGGTGTCCTGTGTTCGTTGTAACCGATTGGTATTCTGTGTTCGTTGTAGCTGAGTGGTGTACCATGTTTGTTGTAGCTTAGTGGTGTCCTGTGTTCATTGTAGCTGAGTGGTATCCTGTGTTCATTGTAGCTGAGTGGTGTCCTGTGTTCATTGTAGCCGATCGATATTCACTGTAGCTGAGTAGTGTCCTGTGTTTAATGTAGCTGAGGTTTTTCCTGTGGTTGAGCGATATGTTGTGTTGGTTGTTCTGACTGAATGGTGTCTGGCTTTCGCTGGAACTGTTTAAACATCATCTCGGCAATGCCGAGGTAGTACACAACCTGAGCAATTCCAAACAGTGGAGCTATCACCATGACACGACAGAAACCGCCATTGAAGAATGTCCGCAAACCTTCGTAGCGCCAAGTCTTTCTGAAAACACAACATTCATAAAATGAGACCTACACCTACTCACAGTCAGACGTTGATGACAGTTTGTAGCACTGAATACTTGTGAATTTGTTTTGTCAATATCAATAGAGAATGTATTATATAAAGACCCATTACCTTCAAACATAAGTTATTGGTAAATATGGTTAAAACGTCATAAGTTAAGGATGTTTCTGATTGGGAATATGGTACATGCCTTTTCTGTAATGTTGTTGTGCAGTTATGCTGACACAGAAACTGTTGTAACTTTTTTTGTGACTAATGAATAGGCACCTGATATTGTTCATAATATAATTATACAAGTATTCAGGCTTCTACATGCACTAACAAGTCAACATGAGAACTGCATAGTAAGTTGGTTTAGTTTACAAATGCAACACAAGTGTATTGCTGAATAAAGTAAAATTTTATGCTACCAATATATACGTCACACTCAAAGTTTGGAGATATGATTTGTTTATTATTTGAAATAAAGAAAAACATGGTAACTTTTCAAAACACTAATAAAAGAAGAATAACGAGAATAATAGCCAAGCTGTTCTGGAAAGAACATGGCTGATTGTGAACCGACATAGAAAGACTAAAGCAAATGCATAGAGAGCTCACATGAAGCAGTCAGCGACGCCTGAGTACTGTCTCTCTCCTGCCACCTTGGTCAACGTCTGTAGTCGCGTCTTCACAACTACAAAAATCGACATCTTCACTTTGGCATTTGTGCAAAGCTACATTAGTAAGTATGCCTACATGATGCAAACTATTACAAATGTATTATAGACACCTTTAAAACACTACTTCTGTTGGCTGTTCTATTACTTGGTCAGTTCAATAAACGATTGCAAAATATGTATTTAACAAGAGAACTCTTGAGGGTATTGAAGAGGCCAAAGCAGTATAGCCAAAGGGAATTGTTTACTAATGCATATAATTCACACAATATCAGCTGAATTTCTATCAAGAAAAACTATTATCTTGAACAAATGTTCACTGTTCAGTAGTATGCAGAGTGTGTGATTTCACCAGTGGATTGACTAAGGCAGGGTACGCACCGTCTATTGGGTTGACAGCAACAGCAGCCACACAACCAGCAGTACATCCAGCAATGAAAGACACATAGAAGACAGACTGGTCACTGTCCTTTCTCTTCTTGCCCTGCAATGATCATCCCACACATCGTATCATGGACTGACCAACCAGTCTAACCCAACACTGCAGCAGGCCCAGAGAGACAAATGCAATACATTGTGGACTTTCACAATGTGGAATCACGATGTAAGGAACGTACAGTTTAGTTGTAGCTACTCCAAGATGTGTTTTGTTCACAACTTGTCCAACCGTGTATAGCTAAGTGTATTAAGCTGTAGTTACTCGAAGTGTTTTCTTATGTAAGCACAGTTAATTCAGTCATAGCTATTCCAAACTTGTTTAGTTCAGTAATAACTACTGCAAATGTGCTTATTTCAGTCATAGCTACACCAAGTATATCTAGTTCAGTCATATCTACACCAAGTATGTTTAGTTAAATTTGAGCTACACTAAGTATGTTTAGTTCAATCGTAGCTACTCCATGTATGCTTAGTTCAATCAAAGCTACACCAAGTATGCTCAGTTCAATCACAGTCACCTTACAATCACCAAGTACAGTGACTGCAGTGGGAGAGGTAGAGGACACTCACCAGAGCATTTAGATGTACAGTGACTGCAGTGGGAGAGGTAGAGGACACTCACCAGAGCATTTAGATGTACAGTGACTGCAGTGGGAGAGGTAGAGGACACTCACCAGAGCATTTAGATGTACAGTGACTGCAGTGGGAGAGGTAGAGAACACTCACCAGAGCATTTAGATGAGCAAACAGAGGGAAGTAGATAGCAGAGAAGGTGACATCTCTAAACATCGTGGCTCCAGCTCCCTTGTAGAGACCCATGATGCCACGCTCCCGAAGCAGGCCTAGTGCTATCCGTGTCGCTGACACCTTCGCTGGCTGAGCCACAGTATTGCCTGCAGATGATGCTGTTGCTACTCCAGCTGCAAGAGAACAGTTCACATACAAGACACAATACAATGACTTCTATTGTGTCCCAATCCCAAAACCTCGGTAACCAGAGCTCCGAGGCATCACAAAACCAAATAAAAGGTTAGGCAGTCCAAAATCGGTGTAGCTAACTAACCATTGTTGTTGAATATTACTAAATTAGTGAAACACGAAAAGCAATGTACATGCTATGCCATATTAGTAAGGTACTGTCAGTAATGCTGGTTTGTTTAAGGTTTTTATTCGCAAAACAGATGTAGTGACCCATATGGTCAACCTTTTGAGTTAATAATCAAATGCTTCTGAGCCACCGTATGATATATATATATATATATATATATATATATGCCAAATTTAGCAATTAAGGGCCATTCTCCAAAATTGTCTGACAGTTGGCTTGGGAGAGGCCATTTTTTTATATTCTTCAACCTCTGTTAAACTTTAATCTGATAAAATGCATAGCGTAAGCATTTAAATTCTGAAGTTTCTTTGTTTAAATCCGAAAACTCAGTAAGTGGCAAGCGGCGCATGTCAGGTATGTTACCCTCTATGTTATGCCTGGTACCAACATCCTGAGTTTGTTACAGTGACATTCGACAGTTATTGTGGTCTTCTTTGTGTTATGCTAAAACCAGTGTGGGGAACATCTATAAATTCATAAATATGAGACCCTGTTCCGGGAATATGATTTGAAATTGCTCATGCATGCACAGTACTGTTGCATATACAAACTGGTAATTGAATTAGAACACAATTTAAAAATAACCCTTTCCCATAGAGCACTTCTGAGGGAAGTTTTTACAGATAATATGGTTCAGAGATAGTGATTTTGACACATCGCTTTTAGCTACACAATATTTAAAGCTTGGTACCGGCCATAACAATAAACATCGTAGCTTGGTACCGGGTGTAACAGTAAACATCGTAGCTTGGTACCGGGTGTAAAAATAAACATTGTAGCTTGGTACCGGGTGTAACAATAAACATTGTAGCTTGGTACCGGGTGTAAAAATAAACATTGTAGCTTGGTACCGGGTGTAACAATAAACATTGTAGCTTGGTACCGGGTGTAACAATAAACATCGTAGCTTGGTACCGGGTGTAAAAATAAACATTGTAGCTTGGTACCGGGTGTAACAATAAACATAGTAGCTTGGTACCGGGTGTAAAAATAAACATTGTAGCTTGGTACCGGGTGTAACAATAAACATCGTAGCTTGGTAATGGGCATAAGAACTATCCTTAAAACAAAGTATATATGTATTCTATATATGTCAAACTGATTCTATATATGTTCTACTGAATGCTATGTTACACATTTTAACTACGGGTGATTAGTTTCTTTGCACTCGCACCCAAGTCCTCGACTACGTCCACAAGTGCGTGTCTGGGGTTGCGACTTCTAATATGTTTGACATTTAGTTGTTATCTTCACCCATTTATCATAATTTCCTTGACATGAATTGGTGTTGGCGTCACGGCAACAGCTTGTAAAGTGGGAGGGTCCTTTCGCCATCATATTGTGCACATTCCTGAAGTTTTCTACTCAGTGCTATTACCATGCATCCATTTGGCCCTTTTCAACGAGAACGTCATTCCAAGATACAAATAAGCAGTTAAAAGTATTTTCATTCTGAACATTCATTGTGTAGTGTTCTACATGTGGATGCAGTGTAACGGTGTTTTTGTTAACATCTAGGGTGACTGGATTTCTTTAATGTTGCTTCACAAAATGTTTTCTACAAAGTTCATTTGCACAGTACGCATGTCCTCATTAAGGTTGCCATTGACCTCTTGTATCACAGCATACTGATTCTTTGCGAGTTCTTTGTGTCAAATACTTTTCCATGGAATATATTCCTTGTAGTAAAACATTTCCTTATTTCCATTATTCAACAGTTACCTCCTGTATCACTAACATAATCTGCGTGTAGCCATTATTCAACTCATTTCATTTCCACGAAACTTCAAAACGAACTGTCAGACAATTTTAGAGAGTGGCCCTTAATTCTTCAGCTATGCTAGAAAACAAACATGTGCACACAAGCTGCACCAATCACAATACACATGCCAGTCTTCAACGTGTACACTAAATTGGGTTCAATGCTAAAACATTAATATTTCATCAAGACCGAGTCATAAACTCAATCTGTACTTCTATCCCAAATGATGACTTCTACAATTGTAACATCACAGTCATCACCCATCCTACGTCAGTATTATGTGTACACTATTTCTTGGTTGAAAATCGGTGACTTCTCAGTGACCTGAGCGAACTGCCCCTTCACCCTCACTCACCCGTGCGGCCAGCGTCCTGTAGTTGGATCTTGAGTAGTTCCATTGGAGTTGTGACAATGATCTGACACATGCCGGCCCCCGACCCAGCCAACATCTCTCGCGGCAGGGTCAACTTGTTCCTGTTACATGATACTGAAGGCTACACAAGCAAAATTGAAGGTAAGATCTTATATAATACAGTATCAAGTCCTGAGGACTGCCCAAAGCGCTTTACACTTCATTCCAACACCAACCTGACTTCTCTGGGAGCTGCAATTACTGCATGAATACTATTTACATACATCCACCTCTGCCTGTAGTCAAGTACTCATTTATAGCACCCGAGTGAACTGAATAAACAATATTGCCCAAGCTTTGAAAAGACAGCAAGAGGACTCAAACCCCGGTCCTCTCAATTGAGAGTCCTACATTCTAACCACTGAGCCACAAGTAACAGAAGCAGTTGTGCCTACAGCAATGTACTGCTCACTTTTCTCAGCTTAAGTATGTAAACTTACAGTGAGCGTGTTGGTTGTTAATTGCTGTATAATTTGCGATAACAAATTTATCACTTGTTGTAAAAGTCCTACTGACATAAACAGTGACGTTATATGGCACCTTGACAAGAAACAAATTATATATGGATGAAAATAACACAGGAAACACACATTAATTTTTTAAGAAATATGTCACACCAAATTCACAAGTAGTAAGATTTAACAAAGTTGCCATTAGGTCTAGATGGACAAGGAACTGTTTGATTTATTGAGAGTGTGCAGTTTTAATTATTTATGTGTGGTCCACCTGTGTCAGATATTGCTCAATTATGTTGGTCATTTCAAATTGTTTTAAGGGAAATTGTTGAGGTAACTGCATGGTAGTATAATGTGGGTGAATAACTTACTGTTTGTTGACAAGAACATGTCGGAAGAAATCATTTCCCACCAACTTGATTGCCTTCTCTGGGGTGATGAGCAACAGGTTGACCCCTGACCCTACAATAAACACCATGGTCAGACAGACATGCACACAATCATTCTAATCAAACAGACTGACCCTACTCACAAACTAAGCCCTGCACCCAGACATAGTGATAACTTATTACAAGACAGGTTGTTTGTTCCCCAAACGTTTAGGCCAGCCAGGATAAACTGACAAACTCAACTAAAACATTACTCACCAATACATACATAATAATATTACATTTACTTAAAAAGCACTTTATCATGAATTATGAATCATGCTGCTGTCTTATTCCTAACTGGTATATTTGTCAATATTAAAGTTAAAATACACACATATAAATTTAACTATATGTGCACTGCATTACATATGGAGATACAGATTTTCTCAAATTTATGTGAGAATAAGTTTGTATACCAGGTATATATAATACACATCAGAGCCTGACATAAATGCGCACTTAAATCATTACAAATGTGCATGTATGCTGATCAATGGCTAGTTATTGTGGTGATCACATGACAGTTGATTTGAAAACAATACTAAATACATTAGTAAATAGGTTGGCTGTGATTATGAGAGCAACATTTAATGTCTCAATGGGAGCCTCTCTGACCGCATCATGAATTTTTAATTTTATTCCACCTACCTCGGTACATGCCAAAGAAACCTTCATTGCGAAAGGTCTTGACAGCACAGTCAAGCCTGCAGACAGAACACAACATTAGCTGGAAAATGACGTGACTGTCAGCATATGACTGTTAGCAGTTGACTGAGCACATGATTGTCAGCTGTAAAAAAATTTAATGAGCACTTAATTATGCCTGGGTGCTAATGGTGGGTTGTGTAATGAATATCTTGGTAAGCTTACATTGTACTAAATCTTTTTATTGTTTTTAGTTACATGGGTAACTATAATGGTTAGTAGACATCAGTCTGATTATACATTGGTCATCATTTCTTGTTGCAGTTTAGAGTTTAATGGATTACTGCTGATCACAGGAAGAATCATAATCAAGCCCAAACATCAGCACACAACTATGCACATGATTCAATATATACAAATTCAAACTGTCAGCATGATTCAGCTTATACAACATATCACAGGAAATGGTTCAGCAAACTGGCAGTACTGCTGTAAAATCACAATATGATGAATATTTTATAGCAAATGTCACATGTTGTATATTAAGCTAATTGCTATGAGAGACAAATACATTTTTAATAATTGTTTCATAGACCATAAATGCAATAACATACATAGCAATAACAAGGAATCTTGCCACATTGTTCCATCTCTGTCAACATGTAATTTATGTGGCCTGGAGTGAATAACAACCATTATCTCCAGTCACACACCTACAAATACTAATAATAAAATGACTTCTATGGCGCCAATATCCTCAGAAAGTCCAAGCTCAGTGGCGCAACAAAACCAAAGGATTAGGCTTTTTCGTGCCCATGTACAATGCAAAAAGTCGTCAACTGATGGATGGAGGTGCCAAGAAGCTAAGGAGGATAGGCAATTTAAAAGAAAGGTTTTCAGATTACAGCGAAATGAAGCTATATTTCTTGCTGCCGGGTTGGTGCGGCAACTGAGAAAGCTTCAGTTCCAGCATTTGTTTAAACTCTGGGAACAGAAAGTAAATCAGAACCAGACGACCGAAGCTGTCTGGGCTGTCTTGCTGGAGTGAGCATTGAATGTAAATATGCAGGTTGTTTGGTTGATAGGGCTTGATAGGTAAATGTACAGATCTTAAAAATAATGCGATATCGCACAGGGAGCCAATGCAATGATTTTAGAAGTGGCACTGAGCGAGAGAAATGAGGAGATCGTGTAACTACCCTAGCCAAACAATTCTGGACACATTGAAGTTTTGTAATATCCTTGATAGCAATATTATGAAGGAGGGAATTGCAATAATCAAGTCTGCTTCTAAAAAGAGCTGTTGCAATAGTTTTAGTGACAGAAAGTGACATATACTAGCGAATACGGCGAAGATCACGGATATGATAAAAACAGCAACGACACGTTTGAGAAATATGTTGTCTAAAGTTGAAGTTCTTATCAAAGGTGACTCCCAAATTCCTCGCTGAGGCTGCTGGTGTAATATTTTGACTCAGGATATGTGTCGGGGAAAAACCATCAAGTTTGCCACACTGCTTTGGAGTACCAATGATGAGAAATTCAATTTTGTCTGCATTTAACTTTAATCTGCTGTCAGTCATTCAGAGGAATATTTCGTGGAGACAATCGCTGAGCTGATTTAGGGAGCAATTTGCATCTGAGGTAGCCAAAGAAATGTAGATCTGTGTGTCATCTGCGTAAAGGTGGTGATCCAAATTATGATTTTGGATAACAGAGCTGAGTGGCGTAGTATAAAGAGTGAACAGCAAAGGCCCAAGAACAGAACCCTAGGGGACACCACACGAAGTGGGGAGTGCGGCCGAGAAACAGTTTGCTATCTTTATTTTTTGGTGTCTACCAGTTAGGTATGATAAAAACCAGTTCAGAGCTGTGCCAGATATGCCATACCAGAATGATAAGCATTTAATAAGGATGTTGTGATCTATGGTATCAAAGGCGGCAGACAGATCCAGCAAGGTAAGTGCTGTTACTTTTCTTTTGTCAATGTTTAAGGTGTGTACTTTTAAGAGAGTAGTTTCTGTAGAATGTCCTTCAATGACACTGCCTTGACCAACATAACCAGGTGAATCTGTACTTTCCACCCCATTTACTGTCAAATATGGTGGGTGTCTTTGTTACATCAGTCACAGGGATATAGGGGGTGTACGTGATACCCCACATATGGTATTATACCGAGTGCCTGCTGTCGCACTCATTATGAGCAGTTCTCAACCCCTGGGTTGCAACCCAAAATTGGTTTGCCAAGCCATTTTTAATGGGTCACCAAGGGTCTCAAGTGACTATCTGAACTTTCCTTTATTGTCTCGCTTGATGCATGTGAGGCGAATAATTTATGCCAAATTTGAAACATTGTGTATTATTGTGCCATTCGGTGGAATTAACGCGAGTTTAATTTAATTTAAGATTAAGATGATAATGAATTTGAGCCATGGAACATAGAATGTTGTTTTGAAAGGGAAAGGTTCTGGCATATGCAGTTAATTCTTATGTTACTTTACTATGATTTCAAAATACCAAAGGAATCTTTGAGTGCATTCTGGGTCCAATGCACAAGGACAAGATGATCCTGGGAGGCGCCTGAGGTGCTCAGGTATTGACCTTTGTTACCTGCTTGTGTGAGGCTGGATAATGGTGTTGGGTGCTTACTGTCGGGAAAACATACTTTCGAAACTTGTCTGTAGCCATAGCATGACATGCGATGCAGCATAACTTCAACAACACAACATTTAGAAAAACTTGCTAAAGCAGTTCAAATCCAGGATTCTTGTTAGGAAACTTTGGCAATGTCACTGTGGTCACTGTTGTTCAGAAAGCAAGTTTTATAAATTTTCTCATTTTTCATTTATTTATTTGATCCCTATATATTTTATAATTTATCACAAGTGGATTGTTTGAATGCAGGGTTGCAGTGCAAGCCCTGTGACCAGAATTTGGGTCACAGCCAAAAAAGGTTATGAACCACTGATGTACTGCATAGAAAGGGTGTTGTTTAAAATTGGTCCAATTATCCAGATTGAGGGCATCACTATTGAAACTTACTTGTCTGTAAACAGATCAGGTCTATCAAGATAGTACATGTAGATAACTTTTTCTATACATTTTGTATTTACTGTGTACTGTCCCACAGCAAACCAATGTTTTTAAAACCAAATGTTACAAGACTTCAGTGAAAATAAGTGAGTAAATATAAATCACATTGCAAAGTTAAGCTGAAAATAGGAATGGGTGTATTTTAGGGGCACACACTCATAGGGGATATATATACTCACATGCTGCGATACATGCGCTCGCCATTTTTGCCTATTTGTTGGTTCTGTAAACGTGTCTTGACCAGGTCGATAGGGAAGACACAGGTGACTCCGATTATCCCTGCAATGCTCCCATTGACGATGCGGGGAAGAAGGCTGTAATGTAACATGATAGATAATGAAGTCTATAAAAATATGATAAAGGATTAAACGGAGGGAGAAGTTTGTAATTGCTGAAGACAAGATTAGCGTTAGGGATAAAGATAGTTAATCTCCCTATCCTTTTTTGTGACTAGTTATAACTAACACATTATTATTGTGGAATATCACTAAAGTAATTAAACACAAAGAGCAGTGTACATATCACTCGCTACATCCTCCCTTTACGCTTGCCACATTAGTGTTATCATGTCCACTGTGTGGCACCACTGTTCTAGCTACAGCTTTTGTTTGTTCGATTAAAAATGTTCAACTATACCTTCAAGCCATTCACAGTTTGAACCTACGAGCCAAGTTTGGCAGTTTGACCTGCTTTCGTTATGTCTTAGAAAGCCCTATTATATTAAGATTGGTTTAGTTAGATATTCTTGTTACAGTTATTTTTAATCAGGTCTTGTGTTCATGTGAAAAATACACAATACAATACTAGGTAGAACTAGGTTTCACTTAGGGCTACCGTGGCTGCTTGCCAAATTGTGCTGCTAAGAGGGAGTGAGACATTTAAAGGGGTTACTGAACAAACTGGTTGGTAAATTATAACTTATAAGTGAGATTCTATTGTTTGTGATCAAACAGGAAATTTGACACCATTTCAATCTATCTGCACTATTTAATGTACTTTGTACTGCTCTTTACTGGGTTAACATGCATACAGGATTAACCTTTCACCTTGGATAACATTTAATCCACATTTACAATATACATAACATAGCAGCCGCGTAACATCAAACATGTCTCCTAGATGACACCCCTCCCAAGATCAAGGTTCACATTTAATGTGATTTACAGACAGAACCTAGCTGAGGACTCTCCAACTGTTCTAGTTAGTTCTGCCATAAAGGGAAACAATAATACTGCACTCCACATTTAAATTCTTAATTTTTTGGAAGCGGCTATAGAGCATTCTGGGAAGGCTCTTTAGCCAATTTTTTAGTATACATTTTAAATATTTGAACTGCACAGTACACTTGCATCAGTGGCATGTATTGTAACATTGTTCATATCACTAAAGTCACACTTGATATGTTCAATAAAAAAAAATGACAGAATTGAGGCTGTGTCATAAAACTGTAATTCATGTGATTACAACAAGTTTGTTGAGTTACTTACGAGAAATCCTTCTTATCCATTCAGCGCCGTGGAGGTGACAAACAGAAAATGTCAGGTGTAATCTTCCCCAAGATGTCCTACAACCAACACAGTCATGTCATTAGGTCAATAAAACAATGGTGACAACATATATTTAAAAGTTCTTTGTTTAAAAACGTCAAATTTATTTAATTAAATGAACACACAAAATTAAAATATTGGCATTTACTGTTTGAGCACATTGAAAAAAACCGAAGTAGATTAAAAGCAACTGAATCCTAAATTGCAACTTTCTCAACCAAATTCAAGTACTAGAGTTGGAGAGGACTCATGCAATCTGAACTAGGCGAGCAGTTATAGTTGCAACCATGACTGACAGTGAGATATTGTGTAAGCCTTATAAAACATACAACTGAGAACTGAACTGGCACACTGTGGCTTTGCTTTCAACTGACAAACTAAGTGTGCTAAATACTGTACAAGAATGTGACCAGTTCCTAGAACATGAATGCACAAAGAATTCAATAGATAAATATAAAACATACTAGAATCATACAAGGGACAAATGTGTACTGGAGGCCAACAGGACTTCACCTCATCCAGTGGAGAGAAATAGAATGTACTGAGCACAAAAGCACAGGAACTTTAACAAGATAATACATATCATGTCTTGTTAAATATAAAAGTTGTTAATTGTAATGTATTATTTGCTCTGCTTTGTGCTTGGACTTACCATATGGGTTCGGACTTACCATATGGGTTCGGAATGGTGCTTAAGCCCCTTTCAACAAAAGGGATTAGATGAAGGGCTTGGACGTACAGGTATAAGAAAGGGCTTGGACTGAGACTTAAGCCCTTTTCAAGACTTGCCAACATGCCTGGACTATACACACTAGTGTTACATCACACGGTGCACTAAGTCACGGATCAACTGGACTTAGTGAATTTTCTATCACATCAGATTGGCAACACTGTTTGGAAACATTAAACAACTGAGTGTGAGTTCCCTTCTAACAAGGGGGACAACCCGGTGGTTTGCTTTCCAAGGGCAAAAATAGAGGCTATCACAGAGAGCGTGGAAAAAATTGTGGGTCTGGGCAAGGGAGGTTCTATTTTATTACACATAGGGACTAACAACGCAGAAAGGGAGGGTACAACTGCCATAGTTAGGAAATACAGGCAATTAGTTAGAAGAGCTAAGCAGACATGGGTTGAGCAGATAATTTTGTCAGGGATTCTACTGGTAATGGGAAGCAGGGGACAGGGATATCGAAATTGCCAGAGGGTGGCAATTAACACGTTAGTTCAGCAGCTATGAAGGGAAGAGGAAGTAGGATTTGTGGGGATGTTTTGTCGGGAGGGCTTATATATACACAAGAGATGGGCTTCATGTAAGTGGAAAGGGGGCAGCAGTATTTGTGGATGAACTCTCAGCTGCAGTTGACAGTGGCATGGGTAGCATAACAAATATTTATGGTAGCAAACTAGAAGTGCAGGGGGTAACTTAGAGGTACCTCAAACAGGACAAGAGGCCACTAGTACATACAAACCAGTAATAAAATGCCCGAAAAACATTTCTGAAGCTGGTTATAAATGGTGTGTTTAAATGCAAGGAGCATAGTAAATATGAAAAATTAATTAAACATTATGGTAGAAGATATTAACCCTCATATAATTGGTATAACTGAGTAATGGGCCAACAAAGACACATCTGATGCTGAATTAGGACTGACAGGAGATGTAATGTTTAGGAGAGATCAAACAGGAAGAAGGGGAAGGGGAGTCATTTTATATATTAAAGAATGTATTCTATTAATAAAATTAGAAAGGGAAGCAAATTGCAATGAAGCTGTCTGATGCAACATAATTACCGGAAATTCAACATTAACTATTAGGTTAGTTTACCGAAGTCCAAACATAAATGAAGAGGATAACACAACAATACAAAATGCTATAAAGGAAGTGAGTAAAGGCGAATGTATCATTATGGGAGATTTTAACCACGGATACATACAATGGAGATCTCAAGAGAGTACAGGGTTGAGGACCAACAATTTATATTTTTAATTCAGGATAGTTTCCTTACTCAACACGTGCTAGAACCAACCAGGGGTGAGAATGTATTAGATTTAGTTTTGTCTTCACAAAATGAGTTAGTGGAAAATGTCAAAATACATGAGCCATTGGGTAACAGTGATCATAATCAAATACATTTTGACACCAAAGTAAAATCAGAAAGTACAAAAAAAAATACAGGAGAAACTTCCACGAAGGTAAATATAAAGATATGAGAAAATACTTAGCAAAGCTAGACTGGAATTACATGCTGAGGAATAAGACCGCAATTGAATGTTGGAACATCCTAAAATATGAAATTGAGAGTATCATTGATCAGTTTGTTCCCTTGAAAATACAAGGAAAATGGTCTCGAAAGAAACACTTGTCAAAAGAAGCTATTAGAAAAAGCATACAAGCAAACTATGTGGATGGTTTATAGGCGTATCAGAAAGGATGAAGACTACACAAATTACAGAGGCACCTAATGCAGCTACAACTGAAATTAGACAATAGAAAAGAAGCTATGAGCATAAATGAATGACTTGGATGTTAGAAGACAGTGCTGGAAATATAATATCACAAGGTTTTTTAATGGTGGAAGATTTAAATAAATACTTCAGTTCAGTGTTTGCCGGAGATGATATTAGTTCATTATCAATTCCAAATGCTAAATTTCAGGAGGCTAAATTGGACTATTTAAGGCAGTTAATTGTAACTGCAGAAATGGTAGAAAATAAAGCAATGGAGGATAACAAATTACCTGGAGTGGATGGAATTCCACCAAAACTACTAATGGAAACAGTAGAACAAGAGTGTTCAACTTGTCATTAAAAGAGGGAGTGGTTCCTTTTGAATTGAAAGAAGCAAACATCATACCATTATTTTAAAAAGGGTTCGAGAAATAAGTCAGAGAATTACAGACCAGTGAGTTTAACATCAGTGATTTGTAAATTATTAGAAAGGTTAACTTAAGACCATAAAGCAAAGCCAAATACACACATAACTAGCAAAAGCAAAAACTGGTTCGATAGCATGATGATCATGAAATTATCACTGACACACTGACATCAGCGTGTGTGTGTGTGTGTGTGTGTGTGTGTGTGTGTGTGTGTGTGTGTGTGTGTGTGTGTGTGTGTGTGTGTGTGTGTGTGTGTGGGTGAGAGTGAGTGAGTGTGTGTGTGTGTGTTCGCATGAAAGAGTTTTGAGATATTCTTAACTAAATCTCAGCTGAATATCACAAAAAAACACCCTGACACATATGAACAAACGAAACAAGTTCATGCAATAACCAAACAATTGATAGTTTGGAGTAAATCTACCTGATATTTCATGGATGTTTGCAGTAAACATACCCTTGATTCTTGAGTGCTTGACGTCGATTCAGACTCAGTGACACAGCCCGTCTGTCTCTGGCTCCGAGGCCCCTCCGATTGATGGTTGGCGATATTATGTGGTATTGTGTCGTCCTAACCTAATTGATTAACTAAACAGTGAATTACACCACAAACACGCACCCACAATTGTATGCTTTAGTACTTATCGAAATAGGGTACGACCAATTTCAATGGATGTTGACTTGTTGTGTATTGGCTGCCGTTAGGAGTAAGCCGACCTTCGCCCGCCCGCACTGGTCGGTACGCGGTCACGCTCGAGCAGGTGTTGGTGGCGCCGCACTACGGATACATTCAAACTCGCCTGCTTCCAAACGCAAACGATATGCGATACCACTACAGTATAATTTTGACATATTATATATATATATATATATATATATATATATATATATATATATATATATATATATATATATATATATATATATATATTCAATGACACCTGCATGATGGATAGGAAGGTGTGGGGTGTCACTGCCGATGACACTGCTCGACATAACAAGTGCTCTAATATGTTTTTATTAAATGGATTAGAGCACTTGTTATGTCGAGCAGTGTCATCGGCAGTGACACCCCACACCTTCATATCCATCATGCAGGTGTCATTGAAGCTTCGATCATTACTCCCATGCCCATGGCCATGAGTCATGACCATAGCATTGCCATTGCCATTGGACATTAGCATTACATTAAACCAAAGATTCCGCTGATCTTTGGCGAGTCCTATATCTGCGTACATCACGGTACAACTCCGAAATTTATAATAAAATTGTATGCCCCACGCAGAAAAGTGGTTATACATGACTTGGGACGAGACACTAATCCTAGGCTAACCGCTAGGTTTCAGCAGCACATGGTATACCCCCGTCTGCTTGATAGGGGAAGGCAGTGCTAGTTAGCCACTGGGTTAGTTGAGCCACCCATGTCTCCCAGGAAACTACAACAGCGGTATCACCCAGTGTCAGTAGTAGTTAAGGAGAGGAAATGACCAGGTAAAAGAGGTTGCCAGTTTCGAAGGGTCATCCGGTTTCCCATCGCACAGCCTTCTGGGTAGCCTGAGCGCCCCTAGCGGCGACCCATAACCCTATCCGTAACCCTAGAGCGACTGGAGCTAACCCTAACCGCCGTAACCCCAACTTTTTGACGTGGCGAGCTAACCCTAACCCTAACCCTAACTGTCTTAACCCCAACCTGTAGACGTCTGTGGTATGACCCTAACTTTTTTGTCGTCTGCGGTGAACGCTGATCTTAACCGTAACCCTAACGAACTGACCCATATGCACCATTTATGAATAGGGACATTAAATATCAAAGGGACTAATGAGGAAACGATAAACGAACGCAACACGGTATGGTACGAGTGCACACGTATTTTATTGAACAACACAAGCAGCATGACGATACAACAAGGGTAGCGTGTAATATCACTACGACTACGACTATGACGAATGTGACGATGACTTGACTTGCGGATGTTGACCATCACGCCAGAGGTCGCGAGCTTAGGGGTGTCTCCATCTCACCAGAGGCTCGAGGGTGACGACGAGGCGACTTGCGGATGTTTACCATCACGCCAGAGGTCGTGAGCTTAGGGGTGGTGCGTCCACCTCGCCAGAGGCTCAATCGATGTAAGATGTGCGATAATACAGTCTACCTTGTCGCAGCTGTTTAAGTCAATCAAATACGCGGCAGTCGTTAGCTACTAAATCGGTGTCGAATATGTTGATAAATGTTTTCATCGGAAAGCCGTTACAACGAAGCAATACATAAGCTACGCAATATTGTCCACAAACGTTAGACAGAGGACTCTGAAGTCTCTTGCTATTATAAGTCCACTCGGAACAATGTTCGTTCATGAAGGTGCGGAACGCCGCGTGTCGTGGCGGCAGACCGTACGAACAGAAGTAATCGCCGCGTCCGTCGGCGTCCAGGTACAGCGCTATCCAATGTTCGCCCGGTTCGTCGCCGTCGTCGGTGTTGCACACGAAGGCCACAGGCAGAGCGCCGTCTATCATCGTAGGCAGTCCGTCTTTGGGTACGACACCACGAAATATCGATCTGGTGCGCGGGTCCCTCGCTAGTAGTCTACCGATCTGCAGGGTGTCCATCTCAGTAGTCGTAGATGACGTTGCGGCTCTTGTCTATTTCCAGCACGGACTCGAATTCGGCGTAGGCGATGACGTTCACGGTAGTCCGTAGCGCCTCATGGAAATGCAGCTCTATGCGCAGGTTGCCCTTTTGTACCAGATGGAAGCAGGGGCCATCACACTGCTCGGGGGTCAGATCAAAACCGAAGAAGGTATAGCCGTATCGGTAGTCACTGCGAGTCAGTCTGTTCCCCTCGTCCTGCCACATCTTGCCAGTCGAGGAGAACAGACTCATGTAGCTCCTGACGAAGAGGTCGTCTTCGAAGTTGGGCTGGAAAGGTTTGGAGGGTATCTGTCGTCCGTCCACGTACACTGCGTGGAAGCTGATGGTGTTGTTCTTGGCGTGAAACGGATTCTTGTCGTATGCGCCGTTGTACGCATCGTTATCGATGCAGCACAGCACCAAACGTTTCGGCAGGGTACCGAGGAACAGGTTCTCGTGCGTGTGCGACCGAGCACTCGCGGGAATGGAGTACACCTTGCAGTCGACGGACCGCATCGGATACTTGACCGTGCTCTTCTCGAGAGCCTTGATGTGGGCCATCTGCACGGTCGGATTCAGGGTGGTCTTCTTTGCAAACAAGGTGGCATTGACTATGGTTATCCTGTAATCGGGGTTGGGCCCACCAGCCATGAGCGCAAAGGCAGCCTTACTGCGCACCAGTCGTATCTTGACATCGACGCCGTTGATCAGGAATTTATCTTGCAGAAAGATATCCACGTGGAGACGGCCCATCAGGTCGACCACTCGACTCCTTACGATGTTCGCTCGTCGAGCCACGAAGCCTTCGTTAGCTGCGGCTCCGTCGACTATCTCGACGGCATCCATGCGAGTGGCCGTATCCTTGTGCCACAGCTCAGTAGCGTCTCGATGTAAGCACGATACGCGTACGTGTTGGTCGAAGGGGTCACGAGCGTGCCGTTCAGGTAGACGTCGACTTGACTGAACAGCGTATGCAGCCAGTTATTGACTGGCCCCACAGGATCAGCCAATTCGAGATCGTCCCCGTTGGCTCGTGTCACCTTCACCTGCACGTGTAGCATCGTGTTGGCGAGATCCAGGTAATCGTCGCCCGATCAGGAATTCTATTGGTCCACCCGAGTCCAGAGAGGCCATGGGTTGATGTTCCACTACGTGGCTGTTGACGATGCTGGTCTGAGTGGGGGTACGGTAAAGAGATCCAGCTCGGTCTTGACCCCTTCACACGACTGTCTATGTACGAAAGCCATCGTTGTCGAATATGTCGGCCTCACGTTTCGTGGACGTCTGTCTCTTGCGTCGTCTCGTTGCTGAAATGACTCTTTTCTTCGCCGGTGCGCGTTTTATACGTTTACGAGGTCGCACGCCAGGGGCCAGAAGGTCACGCATCAGACTCCTACCAGCATCCGTGACGCGTCGTTTGGTCGCCTTTTTATGCTCTGTCCGGACATTACGTCGTCGGCTATGCGCACGCCGGTCTTCAACGCCCCCTTTCCCAATGCCACGGCACCTCTCTTGATGAGTGGCATGTCGCTGCGCAGCAGACCTCCGAACAAATTTCCTAGTCCGTGACCTCTATAGTATTGGGCACCGGCGAAGTAGGGCAGCGAACCACCCGCCTGACGCGCGTAATATTCGTTGTAATTCATCTTCAGAACAGTCCGGTACTTCGTCGTCGAAAATGAAGTGTCACCGTCACTCTACCGTACTCGAATGGCACGCGTCGTCCGGTGTCGTCTCTTATATCCATCTCGATCGACTTGAAGTGCGAGTACAACAGAGGCACGTAGTGAATGTTAGTGAACCTATCAGATACCGTGGCACCGTGACTTCCTCTAACCGGGAGGGCTCGCAACAAAGGTGCGAGACTGTCACCTACTATACGAGATTCCACGACGTCGGTGTAGACGTAGATGGTATTGAACCCGCGAGTCATGCTCACCCCGTCTTCAGCTTCTTTACATAAGGGGTACGGAGCATCAGGACTGTATGTAGGTGGTATAATCACAGTGGCTGATGGTGTGACACCGATATCCGTTCCACCTAGTCTCGGGTGAACGTAGTGGCGTGTGCTGTCTGCTGGTATTGCTGCTGCTGCTGCTGCTACTGCCGGCGGACTGGTGACGACCGACTTACGAAATCCTAACATAGGTCCCAACGCACTGTGGTACGGTATGGTGAACACGGTGTCGGATGACAAGTGCAACGTCATTTTTTGAGTGATGACGTTGTAGTTCAATTTAGCTCGTGTCTAGTCCGTCGACATACTGTCCAGTCCCTTGTTTACACGGTTCATCAATGTCACAGGACCTTTGTAATACCCAGAGGCTAACTTCGTACTCGGGGTAAGACCCGTAGGATTTTTCTCACCGAGGAAGAACAATACATCTTCCTCTGTAACGTTGTACCAAGTATGCGGGTACTGTATCTTTGCTAACCCACACTCCCACTCGCCAGTCAGGTCGATACGTTGAGGCAAGTCGGTGATGTAATGGGCCAACGTATTGTCGGGATACATCTTCATGGAAGCGTTGCTAGGCAGTGTCAGGTAGAAATCAGTCGCCATTGCGTCTCAACGTGGGATTGGTGAGCAGGTAACCCAAAGAACTACTCAACAGGGCCGTCCACAGGTTAGAATTATCGTGACCCGTGGTCAGGTTGCAGATGCTTATCAAGATGACCGTGAACAAGACGAGGACCTGACACAGAAAGACTATTTCCTCTTTAGGACACACGGTACCGAACAGATGCCAAGGAGTGCTGTCCTCTTCGCTCGACGCGTCAGTACTATCCTCTACTGCTGCTACTACGTCCTCTTGTTCCTCCTCCTCCTCTTCTATGGTGGTGGTGAAGTTCCGTGTTGTCGTGTCTTGTGTCATTTCTCGAATGAAGTGTCATCATACGCGCGGCTAGTCTTTATAGTTGACGAGTGCCTTGGCATCGATCCAGCTGTTGAATTTGGAGGGTTAGCGGAACCATTTCACCAAAGCCTCCGTTCGTCTACCTACCTTACGACGCTGTAGTACCGATGATTCCACGCGGTACACTTTATCGGTGGGTACCGACACCTTCTGCAGCTCCAGTTCGTAGAAGGTACCGTCCAACACTTCACCGAGATCATCCCTCAATCGGTACACGGGTGGATCGGAGGGATGAACCTCGTGTATCGTGAACATCCCTTCGCTCCAATTCGGCGCGTAGCTTTTTTCGAACTTACCTTTGTACTTGCTGACGCGCACGCGATCCGACACACGCAATTTGGGCACGCCCTTACCATCGTGTCCGTACAGACGCTGCCACACCTCTTCTTGATTCTTTGCACTTACCTGTGACGGAGTCATGCCGATGCTGCGGTGGGGGGTGTTGTTGTATGATTGCACCAAGTCCTGAAGGACGTCGATGTATCGCCACGTCTGGTGTTTCGTGAAGTATCGCCACATACGCGTCTTCAACGTTCTGTTGAATCTTTCCACGATGCTCGCCTTCGTCTCCGCGTTGTGTGTGGAGAAGTGATGGATGCCGTATTTCTTCAATAGAGCCTGAACGGATTTATTCAGAAATTCCAGTCCTTGATCTGTCTGCAACGTCTTTGGCCAGCCTTTGCTGAACGTGGTTGTCAGCGCTGCTACCAATGACATCGCGGACTTATTCTTCATAGGAACACACCAGGCCACTTTCGAGAAGGCGTCGATCACCGTGAGGAGAAAGGTCATACCGTCGTTGTCCTTTTTCAAATTCGATAGATCGAAGAGATCGGCCTGCCATTGCTGGCGTAGACCACCTACGATGACGCGTCGTCTCCTGAAATGTCGTCTCGCCGGTTTGTGTAGGGTATAGGCGTCCTGTTCCAACAACCATTCTGCGACCATTTTCCGCGGCACGCGCGTGACGCATCGCAAAGCATCGACTCCACCGTAACTGCCTACCCTTGTCGGATCGAAGTAGACCACCCTCAGAGGTTTATTGCTTGGTGCCATTAAAAGAGTTCCGATGGGTTGGTTGTTGTGACGTTGACTTCACAGCACGGTTCTTGACGAGTGACGACGAGTACGCTGACGTACACCAGAACACCCACTACCACACCTACAACGATGACGAATGACCGATAATCTAGTAGTGAAAACATATCCCGAATAGCGAGTATTGTATAAGACTTCGGGCTATAGCATCAGCAAGCAAGTAAAGTCCACCGCAAAATATCGCAACGATGACGGAACGGTATGTGTCCTGTTTATCGCTCATCATCGTAGCGCACACTGTGCTATGGACACGTACCACACCATCTTAAATGTCTTCCCAACTAGCCAATGGCGCCAAAGCCTTGTGTTGACGTTCTGGAGGTGGGGTGAGCATGGAATGTTCCATCTGACTGCGTCGACGAGCGAGGGGTGTCCAACTGTGTGATCTTCGTGCACTACCCGCACCACCACCAGAGCGAGGAGTAGCCGGCATTCGACGACGACGACGACCTGGAGTGGGTGTCGTTAAGGACCAATTCCATGGGCAGGTTCATGGTACGGAGTTGTCTTGCAAATGGTTGCCATCCCGTTGGATCGGTCTTTCTCTTACGCAACAGATAATTTACGAGATCCACCACGTTACTTCCGGCAACCGACACACCCTCGTGGATCAGTTCGCCGCGAGCGGTCCAAGATATGTCTCTTTTGAGATGTTCCATCAAACGTCTGGCTTTGGCTTGCATGGTCTTGGCAACGGTGTCCACGACGTCGGCTTCTATTCTGCTAGTAGCAGGAGCTCCTACTGCTCCCTCCGCCACCCCCGCCCCCGCCCCAGACTCGTTCACCGCGATCACGCGTACCGGTTCCTTTACGTGTTTATCAGACAAGACGTTGTACTGTTGCAACACCTGATTATACAGTGTTACCTTGGTCCTGTCGTCGAGGTCCTTTCTATCGAGGATGGTCATCATCTCGTCATCGAGGGCTTGCACCTTCTTACCTAAGGTGTCCGTCGGGGTTGGGGGTGAACGAAGCGTGTCCAACATTCGTGGGTCCACCAAGGCCATCTTGCGTGCGTGTTCCATGTCTCTCTACCTCTTGAGCAGCACCTCTCGAAGCAAGGGTAGAAAGACCGAACTTGCCAACGGTGCTAGGAAGGCCGATAGGAAACCTCGGCTCTGTCCCTCGCCGACCTGCTGTTGCAGCAAGATGCGTCGTCTCCTGGCAGTTGAGCCAACTCGCGTAACTGTATGTACTCAAACGCCGCCTCTGTAATTCGGTCAATGGAATGTTCTTTTTTAATATGTTGTAGGCACACTCGGCTAGTGCACACAGCAGATCGGCGTCGGCGTTGGCGATGATGGCTCTTTTCAGTTTGTTGCTCTTGATTCTATTCAGAGCCTGTATGCACACAATGTGTCTCTTCACCAGGTCAGACATGGTGTGAATGAAGAGACTATCCACGCATGCGGTCTTTTTATACCTTCGGCAAGTACACGTACTGAACACCGTCGTCTGGAAAGATGGCCGTGCGCAGACACATGTCGTCGGGCGTGTCCTGTTTGAGATCGACCAATAGATACCGACGGTACCGACGTAGCGTCTTTAAAAGCCTCTTGAACGAACTTGACGCGCCCCAGATACATCTGTCGAGCCAAGTGCGACATCTGCGATGCGTCACGAGGATTCTTGAACACCACCATGTACTGAGAATTCAGACTGATGGTACAACTCTCTTTGTTTTTAGGGAACAGATTCTGTATGAGATACAGCACGGACGTGTTCCTGTGATGACTTTTTTTAGTGAACAAGATCGTGACCCGTTCGTCCGTTTCTGCCATGAGATCGTCTATGACGATAAGGTTCCTCGTCGACGAATCGAACATGCTCACACTCGGCAATCCTTCCTCGAACCGCACGTCGACCAAGTCCATCGTTGCGTAAGCCTCTTGCCATTCTCCGTAACACCACGTGATCCGTTCGGGGGGGTGGATCGATCATCGCAGTAGCGTGACGCAGCATACGCGTCACGAATGTAGTTTTGCCGCATCCCGTCGGTCCGGCGACGATGCACGTGAAAGGATGTTTTCCACCGTGCGTCCATGGTCGCTTATGAAAGACGACCAGAGTGCATCGCCTTTTTCTACACATCCACCGGACCCGTACTCATCCCGTCCTCGTGCACCACGCGTTTGGCGTAAAAGTAGGTGAGAGCCGCTCGTTCCTGCACGTAAGTCAACACGGTCGAGTGACAAACTCGGAACTCGCGGTTCTTTCCACTTCCGCTCCGACGGTTGGTGAGCACCTCCAGGAACGCGTTCTTGTCGATGTCGTTTTGACGTTTGCTCAGTCCTTTGGTGCTGCATTTGTCGGTGGGTCCGAACCAATAGTATGTCTTGCTACACAACCCCACGAACCCATCACCGGACCACTCCACCTTGAACAGACCCGGTGTCCTCTTGTCGTACGCCCTGCGCGCCTTACAGCACGCCTCTTCGCCAACCCACGGTCTATTGGCGAGACGAAAGCGCACGTACTCGTTCCGATGGTCGTCGCAACATTCGGACGGCAACCATTCGGAGCGGTGCCGGAAGTAATGTTAGTAGTTAGGGGGAGGATCTGACACATCATTGCGCCGCAAATCACGTGACCGAAACATCAAAGGAAAACGACCCTAATATCGCCCACCGCTAATGAGTGCGCGCAGCCAATCAGAAAGCAGCACTAGACCTTGGAACGCCCCCTGGCGGTGGTATCGGAGCGTGCGTGACGTAAGCGCCCCCTAGCGACTGGAGGAGGAACGAGCTTTGTACGAATCTCATATCTATACAACATTGACGATTTGCATATAACCATAGCGAAATCGTTGCAGTCGAATATGTGGTTTCGATAAGTTCTACGCGTGTTTGTTTATTGGTATAAAAGACGAACACATATTTTATTGTTCCCGTGTACTAGAATCACGTTCATTTACAAGTGAATGAGTGTTCTAACGCGTGTTTAGGAGGATGTTACGGTTACATAAGTTTTATTTGTTTTCTGAATCAATCCGTATGAAAATTAGCATCGTGACGCATCTTGTCCATACCACGGTAAATCATGCTGCGAGATCAAAGGATATTATTCATAGCAACGTTGCAATCGCGTCAATCAGCGACAATGTTACAAGTACGCGCTCCGTTCTTCTTTGAATGCGGCTTTTCACAACAAGACCACTTTGACATTGGTCAGTCGCTGTTGGTGAACTTTGGCTTGTGCGCTCCCACTCACATTGGTCAGTCGCTGTTGGTGGACTTTGGCTTGTGCGTTTCCGCTCGTCTTGTCTTTTTCACACTGGTCAGTCGCTGCTAGTGGACTTTGGCTTGTGCGTTTCCACTCGTCTTGTCTTTTTCACACTGGTCAGCCGCTATTGGTGGACTTTGACTTGTACGCTCCCACTCGTCTTGTCTTTTTGGAGGAGGAACGAACATTGACCTAGTTACGTGTATGTGTCGAAGGGTCGTTAACCTAGTAAGGAGACGAACATATGCACACACGCAATGGGAACGAGAACTCGATACAAGACGGGAATATCAGTTCAAGCAAAATTTAATATATATGAAAACGAAGTACAACACTGCTTCCGGGACCAAAGTAAGTCGTATTCGCGTGCCGCCCAACTTTTTAACTGCGCGATGGCTATACGCTAGCCGCGTAATGTTTTCGCGCGAGTATCCGTGGTAACAGTAACCGCCATAGTGGACATAGGAACGACTGTCCGTTAACAGCGGTCATTAATAGTATCATTAATAACTGAGATGAAAGAGTAAGTTAACAGTGGTCATTAACAGGGTAATTAATAACTGAGATCAAAGGACCTAACGAGGAGACGAAAAATGAACAAAACACGATATCGTACTATATTTTCTTTATATGTAAATATTTAAAAATAATGCGCTTTTACATTGTATCCATAACTCCTACAGTTTACCCATAATTCCTACAATTTACCCATAAGTCTCCTATTGAATAAGAGTACAAGGACATTTTATTAAATATTTGAAAATAATGACACAATATCGTCCACAAACGTTAGACAGAGGACTGTAAAGTCTCTTGCCATACCGACGTAAAGCTGACGTAAGCTATAAACGTGTCAGGACATGCAGCTGACGTATGCTGCACACACAACAATACCAAATAAGGACATGCAGCTGACGTAAACGGCATCAGACGCGTCACGGAAAGTGTACCATCAACATATTGTCGTTATATGTCAATATTTTAAAATAATGCGCCTGTACACTTTACCCATAACTCCTACAGTTTACCCATAATTCCTTCAATTTACCCATAATTCCTACAATTTACCCAGCACACATATATAGTGTAGTAACATTGTCCACAAACGTTAGACAGAGGACTCTAAATTTTCTTGTCATACCGACGTACAGCTGACGAAAGCTATAAACGTGTCAGGACATGCTGCTGACGTAATCCGCATACAGAACAATAACAAATAAGGTAGTGCACGCTATGTATGCCAATATCAAAAGCCAGCAGGAGAACAACATTGTGGCAGCGATGACGGGAGTATGACGAGAAGCTGTGTGATATGTATGGAGACATTTGACACCATGTGACATGCATGGAGACATTTACCACTGTGTGATATGCGTGGAGACATTGACAACCATGTGACATGCATGGAGAAATTGACCGCCATTTTTGAAAGTTTATGTTATGAAAGTTTGTAAGTTGGAAGTTTTGGAAGTTTGCTTCACCGCACACACGTTTTGAAAGTTTGTGTTGTGAAAAATGTGTAAGTTGGAAGTTTGCTTCACGTCACACACACACACACACACGTTTTGAAAGTTTATGTTATGAAAGTTTGTAAGTTGGAAGTTTGCTTCACCGCACACACATTTTGTGTGAAGTTTGCGAGTTGGAAGTCTGCAAGTTGGAAGTTTTAGCTTTGGAAGTTTGCATATTGGAAGTTCTCCACTCCACTCCACGCCTGCGAAGTTGTGTAAAGTTGTGTGAAGTTGTGCAAAGTTGTACGAAGTTGTGTGAAGTTTGCGAGTTGGAAGTCTGCCAGTTGGAAGTTTGTGCTTTGGAAGTTTGCAAATTGGAAGTTTGCTTCACCGCACACACATGTTTTGAAAGTTTATGTTATGAAAGTTTGTAAGTTGTAAGTTTTGGAAGTTTGCTTCACCGCACACACATGTTTTGAAAGTTTGTGTTGTGAAAAATGTGTAAGTTGGAAGTTTGCTTCACGTCACACACATACACGTTTTGAAAGTTTATGTTATGAAAGTTTGTAAGTTGGAAGTTTGCTTCACCGCACATACATTTTGTGTGAAGTTTGCGAGTTGGAAGTCTGCAAGTTGGAAGTTTTAGCTTTGGAAGTTTGCATATTGGAAGTTCTCCACTCCACTCCACGCCTGCGAAGTTGTGTAAAGTTGTGTGAAGTTGTGCAAAGTTGTACGAAGTTGTGTAAAGTTTGCGAGTTGGAAGTCTGCCAGTTGGAAGTTTGTGCTTTGGAAGTTTGCAAATTGGAAGTTTGCTTCACCGCACACACATGTTTTGAAAGTTTATGTTATGAAAGTTTGTAAGTTGTAAGTTTTGGAAGTTTGCTTCACCGCACACACATGTTTTGAAAGTTTGTGTTGTGAAAAATGTGTAAGTTGGAAGTTTGCTTCACGTCACACACATACACGTTTTGAAAGTTTATGTTATGAAAGTTTGTAAGTTGGAAGTTTGCTTCACCGCACATACATTTTGTGTGAAGTTTGCGAGTTGGAAGTCTGCAAGTTGGAAGTTTTAGCTTTGGAAGTTTGCATATTGGAAGTTCTCCACTCCACTCCACGCCTGCGAAGTTGTGTAAAGTTGTGTGAAGTTGTGCAAAGTTGTACGAAGTTGTGTAAAGTTTGCGAGTTGGAAGTCTGCCAGTTGGAAGTTTGTGCTTTGGAAGTTTGCAAATTGGAAGTTTGCTTCACCGCACACACATGTTTTGAAAGTTTATGTTATGAAAGTTTGTAAGTTGTAAGTTTTGGAAGTTTGCTTCACCGCACACACATGTTTTGAAAGTTTGTGTTGTGAAAAATGTGTAAGTTGGAAGTTTGCTTCACGTCACACACATACACGTTTTGAAAGTTTATGTTATGAAAATTTGTAAGTTGGAAGTTTGCTTCACCGCACACACATTTTGTGTGAAGTTTGCGAGTTGGAAGTCTGCAAGTTGGAAGTTTTAGCTTTGGAAGTTTGCATATTGGAAGTTCTTCACTCCACTCCACGCCTGCGAAGTTGTGTAAAGTTGTGTGAAGTTGTGCAAAGTTGTACGAAGTTGTGTAAAGTTTGCGAGTTGGAAGTCTGCCAGTTGGAAGTTTGTGCTTTGGAAGTTTGCAAATTGGAAGTTTGCTTCACCGCACACACATGTTTTGAAAGTTTATGTTATGAAAGTTTGTAAGTTGTAAGTTTTGGAAGTTTGCTTCACCGCACACACATGTTTTGAAAGTTTATGTTATGAAAGTTTGTAAGTTGTAAGTTTTGGAAGTTTGCTTCACCGCACACACATGTTTTGAAAGTTTGTGTTGTGAAAAATGTGTAAGTTGGAAGTTTGCTTCACGTCACACACATACACGTTTTGAAAGTTTATGTTATGAAAATTTGTAAGTTGGAAGTTTGCTTCACCGCACACACATTTTGTGTGAAGTTTGCCAGTTGGAAGTCTGCAAGTTGGAAGTTTTAGCTTTGGAAGTTTGCATATTGGAAGTTCTTCACTCCACTCCACGCCTGCGAAGTTGTGTAAAGTTGTGTGAAGTTGTGCAAAGTTGTACGAAGTTGTGTGAAGTTTGCGAGTTGGAAGTCTGCCAGTTGGAAGTTTGTGCTTTGGAAGTTTGCAAATTGGAAGTTTGCTTCACCGCACACACATGTTTTGAAAGTTTATGTTATGAAAGTTTGTAAGTTGTAAGTTTTGGAAGTTTGCTTCACCGCACACACATGTTTTGAAAGTTTATGTTATGAAAGTTTGTAAGTTGTAAGTTTTGGAAGTTTGCTTCACCGCACACACATGTTTTGAAAGTTTGTGTTGTGAAAAATGTGTAAGTTGGAAGTTTGCTTCACGTCACACACATACACGTTTTGAAAGTTTATGTTATGAAAGTTTGTAAGTTGGAAGTTTGCTTCACCGCACACACATTTTGTGTGAAGTTTGCGAGTTGGAAGTCTGCAAGTTGGAAGTTTTAGCTTTGGAAGTTTGCATATTGGAAGTTCTCCACTCCACTCCACGCCTGCGAAGTTGTGTAAAGTTGTGTGAAGTTGTGCAAAGTTGTACGAAGTTGTGTAAAGTTTGCGAGTTGGAAGTCTGCCAGTTGGAAGTTTGTGCTTTGGAAGTTTGCAAATTGGAAGTTTGCTTCACCGCACACACATGTTTTGAAAGTTTATGTTATGAAAGTTTGTAAGTTGTAAGTTTTGGAAGTTTGCTTCACCGCACACACATGTTTTGAAAGTTTGTGTTGTGAAAAATGTGTAAGTTGGAAGTTTGCTTCACGTCACACACATACACGTTTTGAAAGTTTATGTTATGAAAGTTTGTAAGTTGGAAGTTTGCTTCACCGCACACACACATTTTGTGTGAAGTTTGCGAGTTGGAAGTCTGCAAGTTGGAAGTTTTAGCTTTGGAAGTTTGCATATTGGAAGTTGTCCACTCCACTCCACGCCTGCGAAGTTGTGTAAAGTTGTGTGAAGTTGTGCAAAGTTGTACGAAGTTGTGTAAAGTTTGCGAGTTGGAAGTCTGCCAGTTGGAAGTTTGTGCTTTGGAAGTTTGCAAATTGGAAGTTTGCTTCACCGCACACACATTTTGTGTGAAGTTTGCGAGTTGGAAGTCTGCAAGTTGGAAGTTTTAGCTTTGAAAGTTTGCATATTGGAAGTTCTCCGCTCCACTCCACGCCTGCGAAGTTGTGTAAAGTTGTGTGAAGTTGTGCAAAGTTGTACGAAGTTGTGTAAAGTTTGCGAGTTGGAAGTCTGCCAGTTGGAAGTTTGTGCTTTGGAAGTTTGCAAATTGGAAGTTTGCTTCACCGCACACACATGTTTTGAAAGTTTATGTTATGAAAGTTTGTAAGTTGTAAGTTTTGGAAGTTTGCTTCACCGCACACACATGTTTTGAAAGTTTGTGTTGTGAAAAATGTGTAAGTTGGAAGTTTGCTTCACGTCACACACATACACGTTTTGAAAGTTTATGTTATGAAAATTTGTAAGTTGGAAGTTTGCTTCACCGCACACACATTTTGTGTGAAGTTTGCGAGTTGGAAGTCTGCAAGTTGGAAGTTTTAGCTTTGGAAGTTTGCATATTGGAAGTTCTTCACTCCACTCCACGCCTGCGAAGTTGTGTAAAGTTGTGTGAAGTTGTGCAAAGTTGTACGAAGTTGTGTGAAGTTTGCGAGTTGGAAGTCTGCCAGTTGGAAGTTTGTGCTTTGGAAGTTTGCAAATTGGAAGTTTGCTTCACCGCACACACATGTTTTGAAAGTTTATGTTATGAAAGTTTGTAAGTTGGAAGTTTGCTTCACCGCACACACGCACATGTTTTGACCGCCATTTTTGAAAGTTTGTAAGTTGTAAGTTTTGGAAGTTTGCTTCACCGCACACACATGTTTTGAAAGTTTGTGTTGTGAAAAATGTGTAAGTTGGAAGTTTGCTTCACGTCACACACATACACGTTTTGAAAGTTTATGTTATGAAAGTTTGTAAGTTGGAAGTTTGCTTCACCGCACACACACATTTTGTGTGAAGTTTGCGAGTTGGAAGTCTGCAAGTTGGAAGTTTTAGCTTTGGAAGTTTGCATATTGGAAGTTGTCCACTCCACTCCACGCCTGCGAAGTTGTGTAAAGTTGTGTGAAGTTGTGCAAAGTTGTACGAAGTTGTGTAAAGTTTGCGAGTTGGAAGTCTGCCAGTTGGAAGTTTGTGCTTTGGAAGTTTGCAAATTGGAAGTTTGCTTCACCGCACACACACATGTTTTGAAAGTTTATGTTATGAAAGTTTGTAAGTTGTAAGTTTTGGAAGTTTGCTTCACCGCACACACATGTTTTGAAAGTTTGTGTTGTGAAAAATGTGTAAGTTGGAAGTTTGCTTCACGTCACACACATACACGTTTTGAAAGTTTATGTTATGAAAGTTTGTAAGTTGGAAGTTTGCTTCACCGCACACACATTTTGTGTGAAGTTTGCGAGTTGGAAGTCTGCAAGTTGGAAGTTTTAGCTTTGGAAGTTTGCATATTGGAAGTTGTCCACTCCACTCCACGCCTGCGAAGTTGTGTAAAGTTGTGTGAAGTTGTGCAAAGTTGTACGAAGTTGTGTAAAGTTTGCGAGTTGGAAGTCCAAACATTGGAGACGATTTTTTTTTTTTTTTTTTGATGGTTTTATTACATACAATAAAGAGGGAGTAAAAAGTGACAACAACAACAGTATCACACTCAACCTCTAAATTTCAAAGTGTCACTCATCCAACGTAGCAGTTGTTCTTATTATCAAATCTGAAATAACGTTATCCAACTGATTAACAGAATTTCTCAGCTGTATAATAGTTCCTAGCATCAATACTTCTCTTGGTGTTTGTGTTGATTTTTCTATGACGGTTGTCTGTGGTTGTGGCTGTGTTTGTGTCTGTCTTTTTACAGTTTCCGGTGGCGCCTGTGTTTGTGTTGCTGCTGCTGATGTCGATGTTCTTTTTTGCTGTATTATAGTAGTATATTCTGTCGTTTTTTTCGTACCATCATCATCATGCATTTGTAACTCCATCTGTAGAAAAGAAAGTCTAGTCACTATCATCATCATCATCATCATCATATATATTTGCGTATTACATTGCTAGACTCTTTCTAATTATATACTTCACATACATATGTGAAGAGTAATACTATGACAATCCAACACAAAATGTGAAGAATGACAGTGCAAATACGATGTGTTTATCTTGCAAGATGTCGTTACTTACTTCTGATTTAGTCGTCATGCTTGGTCTATGGGTTGAAGGCTGGTCAATGTTCGTAATGTTCCTTGTTTTCATAAAGATATCGGTATTGAAAAGGACGCGCTTTTCGAAATGTATCTATATACGATTCGCGGAGAATATTATCAATCAAAATCACACACGTTCACGACTGTGATTGGTCTTTATCTGTGTGTGTGTGTGTGTGTGTGTGTGTGTGTGTGTGTGTGTGTGTGTGTGTGTGTGTGTGTGTGTGTGTGTGTGTGTGTGTGTGTGTGTGTGTGTGTGTGTGTGTGTGTGTGTGTGTGTGTGTGTGTGTGTGTGTGTGTGTGTGTGTGTGTGTGTGTGTGTGTGTGTGTCCTGATACGATCACTGGAATTTATTAACGGGGGAGGGAAGGAGGGAAACTTTGATTGTTGGAGGGTTGTCATTGTTTTATTACAAATTAAGTACTAAAGCACTTATGATGTAGGATTGGCTAAACCTGATAATCACACTTTCTGAAACGTTCGAATAAAGTCATGGAATTTATTTATGTCGACAAGAGAAACACGATTCTACATTTTCATTCTACTAGTAGATCGTGACCTAGTTGATTAGTCTACATAAACACCGTGAAATAAAAAGGTCAAAAGGTCAAGGTCACCAACAGTCACATGGTGGTTATTATTGTCCATACTGTGGTAAATCGTGCTGCGAGATCAAAGAATATTATTGGTAACAATTCGCAGCACGATTTACCACAGTATGGACAATAATAACCACCATGTGACTGTTGGTGACCTTGACCTTTTGACCTTTTTATTTCACGGTGTTTATGTAGACTAATCAACTAGGTCACGATCTACTAGTAGAATGAAAATGTAGAATCGTGTTTCTCTTGTCGACATAAATAAATTCCATGACTTTATTCGAACGTTTCAGAAAGTGTGATTATCAGGTTTAGCCAATCCTACATCATAAGTGCTTTAGTACTTAATTTGTAATAAAACAATGACAACCCTCCAACAATCAAAGTTTCCCTCCTTCCCTCCCCCGTTAATAAATTCCAGTGATCGTATCAGGACACACACACACACACACACACACACACACACACACACACACACACACACACACACACACACACACACACACACACACACACACACACACACACACACACACACACACACACACACACACACACACACACACACACACACACACACACACACACACACACACACACACACAGATAAAGACCAATCACAGTCGTGAACGTGTGTGATTTTGATTGATAATATTCTCCGCGAATCGTATATAGATACATTTCGAAAAGCGCGTCCTTTTCAATACCGATATCTTTATGAAAACAAGGAACATTACGAACATTGACCAGCCTTCAACCCATAGACCAAGCATGACGACTAAATCAGAAGTAAGTAACGACATCTTGCAAGATAAACACATCGTATTTGCACTGTCATTCTTCACATTTTGTGTTGGATTGTCATAGTATTACTCTTCACATATGTATGTGAAGTATATAATTAGAAAGAGTCTAGCAATGTAATACGCAAATATATATGATGATGATGATGATGATGATAGTGACTAGACTTTCTTTTCTACAGATGGAGTTACAAATGCATGATGATGATGGTACGAAAAAAACGACAGAATATACTACTATAATACAGCAAAAAAGAACATCGACATCAGCAGCAGCAACACAAACACAGGCGCCACCGGAAACTGTAAAAAGACAGACACAAACACAGCCACAACCACAGACAACCGTCATAGAAAAATCAACACAAACACCAAGAGAAGTATTGATGCTAGGAACTATTATACAGCTGAGAAATTCTGTTAATCAGTTGGATAACGTTATTTCAGATTTGATAATAAGAACAACTGCTACGTTGGATGAGTGACACTTTGAAATTTAGAGGTTGAGTGTGATACTGTTGTTGTTGTCACTTTTTACTCCCTCTTTATTGTATGTAATAAAACCATCAAAAAAAAAAAAAAAAAAATCGTCTCCAATGTTTGGACTTCCAACTCGCAAACTTTACACAACTTCGTACAACTTTGCACAACTTCACACAACTTTACACAACTTCGCAGGCGTGGAGTGGAGTGGACAACTTCCAATATGCAAACTTCCAAAGCTAAAACTTCCAACTTGCAGACTTCCAACTCGCAAACTTCACACAAAATGTGTGTGCGGTGAAGCAAACTTCCAACTTACAAACTTTCATAACATAAACTTTCAAAACGTGTATGTGTGTGACGTGAAGCAAACTTCCAACTTACACATTTTTCACAACACAAACTTTCAAAACATGTGTGTGCGGTGAAGCAAACTTCCAAAACTTACAACTTACAAACTTTCATAACATAAACTTTCAAAACATGTGTGTGTGCGGTGAAGCAAACTTCCAATTTGCAAACTTCCAAAGCACAAACTTCCAACTGGCAGACTTCCAACTCGCAAACTTTACACAACTTCGTACAACTTTGCACAACTTCACACAACTTTACACAACTTCGCAGGCGTGGAGTGGAGTGGAGAACTTCCAATATGCAAACTTCCAAAGCTAAAACTTCCAACTTGCAGACTTCCAACTCGCAAACTTCACACAAAATGTGTGTGTGCGGTGAAGCAAACTTCCAACTTACAAACTTTCATAACATAAACTTTCAAAACGTGTATGTGTGTGACGTGAAGCAAACTTCCAACTTACACATTTTTCACAACACAAACTTTCAAAACATGTGTGTGCGGTGAAGCAAACTTCCAAAACTTACAACTTACAAACTTTCAAAAATGGCGGTCAAAACATGTGTGTGTGTGTGCGGTGAAGCAAACTTCCAACTTACAAACTTTCATAACATAAACTTTCAAAACATGTGTGTGCGGTGAAGCAAACTTCCAATTTGCAAACTTCCAAAGCACAAACTTCCAACTGGCAGACTTCCAACTCGCAAACTTCACACAACTTCGTACAACTTTGCACAACTTCACACAACTTTACACAACTTCGCAGGCGTGGAGTGGAGTGAAGAACTTCCAATATGCAAACTTCCAAAGCTAAAACTTCCAACTTGCAGACTTCCAACTCGCAAACTTCACACAAAATGTGTGTGCGGTGAAGCAAACTTCCAACTTACACATTTTCATAACATAAACTTTCAAAACGTGTATGTGTGTGACGTGAAGCAAACTTCCAACTTACACATTTTTCACAACACAAACTTTCAAAACATGTGTGTGCGGTGAAGCAAACTTCCAAAACTTACAACTTACAAACTTTCATAACATAAACTTTCAAAACATGTGTGTGCGGTGAAGCAAACTTCCAATTTGCAAACTTCCAAAGCACAAACTTCCAACTGGCAGACTTCCAACTCGCAAACTTTACACAACTTCGTACAACTTTGCACAACTTCACACAACTTTACACAACTTCGCAGGCGTGGAGTGGAGTGGAGAACTTCCAATATGCAAACTTTCAAAGCTAAAACTTCCAACTTGCAGACTTCCAACTCGCAAACTTCACACAAAATGTGTGTGCGGTGAAGCAAACTTCCAATTTGCAAACTTCCAAAGCACAAACTTCCAACTGGCAGACTTCCAACTCGCAAACTTTACACAACTTCGTACAACTTTGCACAACTTCACACAACTTTACACAACTTCGCAGGCGTGGAGTGGAGTGGACAACTTCCAATATGCAAACTTCCAAAGCTAAAACTTCCAACTTGCAGACTTCCAACTCGCAAACTTCACACAAAATGTGTGTGTGCGGTGAAGCAAACTTCCAACTTACAAACTTTCATAACATAAACTTTCAAAACGTGTATGTGTGTGACGTGAAGCAAACTTCCAACTTACACATTTTTCACAACACAAACTTTCAAAACATGTGTGTGCGGTGAAGCAAACTTCCAAAACTTACAACTTACAAACTTTCATAACATAAACTTTCAAAACATGTGTGTGCGGTGAAGCAAACTTCCAATTTGCAAACTTCCAAAGCACAAACTTCCAACTGGCAGACTTCCAACTCGCAAACTTTACACAACTTCGTACAACTTTGCACAACTTCACACAACTTTACACAACTTCGCAGGCGTGGAGTGGAGTGGAGAACTTCCAATATGCAAACTTCCAAAGCTAAAACTTCCAACTTGCAGACTTCCAACTCGCAAACTTCACACAAAATGTGTGTGCGGTGAAGCAAACTTCCAACTTACAAACTTTCATAACATAAACTTTCAAAACGTGTATGTGTGTGACGTGAAGCAAACTTCCAACTTACACATTTTTCACAACACAAACTTTCAAAACATGTGTGTGCGGTGAAGCAAACTTCCAAAACTTACAACTTACAAACTTTCATAACATAAACTTTCAAAACATGTGTGTGCGGTGAAGCAAACTTCCAAAACTTACAACTTACAAACTTTCATAACATAAACTTTCAAAACATGTGTGTGCGGTGAAGCAAACTTCCAATTTGCAAACTTCCAAAGCACAAACTTCCAACTGGCAGACTTCCAACTCGCAAACTTCACACAACTTCGTACAACTTTGCACAACTTCACACAACTTTACACAACTTCGCAGGCGTGGAGTGGAGTGAAGAACTTCCAATATGCAAACTTCCAAAGCTAAAACTTCCAACTTGCAGACTTCCAACTGGCAAACTTCACACAAAATGTGTGTGCGGTGAAGCAAACTTCCAACTTACAAATTTTCATAACATAAACTTTCAAAACGTGTATGTGTGTGACGTGAAGCAAACTTCCAACTTACACATTTTTCACAACACAAACTTTCAAAACATGTGTGTGCGGTGAAGCAAACTTCCAAAACTTACAACTTACAAACTTTCATAACATAAACTTTCAAAACATGTGTGTGCGGTGAAGCAAACTTCCAAAACTTACAACTTACAAACTTTCATAACATAAACTTTCAAAACATGTGTGTGCGGTGAAGCAAACTTCCAATTTGCAAACTTCCAAAGCACAAACTTCCAACTGGCAGACTTCCAACTCGCAAACTTTACACAACTTCGTACAACTTTGCACAACTTCACACAACTTTACACAACTTCGCAGGCGTGGAGTGGAGTGAAGAACTTCCAATATGCAAACTTCCAAAGCTAAAACTTCCAACTTGCAGACTTCCAACTCGCAAACTTCACACAAAATGTGTGTGCGGTGAAGCAAACTTCCAACTTACAAATTTTCATAACATAAACTTTCAAAACGTGTATGTGTGTGACGTGAAGCAAACTTCCAACTTACACATTTTTCACAACACAAACTTTCAAAACATGTGTGTGCGGTGAAGCAAACTTCCAAAACTTACAACTTACAAACTTTCATAACATAAACTTTCAAAACATGTGTGTGCGGTGAAGCAAACTTCCAATTTGCAAACTTCCAAAGCACAAACTTCCAACTGGCAGACTTCCAACTCGCAAACTTTACACAACTTCGTACAACTTTGCACAACTTCACACAACTTTACACAACTTCGCAGGCGTGGAGTGGAGTGGAGAACTTCCAATATGCAAACTTCCAAAGCTAAAACTTCCAACTTGCAGACTTCCAACTCGCAAACTTCACACAAAATGTATGTGCGGTGAAGCAAACTTCCAACTTACAAACTTTCATAACATAAACTTTCAAAACGTGTATGTGTGTGACGTGAAGCAAACTTCCAACTTACACATTTTTCACAACACAAACTTTCAAAACATGTGTGTGCGGTGAAGCAAACTTCCAAAACTTACAACTTACAAACTTTCATAACATAAACTTTCAAAACATGTTTGTGCGGTGAAGCAAACTTCCAATTTGCAAACTTCCAAAGCACAAACTTCCAACTGGCAGACTTCCAACTCGCAAACTTTACACAACTTCGTACAACTTTGCACAACTTCACACAACTTTACACAACTTCGCAGGCGTGGAGTGGAGTGGAGAACTTCCAATATGCAAACTTCCAAAGCTAAAACTTCCAACTTGCAGACTTCCAACTCGCAAACTTCACACAAAATGTATGTGCGGTGAAGCAAACTTCCAACTTACAAACTTTCATAACATAAACTTTCAAAACGTGTATGTGTGTGACGTGAAGCAAACTTCCAACTTACACATTTTTCACAACACAAACTTTCAAAACATGTGTGTGCGGTGAAGCAAACTTCCAAAACTTACAACTTACAAACTTTCATAACATAAACTTTCAAAACATGTGTGTGCGGTGAAGCAAACTTCCAATTTGCAAACTTCCAAAGCACAAACTTCCAACTGGCAGACTTCCAACTCGCAAACTTCACACAACTTCGTACAACTTTGCACAACTTCACACAACTTTACACAACTTCGCAGGCGTGGAGTGGAGTGGAGAACTTCCAATATGCAAACTTCCAAAGCTAAAACTTCCAACTTGCAGACTTCCAACTCGCAAACTTCACACAAAATGTGTGTGCGGTGAAGCAAACTTCCAACTTACAAACTTTCATAACATAAACTTTCAAAACGTGTGTGTGTGTGTGTGTGACGTGAAGCAAACTTCCAACTTACACATTTTTCACAACACAAACTTTCAAAACGTGTGTGCGGTGAAGCAAACTTCCAAAACTTCCAACTTACAAACTTTCATAACATAAACTTTCAAAAATGGCGGTCAATTTCTCCATGCATGTCACATGGTTGTCAATGTCTCCACGCATATCACACAGTGGTAAATGTCTCCATGCATGTCACATGGTGTCAAATGTCTCCATACATATCACACAGCTTCTCGTCATACTCCCGTCATCGCTGCCACAATGTTGTTCTCCTGCTGGCTTTTGATATTGGCATACATAGCGTGCACTACCTTATTTGTTATTGTTCTGTATGCGGATTACGTCAGCAGCATGTCCTGACACGTTTATAGCTTTCGTCAGCTGTACGTCGGTATGACAAGAAAATTTAGAGTCCTCTGTCTAACGTTTGTGGACAATGTTACTACACTATATATGTGTGCTGGGTAAATTGTAGGAATTATGGGTAAATTGAAGGAATTATGGGTAAACTGTAGGAGTTATGGGTAAAGTGTACAGGCGCATTATTTTAAAATATTGACATATAACGACAATATGTTGATGGTACACTTTCCGTGACGCGTCTGATGCCGTTTACGTCAGCTGCATGTCCTTATTTGGTATTGTTGTGTGTGCAGCATACGTCAGCTGCATGTCCTGACACGTTTATAGCTTACGTCAGCTTTACGTCGGTATGGCAAGAGACTTTACAGTCCTCTGTCTAACGTTTGTGGACGATATTGTGTCATTATTTTCAAATATTTAATAAAATGTCCTTGTACTCTTATTCAATAGGAGACTTATGGGTAAATTGTAGGAATTATGGGTAAACTGTAGGAGTTATGGATACAATGTAAAAGCGCATTATTTTTAAATATTTACATATAAAGAAAATATAGTACGATATCGTGTTTTGTTCATTTTTCGTCTCCTCGTTAGGTCCTTTGATCTCAGTTATTAATTACCCTGTTAATGACCACTGTTAACTTACTCTTTCATCTCAGTTATTAATGATACTATTAATGACCGCTGTTAACGGACAGTCGTTCCTATGTCCACTATGGCGGTTACTGTTACCACGGATACTCGCGCGAAAACATTACGCGGCTAGCGTATAGCCATCGCGCAGTTAAAAAGTTGGGCGGCACGCGAATACGACTTACTTTGGTCCCGGAAGCAGTGTTGTACTTCGTTTTCATATATATTAAATTTTGCTTGAACTGATATTCCCGTCTTGTATCGAGTTCTCGTTCCCATTGCGTGTGTGCATATGTTCGTCTCCTTACTAGGTTAACGACCCTTCGACACATACACGTAACTAGGTCAATGTTCGTTCCTCCTCCAAAAAGACAAGACGAGTGGGAGCGTACAAGTCAAAGTCCACCAATAGCGGCTGACCAGTGTGAAAAAGACAAGACGAGTGGAAACGCACAAGCCAAAGTCCACTAGCAGCGACTGACCAGTGTGAAAAAGACAAGACGAGCGGAAACGCACAAGCCAAAGTCCACCAACAGCGACTGACCAATGTGAGTGGGAGCGCACAAGCCAAAGTTCACCAACAGCGACTGACCAATGTCAAAGTGGTCTTGTTGTGAAAAGCCGCATTCAAAGAAGAACGGAGCGCGTACTTGTAACATTGTCGCTGATTGACGCGATTGCAACGTTGCTATGAATAATATCCTTTGATCTCGCAGCATGATTTACCGTGGTATGGACAAGATGCGTCACGATGCTAATTTTCATACGGATTGATTCAGAAAACAAATAAAACTTATGTAACCGTAACATCCTCCTAAACACGCGTTAGAACACTCATTCACTTGTAAATGAACGTGATTCTAGTACACGGGAACAATAAAATATGTGTTCGTCTTTTATACCAATAAACAAACACGCGTAGAACTTATCGAAACCACATATTCGACTGCAACGATTTCGCTATGGTTATATGCAAATCGTCAATGTTGTATAGATATGAGATTCGTACAAAGCTCGTTCCTCCTCCAGTCGCTAGGGGGCGCTTACGTCACGCACGCTCCGATACCACCGCCAGGGGGCGCTCCAAGGTCTAGTGCTGCTTTCTGATTGGCTGCGCGCACTCATTAGCGGTGGGCGATATTAGGGTCGTTTTCCTTTGATGTTTCGGTCACGTGATTTGCGGCGCAATGATGTGTCAGATCCTCCCCCTAACTACTAATGTTCTCGTAGTTCCTGGGTCACGAGGGCGTCGACGGACTCGGCGGCCAAGGCCAAATAGGCGGAGTCTGTATCCATCTCGCTGTACTGAAAAAGAGGGCGCTCCTGTTGATGAAGTCGTAATAGAACTGCAACATGCGCATCTTGGCGTACTGTAGAACGAAGAATCCCACGTGTACGGGTAGGGTGTACGTGACGGTTTTCTTGTTCATCTGTATCTCGTACGCATCGTCGACGACGACGTCGAGTTGTCGGAATCGTCTATCGTTGACCATGAGTGATGCCGCCTTCTCCGTGCAGTAGTTGACGTCACGATGTCGGTCCACGTTGGTGATGGTCTTTCCGTAACCCGAGTTCCCCAGCAACTTCATGGTGTCTGCGATGATGGCCTTGTGCGAGTGGATGTCTCCCTCGCGTCGCGTCGTGGACACTGCATCACCGAACCGCCGGAAGCATGGGATGGGATCGTATTCTACGATCTGGTAGACGTGCGTCTCCTCGAGACCGTGGTCCATATACCATCGCAGCAGAGGCGTGGCGAGCAAGATCTTATCGCCTCGATAACTACCCAAGAGCATGCGCCTCGGAGTCGCCATGATGTTGTGCTCCTCGGCGTATCGGCGCATGAACGGTCCGAGATCATCGCGTGTCAAACGGATGTTCTTGAACACGGGCTGCATCTCGGCAAAGTGTTCGCGCAATGCTTCTGGTAAGCAAAGGTCACACTCGATCAGACCGAACACGGTTCCGGCACGCACATCGCTCAGGATCTGTTGCGACGTCATCGTCCATCTTACGTGACGTCGTCGCGGAAATGCTGCATCCACACACTTTTTCATGACAGGATCTCGTCTCATCTCTTTCCACTCGCATTCCCACCACTCGACGACCTTGACAAAGTGACGTAGGTAGGCGGTGTTCTTTCGGGTCTCGGCGAGCAGTTCAGCCATGGGTTTCCCGTTGACCGCGTTGACCTCTTGACGGGTGCACGAGTGACCGTGAAAAAAATATCCGTGGTACTGATAAGCCGTTTTCGTCTCGCTGCACCACCCGTCCACCAACAGTTTGCCTATTCTCTTCTCTCTACCGTTGATCTGGTGTCGTATGTCGCGTCCCGTGCGTTCGGATTCCCAAGTCAACCATTCCGCTGCCATCTGTCCGTACAGCTGCGCCGATTCGGGACGGAAGTCGTTCTCTTCCCGTCGTCGCGTGTACCATCCCATAGGCATGTCTTGCATGAGTGACCACAAGTACAGAGCGTTGGCATCGTATCCGACGATGGATCGACACAGACGAGCGGCCTCTCCGTACTCGTTCTGACGTAGCGTGGTGACCCCTTTCTCGTGATAGCATTGAGAAATGAGCGAAGCTCCGCCAACCACGTGATCTTTGACGAGGTGATGAAGATCTTTATTCTTCTCGTTGAAGAAGGTAAAGTAGGTCTTCTCTGGATGGTCGTTGAACAGGTAGAGCAAGGTCAGACCAGGTACGCTGATGCCTTGCTTGAACATGTCTATGCCACGTTGCTGGTAGAAGGCAAACTGTCTGTCGATGGCCTGCAGAAAGGGAACCACGTCCCTAATGTTGTTCCAGACGAGAAAGTCTCGCAAAGTTGTCATGGCGTTGACGCGCCAGGCCTCTTGACAACTGGCGTAATCCTCGTCGGAAATACCTTCGTTCTTGAGTTGACTGAAGAAGGCGTCTTTCGATGGAAGTGCGGTGTCGTCGAGCCTCTCCAGACGGTCCATGTACTCGTACGGGAAATGACCTTTTGTCACCTCGCAACCGTACGCCTTCAGATACTTGTCATAACTGAACCCGGGGGCTATGTAATTGGTCATGTCTAGGAATTTCAGCTGATCCGTCGAAAGACACATGAACGTGTTGTTTCGTTTGATGACGAAAATCGATCCGATACCCTCGTTCTCTTCTTCTTTGTCGACTTGTTCCTTCGCCTCTTCTTCTTGTTCCTCTGTCTTTGACGTGGATATGAAGTAGGGTATGAGGAACTGTTTGATGGCATTGAGATCATACTTACCCGAATTGAACCCGATGACGGGTAACTGATGCATCCATCCATAAAGTTGTCCCATCAGCTTTTTGTATGGATTGGTCGGTGGACGAGATTCCTTGTCGTTGGCTGATCGTGCAGTCTCCTCCCGTTCGTTCCAGTTCGTCAGCGCTTCTGCGAGTTGTTCCAACACATCCTCGTACGAGTCTTTGATATTGTCTTATGCAGCGTCACTCATTGCTCGCAAGATATCCATCATGGCACCCACCAACTTGTTGGTGTCTCCATCCGTGACGAGACATTGCACTTGCTCGTACCCGGGCACGTTGGACGCCACGCTGACGCTCAGTGGGACGTGACGCGCAACCCAGTGGACCTTGTCACTGTCCGACGGAAGTTGTTCGGTGTCGAACCAACACTCGAAGTCAAAGGTGGCTCGATACGGATAGTAGCGCAACGATTCAGCCACACGAATGTTCTCGTCGTCCAGACGTTCGAATACCGATGGAGTCGAATGGTACACGCCGCCAGGATAGACTCGATGCACACCCCCCGTACACGCGCGCTCGTGTCGACATAGCGCCCATGCATCTTTCCATAACGAGTCACCGCACTTCCGTCATCTATACGAGTTGCAGTACATGCGTACATCTTGGATGAAAGAAAAATGTGTCTCGTGAAGGTTGAGATACATTGTTTCGGGGTAATTGCATAACGATCGACGGACCAATCCGGCGATCGACTTGTCATCTTCTGCATCCGGTTTGACGAGCTTGTACACGCACACGTTCGTTTGGAACGTGGTTTCTACGCGAAAGAGGTCATCCAGCGTGACCCCGGCAAATTCTTTCATGGGTACATGGTCTTGATCGTACGCCTCGTACAGCGTCTTCACCACCGGTTCCAATCAATATAGATCGCATCCTCGATGCAGGGCCAGACATCGGAAGAGACACAGGTTATCATTGTACCTCTTGTTGTTGTTGGGTTCCGTTTCCAGACCGATGACGCTTTTCTTCTTCTTGATGTAGACTGGAAGGGAGGTCGCCCGTACACATCCTATCGGATGATGGATGATGCGGTTGACGAAGAAGGTAACATTAGTTACGAGTTCGCACACCCACGTAGAATCCGGTCTTTGATTGATGGCCCATTGTAAGATGTCGGTTTCTCGGATGCGTTCGAGAAAGTCAAACGCAAAGGCAAAGTCCTTGCTGTTGGTGATGAGACTGGGTTCGTCCAGGTAGCGTCCACAGCAATTACACGAGGAATGATAGTACTTGTATTGACCCGTGTTCTTGTTTCTCAGAATGAACCCGTAACTGAGGTTAACCTTGAATGCATTGGTCTGTTCCTGGAACATGATCTTCAATGGAGCCTCTAGGACGGTCGTGTCTAGCGTGGTTAATCTGTAATCGTACCTGCCTTGGAGGGGACCTCTTGATACGTGGGTCCTTATAGTCGACCAGTGATTTCGAACGACATCTAGCAGTTGCGTCGACAGAGTGTCAGAGAAGGGAAGTCGATCGGGTGGTCCGATGGGATCTTCTTCGGTGACGAGTGGATGGCGGGGTGGGGTAGTGTCTTCCCTTTTTGATCTCTTTGGTAATGGCGGCTCGGTGACGTCGGCACATGCGGTTCGTGTGTGTCTGGTCAGGAGCCAGCGTCTTTAGAAATTCCGTCCACATTTCTTACACGTGTAGAAGACGGTGTTTCTTCTACTACTACTACTACTACTACTACTACTACTACTACATACCGACCTTACGTGACGCTGTAGGTTGTCCAATCTCACGAACGTGACCCCGCATTTCTCGCACACGTATTTCGCTCTCTTTGCGTGGTCGCTAGGTGTCACCACTATAGGCGGTGCCACTGAGTACGAATGAACGTCGCAAGATGGCGTTGAATGACTCGGTACGTGTCGTTGTAGCTCTGCACACGTGTCGAAGGCGATTCCACAGTGACGACATAGATGTCTTTTCATGGTGATGATTGCGTCTACAACTGAGAGGTCATGGACCCTCAGTCCATCTATATAACGCGTGTGGGGTGGTGATGGTGTATACTAAGAAGTGATTGATGTGCGTGTGCGTGTGCGCGTGCGCGTGCACGTGTGCGGGTGCTTGTGCGTGTGCGTGTGCGTGCGTGCGTGCGTGAGTGTGTGTGTGTGTGTGGGGTGATGAATGATACGGTGTGGTCCTATGACAATGGCTACTATTGTCCACTAGCATCGATAACGGGTTCCCTTTCGATTACGAAGGGGTGCCAGTCGTAGGAATATAACAATGACAACACGTTCCATTTCTTTTTTGACACTTTTATTAAATAAAATACATATGTCGTGTATGCAATATATATACTGTACTGCTATGAAAGGATAGACTTATATATAAGATGATGACATACTACTAGCAGGGCATGTATCTTTGTATTGACTAGCGATGGTGTTTCTAACCTTCTCTATCATATCGAGATGCCATTGTCGTTTCTCGAATCTCGCCATAAAAACTGCGACAACACAACGTAGGGTGTGGTTGACAAAACAGGACGATGGCATGTAATACTCATCGTCCGTCAGACTCAACATACGAAACACCTCGGCGCACGTATAACGAACGCAGGCCTCGTCTACCGCTACATCGAATGTCTGTTGGTTCAACATGGCATCCGTACGATCCCATATTTTATCTATTTTACTTACCGTCATCTCTATATCATCGCTGTCGCTGCTGCTGCTGACTATAGTTATGGTAGTAGCAGCATGGTCGACAGCGACGATATGACGACTGTCATCGTCACCCTCCCAGTCTGACCACGACGGTTGTGTCTGTTGTACTTTTTCGACGCTGTCATTCGTCGTCTCGCTGGTGCCGGCAGCATTCTCTTTGTCTTCCTCCTACAAAGAGAATGCTCCGTCTAGCACTTCCAGCACTGACACGTTGTAGTTGACATACTCGTTCTTTATGCGTTTTTAATGGTTGCCATGACACGGGCCCCCTTCAGCACCGACAGCGAGGCACATCGCTCTTCATCTGACGTCATAGCGACGTAGCTTTTAGCGCTAAAACCCAGTACTTTCGCTGCCACTTCGTTAAACAAACTGACCCAGATTTCTGTTCCGATCCAATCCTGCAGGAGGACACGCAGGTTGTACCTGTACACGGGAACTCTCTGCCATTGGTGAACTGGACAATAGTAGCCTTGCTTCTGCAACTGGACGCCTTTGGGACAGTGCGGGCACGATGCATAAAGTATGCATTTCTCTTGCGTGCTGCAAGTGACTATTGTTAACGGTCTTGTAAATTTGTAAGTTCCGCTAGTTACCTCGTTCTGTAGGCGTGCGAGATTCATCTGCTGCTGCTGATCGTCGACAAACTTCTGTGTGGCCATAGCAGAGTCGAACGTGAAGCAGTCAATCGAAAGAACGAGTAGTTGTGACCGTTGAAGTGGCGGGTCGCTTGATATAACCACTGGCTCGGGTTACTCTAGAAGCCTACGTTGACTACGTTTGTTGTACGTCGAGTGTCTGGGAAAATCGGCGTCGGTCAGCTTTTCGTTGTGATGAATTTGGGGTCGTTTATATAGCCGCTGGCTTGGGTTAATGCATGTTTCCCAGAATTTGTTATTACTCTAGAAGTCTACATCGACTACGTCAGTTGAACGTCGAGTTTCTGGGAGTTGTTTTCACAACAAAAACATGTTTTTTTTCTAGTGTCTTACGTCGACTGTACGTCAGTTGTACCTCAGCTGTCTGCATTGTTTAACGCTTGCTATTTAAGACTAGTCATTTCTTTATGCACCTATCGTCATTGCTGTTGTCATGGTGTCTGCCGTTGCTGTGTTCGCCGATCTACTGGTCGTGTATAACGTCATAGGCGACGCACTGACCATAATGCTGCATCGTTTGTAAGTATATATATGATATATATAGCACGTGTAGTTGTGCGAAAATTCGGTAATACATAGTTTAACTTTAACACTTTTACAATGCATATATAACACATAGTTTAACTTTAAAAGACATACTGTTTTACAACTGTGTAACGTTTGGTTATAGATAGCTCTAGTTAAAAAAAACCACGTCGTCGTTTGCTTACAATTGATTCTTGTTCATGATATTTTAAATTGTATTTTCAGGATATGTTATATATAAGTTACAAACATATCCTTTTCAACTTTCATGTCACACAGTTCATAATGTGTATACATTTTATGAAGTATTAAAAAGGTATTTGACTAAATATGTACGCTGTGCGTTAATTATCTATTATTAGTATCAATATTCGTGATTCAGTTATTAAATTTTTGTTACTTAGATTTAAGGTAGTGTTAATGAAATGTTATTTTCAGGAGGGAAGCTGCGCAAAGTATTGTGGGTGCAATTTGGTAGTGACGATCGCGCATGCAGCTCAGCTACATTCACTCGTGTGCAGGCAACGGTGATAGGAAATATAGCTCAGCTGTTGGCCTCGTGAGCTGTCGCCGCGCTGCCGATCCGCCCGTGTGCGCCGGGCTTTACCGCCCTGAGGTCGTCGGGTCACCGCCGATAAGGACTGCAATCGGTATACAGGCCGAGTAGGCGACTGCTAGCGAAAAAAAAAAAAAAAAAAAAACACCAGTCAGCCGACTGCTGGTCTGGTTCAAAGTACGCCTCTCGTTGCTCTCTCGTTTCAAATATTCTATAGCGTGCTGTACCTTTAACAAAGGCTCGATTTTTATGTGTCTCTCACTCTGGTTTTCAGCTTCCATCGTCAACAATGGTCTGCTGTAATGGAAGACCTTCTTTACAGCACACCATGTGTGGACTATGATGATGGCTACGACAGCCCCCTGCCGACGGAAGACTGGAATTCGGAAGTTGACCAATATGCCGCCTTCCTTGATCATAGACGGCTGTGGAGCACGGTAGTGGTGGAACTTTAACAAGATTTGCCATCCAAGCCAAAGGCCCAGATGGCAAGTGGACAAGGAAGCCATTGGCTTATCGAGAGTCCAACAATGTTCATCTACTTATAGCCCGCCCTCCTGAGATATGTGTCAACCTTGTTTTTAAACATATTCACGCTGCTAGCAGTTACACAATCTGTTGACAATTTGTTCCATTCATTTATTGTCCTCTGTGAGAACGAGTGCTCACGTCCGTCCAATAGTGCACGAAAAGAAAGCGCTCCGACCGAGCAAGTTGCTGGATAGACGAGGTCGGTCACTGCCGCGGTTGGACGCGCCTTGCCGACCATGCCTGCAATTCAATTGACGTCATAGCCTGACGAACGATGAACAATATCATATGTCACTATTTTAAAATGTTATACCGCTATTTAACTACAATACTTTCCTATATATTATAATGTCATTGTTTTTTCATTATTTAATAAAATTTGCTTTTATTCAATGACGTGTTTTGTTGGTTTATCACTACGCTAACAAAAGAAATATGACCACATTTCACCCTGCTACCACATAAAAAAGAGTGGATGAATTTTTTATACATATTACATTATCACATTATATCGATAACTTTTCGTTTTATGACGTCTTATGTCCAACACCTATAAAGTCCCTATATCGCTCTGGTTCCGATGGCTTACGGGTGGGTAGGGTACCGCGGGCGACAACGAGCTGGGGGGTTACGCTTTGCTCCACTCGTTAAACGCCTTTAGCTACGGTTAACGTTATGTTGCTCTTTGGGATGGGGGTAGCGGTCACGTTAGGGTAGCGGTCACTTCGTTTGGGGTTACATGGGGTTAAGACAGTTAGGGTTAGCTCCAGTCGACAGGGGTTAGGGTTAGGGTTAGCTCGCCACGTCAAAAAGTTGGGGGTTACGGCGGTTAGGGTTAGCTCCAGGGTTACGGATAGGGTTATGGGTCTCCGCTAGGGGGCGCTCAGGCTACCCAGAAGGCTGTGCGATCGGAAACCGGATGACTCTTCGAAACTGGCAACCTCTTTTACCTGGTCATTTCCTTTCCTTAACTACTGTCAGTGTTATTAGAACATGATTGACGTACAATAAGTGTCATTCGTCACAACAGTAAGAAATTGTGATTTAAAAGTGTTTTTCGAAACTTTTGGTGATATGTCATCTGCTGGTGTGTAACCTATCAACGCATATGACCAGACTTTATTTTCTGTGAACTTACAAATGGTTTAACTACGCAGAGGGAAGAAGATTATTTACACCACAGCGCGCAGTAATGAGAAGTTAATTAAAAAAGCGTCATGGTCGAAACGGGGCTAGTTGAGCCACCCAAGGTCCAGGAGAGGGTTAATTGAGCAGCAGCTAAAAAAAGAAGACGAGTGTTCTTTACCCCAAAATAAACCAAGGAATACATTTTCCCGAACACATTGGGACATCGGATATTAATCAAGTGCGTTGGCTTGTCAGAAACGTGTTGTACCCAGTGGATAGATGTGTAGGCTGAGTTGTTATGAAATTTTAGTACAAGGCCTAAATTATACAAATAAAGCATTTACCCAACTTACGCTACACTGTGGTTCAACTTACCCCACGCCAAGTGTTAGTTGAGCCAGTGTACCAACCCTATTTGAATCACCTCACCCCACCTCTTCGGGCCCAGTGGACCATAAGGCTACGCGTATGGCCTCGTTCCTATTTGAATCAACTACATATAATTATCTATGCATACTAGATATATTATCTTTGTATACAATATCTACTAATAACCATAGTTTATGCGAGTGAAAAATTTTTGACATACGAATACGATTGTCTCCTAGATATCAAAAAGAATTAAAAATTGCTCAACTAACACTGCCTTCCCTTACATGTTTGGCCTATGCATCGGAACTTGAAAGCCTTCAGACGTGTTAAATTGCGGGCTACAAAACCTAGTGACGTAGTCCCCCACCAAACTGTTGGGATATATTCTTCTTCAGCATTATTGTAGAGGAACCGATTTCCCACAGATTTGGTTGCGCATGAAACACGAGAACCTACTCGAATCATTTTACGGCTTTCGTTTGTGCAAGAACATTTTAAATGTTCCCTTGGGTTGATAAATCAATTAACGCTGAAGCGATGCACACACACACACACTAAGTTTATTAAAGCGGACATCCATTAAGCAAGAACAATCCACAATGCATAGAACTCTAGTAAATAATTATCAAATCCATCAACTGACGCGACGCCGATTATGGGCTTGGTCGAAGAACGTGGGCACACCTCGCATCAGTGACAGCAACAAATGTAAATTCCAGTGTAACGCTCACATTTATTGGCTTTTGATTGTTCACCGATATCACCAGACGAGGATGATCATGAACGGTGAAAAGGAAACGTCTCGAACTAAAACACACTCTTATACATCTATAATAGAAAGGACAACAAACTTGAGCTATCATACGTGAAAGACCTTATGGCGTTTTCTCTTCCGTTGGTACTCCCAACAAATATGGTTGGAATATAATAAAAGACTAGGTTGAGAAGTGTCTGACATAAATCATATTTTTTGTGAAGATATGTGATAGCGCAGGTAACCCTAAACAAATTGTTGTGAAGATATGTGATAGCGCAGGTAACCCTAAACAAATTTGAGACAATGTAAACTAGGTTGCGATGCACAGAATGGTCGCAGCACAAGGAAGAACAAACAAATACATAGATTTTGCGTTACCAACGGAACCACATGACAAACAACATGTGCAGTTTATGTTACTAGATGAACTCTGTGACAAAAACGGGTGTAACCTATTGATAAACCCCACATCAGCTCGCTATAATTTGAGAAATCGTATCATGGTGGTTACACTGAAAAAAAATTATCAACTTATTCAAATTAGCAGTTTCGATACGGTCGTCAACCACAATGTGGAGCCAACACAGAGAGTTCTTTTTGTCAACGATCACCATAAAAGACAAGTTTCTTTTGAAATGTTACTAATCAGCAATTGTTGGTACTAACGAATCTGGAAAAGCGATCGTGGTCTTTGGAAGTGGTCATGAAACTATTTGAACGTTATGATGACTTGTAAAGTCCCTGTGTGCCACGACGCATAATAAGCCATGTGCTTCAGCAACCAAGATGTACACGGACTCACTGGGAGGGTACAGCTGGAGGGGGCGTTGAGGTGCTGTCTGCTGGGGCTGGCGGCTCCTCTTTTGATGCCTCAACCTTAGTGTCTTTAGTTGCAGCCTCGCCACAACTGTCTCCACTTCCCTCTATGGCAGATTGTTCACTATTCCTGCTCATGTCTGATTCATCAGCATTCTCTGCCTGCCAGTTGCCCCAGCGTGACCGCCGTGGCCCGTCACGATCGCGACGTTCACGTTGGCTGCTGTTACTCGTATGTTCACTACGCTCATTCCTCTCATGCCGCTCACGTGAATCACCTCGCCTATACGGGCCTCTCATGCCATCGGGCTCACCGTGGTCTCGGCCAAACCTGTCATGGTCGTTGTCTTGTGGCGGACCATCTCGTGGGGGACCATCACGTGGAGGACCATCCCGTGGGGGACCCCCAAAGCGGGCCATACGAGGCATGTCTGTAAGACTGGGCACAGGACCACCTTGGAATGGACCTGGCATGCGCTCTGATGGTCCCCTGAAGCCTGGACGCATCATACCCCCAAATCCTCCATGGAACATGAACCGAGGGTCACCAGGCGGGCCCTGGGGAGGGCCTGGGAAGAGATCCCTTGGGCCCTCTTCCCCTCTCATCCTCATTGGTGGCCGGGCCATGTCTGCCCTTTCAAATCGTGCTGGCATGAACCCACCCCGTCCTGGAGGCCCACCAAACAGGTTGGGCGGGCCACGGAAGCCCAACATGGGTGCTCTTGGTTGGTTTCCAAGCTGCCTTATTGGTCCACCTCTTCCGCCAGGGCTCATATTGATTGGTCCTCCCAGCATGGGACCATTGCCACCGAGTGGTCCCATACCACCTGGTCCAGCCTGCCTGGGATCATTGGACATCGCTGACATGAGCGCGCTCACCATGCGTGGTGACCTACCACCACCACTAGGGGGCCCTCGATGGCCTTCTGCTGTGTCCTCTAAGTCCATCATGGTGTCACGGTCACCGCCAGACTTGCGGTCAGGGAAGTGGCGGTCAGCGTCTCTGTGGTTTCGCCGGTCATCAGCATCCTCCATGCTGCGCTGGCCACCGCTGGCTCCATCAATTCGCTCAGGTTTAATTGGGGACCACCTGTCGTTGTCCGGCTGACTCTTTGTAGTATCGCCCCCGGGTGGTTGCATCTGTGGGGGCAGCATGAGAGTGCGTGGTCCGACCGGAGCCATGCGGGGCATGTTCAACCCTTGCGGTAGCATGCCAGTGAAGCCTGGGGGTGGCATACCAGGGTTGAAGGTGGAGTGCGGGGGGTGAGCAGCTGGCTGCGACACGAACGGACGAATCATCCCTGGAGTATTTGCCTGAGCATCGTGGTTGACCGTGGTTGAGTTGCTGACAATGTTTTGTATGGCCTGAGCCAGCTGGAGACTGCTGGTGTGACTCGGGGTGGCCGTCGACGCCAGGCCAGTGATGGGGCCCTGCAAGCACAGGACATGACAAACACATTTACTTGACTAGTATAAAAGCAGGTAACCATGGTAACCAGATAATCTTACAAATGCTAATGGGGATGGTTTTTTGGAACATCACATGGATAATTTAATTCATGTATATCTATTTTTATTTATTAGTTTCTAAGAAGACATTTATTAAAATATGGCATTTCATGACCAGTGTGACCCGTTTAGACAAATGTCACTAGTATGAGAGCCACCTTTACGTTTTCATTGTGACTACCTCCCGGTTATTGTTTATCCAGTTATAATATACATGAATGCTGGATTTGTCAGAATAAAACGGGTTAATATAACATAGAATAATTATATGTTATATTAACCAATTTTATTATAAATAATAATTATATTCTGTATTTAATCAAACTGCATGCATGACACAATAAATTATATGCAAAAAGTAGGGCTAAAAAAGTTGAAGATGATTAGTCTAAATCAAAATCAGTATCACTGTGACAGTTTCCTCATCACTAATCCAAGAACATTTTATAAGACAAAGTAGGCTACAGTCCGTAATGTTTTTACTTCATTAGATGTGATCAAAAACTTGTCATTTTGACCAGAGACTACCCCGTCTTCGCTGCCACTTCACACTCACCACTTTTCACCCTCACTACTTTCTCTACTACCAGTGCCAAAATGCCAAACTAAAAAACTCCATTTTGAATTCCAAATCCTCCTTTGCAACAAACAATTTAGTGAAAATACAGACAGGAAGCTCCTGTTTGACTTAAAACACAGCCATCAGAAAGAGCAGCATCGATTTGACAAAGTAACAAAATAACATAAAATGTTGATTTTCAGCCAATCAAACATGATGTTTGACAGCAAGGGACATATGTTGTATGTTAGAACTGATTACTGTTACCTGTGATGTGGCCATAGTGAGGATTGTGGCCCCAGAGCTGGGCGGGGGCCGCATCATGTTGGTCAGCATCACTGGTGGTGGCAGTCCACCTGGCATTCCTCTTGGTATGGGTGGCATGCCTGGTGGCATACCCGGCATCATGCCACCCACTGGTGGCATCCCAACAGGCGGTGGCATGCCAGGCATCACCATTGGATGGGGCGGCATCATGCCCATTGGCATCACTGGGATCATACCTGCAGTCAACATTTGGCATGTTACATTGGCATCGTTCATCATTCACAGTTCAATGTAACATGTCATTGGAATCTTACCAACAGTCCAATGCAGCATGTCATTGGCATCATACCAACAGTCCAATACAGCATGTCATTGGCATCATACCAACAGTCCAATACAACACGCCATTGGCATCATGCCAACAGTCCAATACAGCATGTCATTGGCATCATGCCAACAGTCCAATATAGCATGTCATTGGCATCATACCAACAGTCCAATACAGCACATCAATGGCATTTTACATTGAAACCACTATGATCAAACCAACAGTCATAACTGGCAGTCCATACCAGTATCACTGGGATCGCACCAACAAGTCCCAGGATGAGACCTATACATGACTATTAAACAACTATTTATTTTCACAGTCACCTGTTACAGTTGACAGTTATAGTCGAGAAACAAGACATTATATAGAGCAAACATTAAACATAGTTTGTGAAAAACTGGAATGCCTAAAAGTTTGACAATGTGCTGATGCTTGGCTGATGAGTTACTTTGCACACTTACAGTTTCAGTGGCCATGCAATAATAGTGATATACAAATACACATTCCCATATCTCAACCTTTGTACATTGCATGTCTCTATTTCACCAGATACTCATGTTTATGCCGATAAAAACGTGTTGATAGGCAGGCCCATAATCAAGGGGGGTTGAAGGGTCATCTAACCTGGGGGGGGTACTCCCTATACTGAGGTATACATGTATGTGTCGTGCAAATGCCCGTTTTTGGCCATTTTACTGTCCGAAGAAAAAAATTTTTTTTTTCTCTCTTTGTTCCCCATTTAAATCTGATAATTCTCTCTTTCACCGAAGAGGAAATTTCCCAATGAAAACGTTTCGCCCGGGCTTACCTTACGCTTATAGATATTAGATAAATTGTTCAATAATTCTCTCTTGGTGACCCTAAATTTCTTGATCTCTCTCTCTCCATGGCTCTGGTGGGACACCCCCACCATTTTGGTATGGCAGTACCCCCCCGGGCATCTAACCCTCATTGGGTCATCAACATTAGGTCTTAGGTCTTCACTGTACCAACGTTGTGCTTTTTACTAACTACAACCCATCCATTGGGAATCAAAGGTCTGTTCATTTGGTACTAAATAATCATCTTTTTAGTGGTACTGGACACAAATATTGCAGCCATTCTAACACATTGGTTTTTATTATGGTGGTTTATTCAACATTTGGAGCAATAATCTGTTTTTGTCTAATCTTGGTGTAGTAACCATACATATACACTTTGTCCAGACGGACATGTTATTTTGGTACTGATGCAATTATCTTTCTAGTTAGACATGAAACTTGTTTATTTATTTCAAATCAAACCTTTTTCATTGTTTGTGGCCAAAAAATACACATTGTTGATGTAATTTGCTGTAACATGCACAATACGAACATTTCAGCAGAGACTGATAGTACTGATTTTATTTACATCATGCACTGAACAGAAATGTTATGACCATTATACTACACAAATATGTATGAATTGAGGTATGACCAAAGTTTGAATCAACCATGATTGTAAACCTAATAAACTGTAATTGATTACATAAGCTTTAATTTATAAGTATGTCACAAAAGGTTGAGCATACATCCTACACTGATTCTAAATATATGCCAGGCACCATATATGAAATCCAGTTCCATATAAAGTGGTGTTAGTTAGAAGATACCTTAAATCAATTTCTTTCATTTAAAAAATAATCAAACTTTCTGGTGTGCTGCAAGATAAACCAATGCTGTGCGCGACCAATGGTCTGCAAGATAAACCAATGCTGTGCGCGACCAATGGTCTGCAAGATAAACCAATGCTGTGCGCGACCAATGGTCTGGGGCATTATTTAGGTGTTTTATTTTGTCCTTTGCTTCTATGATATCTAATATTTACATATTTTTCCACTTTGGTTTGGGCTATTGTTCCTTTGTGATATTTGTTTCATGTTTTCTTTCCTTTGGTACAAGTAACACATGTCAGAAGAAAAAAATTGTTTAGTCTTTCAATGTTTGTTCAATTGAGAGTTGTTACAGTTTGTGGATATTTGCTGTGGAAACAAGTTCAGGCGTTTGAGGACCAACTGAAAAAACATGGATTGTCGACACCTTGTGCATTTGGCTTTCCTTTGACTGTATATTCGCGTACAATGACTGTTTAAAAAAAAAAAATTATTAGACATCTTTGCATACCATTTTTTTAACTACAGCATTGCACAGCTTGTTTAAAAAAAAAAATTTAATTACAGAATAATGCATTTAATCATGTCATTCATTAAAATGTTAATCATAGCTTATAATAACCATATGTGACCACTTTTATTGTTCAAATATTAATCAAGGTGGATATAATATATCTAACTGCATTTTAAACAATGCCAAAATCAGCCAACATTTAATTCCTTGAACATGGCTTCAGTAAAGTTTGAATACAGTCATTTCCCTTGACAGTTAATTTAACATAAAATATAGGTAATTACTCCATTAAATTTTCTGTTATAAAAAAAGTATTGTGATTAGCTGTAGCTAGGAAACTAATTGTAACGTACTTACTACTAATAGTTGTGTGATTAGCTGTAGCTAGGAAACTAATTGTAACGTACTTACTACTAATAGTTGTGTGATTAGCTGTAGCTAGGAAACTAATTGTAATGTACTTACTACTAATAGTTGTGTGATTAGCTGTAGCTAGGAAACTAATTGTAACGTACTTACTACTAATAGTTGTGTGATTAACTGTAGCTAGGAAACTAATTGTAATGTACTTACTACTAATAGTTGTGTGATTAGCTGTAGCTAGGAAACTAATTGTAACGTACTTACTACTAATAGTTGTGTGATTAGCTGTAGCTAGGAAACTAATTGTAATGTACTTACTACTAATAGTTGTGTGATTAGCTGTAGCTAGGAAACTAATTGTAATGTACTTACTACTAATAGTTGTGTGATTAGCTGTAGCTAGGAAACTAATTGTAATGTACTTACTACTAATAGTTCTGGCATATTGTCAGCCTGTAGAGCATAGCTTCAGCTTCCATTGATCATGATTTACATGTTTTTAAGTTTCTAATCCAGTGTTTTTTTCTCCAGATTTTTTATGTAATTGCTGGACATCTTTAAAGAGCAATGTTCACACAAACGCATACAAAATGGAACAATAATGCTTTCAACCTACAGTTATACAGTATTAAGAGTAGTTCTTGAACATTAAATATGTGCTACTCCTGCACTGGATGTTTTTCAGCTACTATGTAGCACTGATTTTCTGGCCATGACTTTCACAGGTTTGATTTTAAAATTATGCTCAACCTTAGCATTGATGTTTTGATTTTTACATCAAACTCTGCCAGGCCATTCATAGTATGAAGCTGGGCCAAATTGTTTGATTGTTGCTGCTCCTGTTCTCGAATTATGCTGCAAGAAAACTGACAAAGCCACAAATGGCATCAACTGAAATTTGCCTTCAGATGAAGTAAAAACAATCAGACACACTTGAATTGATAAACGTTCCGGTTTCTTGGAGTGTGAAATTTAACCAAAAATTTTTATTGACAGGTAAAAACCATGTCAATTAGATATACTTTCTGTTGTGAAATGTTAAGTAAGCATTTTAGTTAGCCTGGTTTATCTTGAAACAAGTATTCTATGGTATACACTACCACTGCATTGTCATAGATTCTTGTCGGATCATTTCTGTAATGACGCTGCCTTGGTTTGCCTGCCACTTTCTATGCTCTTCTTGTAGATTCAGTTGACTCCCCAATTTCTGTTTCTCTTATTCTGCTGTGTTTCATTAAGTTTTCAAAAGCTTCTTCTGTAATTCTTCTTCTTTCGTCTTTCATCACCTTTACATTGATTCGTGTCATATTTCTTTTATACCATTACTGACATGGTCAAATGAGTATCTTGCCCTTTTAGCCTTACTGCCAAGTGAAGCTTAGGCTTCACACAGCAAGTCTGATCAACATTGATATGCACATTTTAATCACCTTGCCATATGAATCACTTCACCACATGAATTGTGGACAGTTTTAATTACTTTGTTACACCTTAATCTAGACCATTTGAAAGCCATTTTGCCATTTAAATTTGAGCAATTTTGTCATGCGAGTATAAATTGTTGCCATGAATTTTAGCCATGCAACTATGCTGTGAGATGCAAGTCTCGAGTCACTTTGCCATGTAAGTTTGGGTCACTTTGCCAAGTAAGTTTGAGTCACTTTGCCATATAAAAATTCAGTCACTTTGCAATGCAAATTTGCATCACTTTGTCAAGCAAGTTTGAGCTACTTTGCCATGTAAAATTTAGTCACTTTGCCAAGTAAGTTTGAGTCCCTTCGTTATATAAAATTTAGTCACTTTGCAGTGCAAATTTGAGTCACTTTGCCAAGCAACTTTTTAGCTAATTGGCCATTTAAAATCGAGTCACTTTGCCAAGTAAGTTTGTGCTACTTTGCCAAGTTTGTGTCAATTTGCCAAGTAAGTTTAAGTGACTTTGTCACATAAAATTTAGTCACTCTGCCAAGCAAGTTTTAGCTACTTTACCACGTAAAATTGAGTCACTTTGCCAAGTAAGTTTGAGTCACTTTGTCACATAAAATTTAGTCACTTTCCATGTAAGTTTAAGTCACTTTGAAATGCAAGTGAGTCACTTTACCATGTAAGTTCGAGTCTCTTTGCCATGTAAGTTTGAGTCACTTTGCCATGTGAGTTTTAATTACTTCACCATGAAAGTTTGAGTCACTTTGCAAAGTAAGTTCGAGTCACTTTGCCATGCGAGTTTTAATCACTTTGCCATGTAAATTTGAGTCACTTTGCCATTAAGTTTGAGTCACTTCGCCATGTGAGTTTTAATCACTTCGCCATGTAAGTTTGAGTAACTTTGCCATGTGAGTTTTAATAACTTCGCCATGAAAGTTTGAGTCACTTTGCAATGTAAGTTTGAGTCACTTTGCCATGTGAGTTTGAGTCACTTTGGCATGTGAGTTTTAATCACTTTGCCATGTAAATTTTAGTCACTTTGCCATGTAAGTTTGAGTCACTTTGCCATGTGAGTTTTAATCACTTTGCCATGTAAGTTTGAGTCACTTTGCCATGTAAGTTTGAGTCACTTTGCCATGTTGATAGACAGAACCAGAGATGACACAGCCAGCCATGTCATCAGTGTCAGTTACAGTCCCAGTACGAGAATGACAGCGACACAAGGTCATGTCAGCTGGCCTTACCCGGCATCACATGAGTTGGCACGATGGCCTGCATGCCGGCCGGCATGGAGGTACCGGGCTGAATCATCTGTGGCATGAGTTGTGGATGGACAGGGCCATCCCCTGTCACCGCTGTCTCCATGGTGTCTGTGGTCGCCTTCCCATCACCTTCCTCGTCATCGGACTTCTCTGTCAACACAAGACGTGTCACATCAATGTCAAAGGTAGCAAGATGGGACATAGCCGTTCTGGATTTTTGCATTGGCAATGGTTGAAGTGGCTACCTATGTAAGTAAGTATTAGAATGCCGACAATATTTAATTTAACTTAAACCGATTCGTGTTCTGTTCTGTTTTACTGATCAGAAATTTATTGTTGAATTGCAAGGTGAATTGCAGTGGGTTTAAACATGCTTATAGCAACTTAAATGACCTTTCTGGCTTTAATTTATTCTCTTTAACATTTGTTCTTAATTTGTTTTGAGGCTAAATAGTAACAAATATCATATGTAGGACCATTTGTTCAACAATTTTGAAACTTGACATTTTTTTAGTATAGCATGATCTAGAAGATTTGAATCTGTTGCTTTCTCATCGCTGGAACACTTATTTTATGATGTTTGGTACCCAGAACATAACATCAAAATAAGTCTTCATTCTTACAATTTCAACAAGTGTTTAGATGTTACTAAGTATCAAGTAATCAATGTAAAAAATAGTATGCATATACAATCACATATACTTGAATGAAACAAACCGAATATTCTCCATGTAATCCCACAAGAAAGTAGCTGCACACACTTATGTTTTTAAGATACCAAAATAAAATAGGCTTGTGTATTGCCAACGAAAAGCTATGCATCTAAGTGTATGTAATATCCGTACGTAATTAATATAATATCCATTTATACTTACCCACCATGAAAGAAAGATATCAGTAGATATAGTATTTGTGTGCGAGCATATGTGTGTGCGTGTATGTATTTGTCTCTGTGAAGACTTACTCTTCATGTATTCAGGCAGGGAGTCGTTATCAATCATCCCGCCCACTGTGAGTGCATCAACGTTGACACTTGGCAGGTCGTCCCATGGTACATATGTCACACCCATGTCCACGTCCCAGTTGGCCTTGAAGTTTGACTCTTTCACGCCAGTGCCAGGAGCCCAGGCAGCCTTTTAGGATGAGAAGCACATACAAATGTTACTTGACCATGGTCATGGAACACACTGACACCTGCGTAGTTAACCCAATACCTGTAGTGTAAGCATCTCTAGCACCTTAGAGCAGGTTTATATTGGGAAATATATGGTGCATTATTATGTCTAATTTAAATTGATCTCATCTCACTATATAGATATTTATCATGCAGTACATTAACTGTGGTTAACTCCCACTTAGAATCATCACCATGGAAAACCTGCTAAAAAAGCAATTGTTCGTCACCATTAAGATTACTCCACATTAAGTTTATTTGAACACATTTCCAGCATGGTCAACAATAAACTAGAAAGCAACAAGACAATTACATGTAGACCCCATGGTCATATTTAGAGTAAGACAATGGTGACAAGTCAGTCAGACACAGTCAACAAGTAATAACAAACACTGTGTATAAAATACTTGTAAGTTTTTTCCCAGGGAGGAAGCAGGGAAACCAGTCTTAGAAAACTTGCCAAAATCACTGCACGAATCCACAACAGAATGCCCATTTCTCAAGGCCAACATCATTTTGTTACAATATTTCAGCTAAGTTCTATTCAAACAGTAAAGAAGACTGTGTAATTCTGGGGGTTCCCAGCCTGCCTACAAGGGACAGACTCTGACAAGTATGATATGACACAGGAAGACATCTGTGTCACTCGTGTCTGAACACATTTGTATACAGTTTATATCTCAACTTGGCAAAGTGACCTTCTCACATGGCAATATGATTTGTACTTGTTTAGTTTGTGGTGTTTATATGAGTTAGTGGTTGGCTTTGGATAAACACCATGTTGTAAATGTTGCAAAACAAATCTACAGGAAACACTTCAAACTAGGCACCCATCTCACACTGAAGCACAACTGTAGTTTTCTGCTGAAAGTTGCCTGAAAAAAAGACAATTGATGTCGCCTGGTTTGTTATTCACTGGATGTATTCCGGCATGCTGGGCAAACTTTCATTACATTAGATATAATTGCTGTTGGAAATGAGTAATACCTCTTTCATACATATTTTCTGGGGGATTTTCACACTACCAGCAAAACTAATGAGTACTAGCTCTTTCAAACACATATATATAAATATAACTATTAATTAAAAAACATAATAATTTTCTGAGGAATTTTCACACAATACCACCCAAACTAATGGGTACTAGCTCTTTCACTCATGTAACCACTTTTTTCTGGGGAATTTTCACATTACCACCAAAACTCGATAATGACTGTATCCCTGGTAAATATCCTAACTGCTTGGGAGGAGATGCAAAACAGCTTGGATGAAAAACATAAGGCAATACAATAAGCCAACTGCATTCACAACAAACATCTCATGCCACTGTCGAATGATATGTTCTGTAAAGAGCAACTGTTTCATATGATGATTTAACAGCTAAGCTAGGGAATCTGTTTTCTTGAGCCTTTGCTACCAACGTAGATTAGCTAGCTGTATTGACAGTGCATGCTCACTACTATAACTGGAATGACTAGATAGTTTTCTAATGGATTTAATGCTGTGCTTTCGAATATTTATTCACAATGTCCTGTGGTAATTACACCAAGTAATAACTGGTGGATCGTGACTTTTCACTCTAGGAGACACTACTATATAGAATTGCACTCATTGCTATACTTTATACCAAGCAGCTGCATATCTGAGACAACTTAAGACGAGATCTGTTCAACAGACACACAAACAAACCTTCTGGTTGGTGGGACAATTGTCCTGTTCAGGGTGACATAAAGCTGGAGGCCCGTGGGACAATTATCCCAGGCTTGATGACACGTCATTCAATGTATGATCCCAAGTTGTAAGGCATAGAGGACTTACCTGTCCCGCCTGCATTATACGATTTATATCTCACAATCTAGATGCCATCTCAAAACAATGATGAAAATCAACATAATTTAAACTTAAACATGAAACTTTGAAAACATATCCTTTTTCATCATAATATGAACCGTGATAAAAAAATAGATGAAATTTTTTTTTGGAAAATACATTGAAGAACGTATTTAATGAAACAACTGCTAACCCCAACAAAACACATTTAAAAAATAACCAACATGTTTTTAGATGGCACCTACACACCTGACACACTACACACCTGACAAACCAGTATAACTCCACTAACAACCATTGTGTGTTGGCTTCATTGTTGGGATATGTCTTGAAAATATATTTCTGATAAAAACACAATTCCTGTCTGAGCTGATAGAGTGCTGAAGTAGGACATAAAATAGCTGAGAGTTTATACGGTTCAAGTGACACAATAGAAAATATGTAACACTGTTAAGAAGCCTGGCTTGCTATTTTGCATTAGATGGGACATATTGAATACAATTCACTTATTTTATCAATCAAATGCAGTAAAGTGGTTTTTGCATAAACATGCATGATAAATTAACACTACTTTTGAAGATTTACTTCCTGCAGGAGTAAACAAAATGCAATTCAGGAATGCCTTCTTTAATGACAACTTACTAGCTCTGCATCAAAGGAACTCAAACCTAATTGCTTGGCATCATATTACAATTATTGTCTTTATATGACAGTCTTACAACAAATACTTCTCTGCATACTGACAAACAAGCCAACAAAGGCCAAAATGGTGGATTTTATTCAGAAAGTGTACTTCTAAATTATCTGAAAGGTGGCAACATTTATTTATAGGGTTCTGTTTCTAGCTATATACAATGTTGATGCATGGACACCATAAGACAGGCACAGATTATGGAAGAAACAGGAGTTCAAAAGAATTTTTTTAAATACCATAAAATAACAATAACGATGGAGTCAGGGACTGTGCAACCATCAGTGATAAGATTTCTTACCTGTATTTCATATATCACCACATCTAGACTGCACACAACAAACACCTCTAAACTCTGTGAAGAAATGTTAACATTACGCAGCTTATTCATGTTCACATTTGCAGATTTCAGATGTATTTGCAACTGTTTCAGACACTAAATTTGTCTAAACTTTGATAGCAACACGCATCCACACAAGTGCCGAAGACCAAGGAAACATATTTTGTCTTATAACTTTTCCAAAGCCAAGAAATAGCCGAGCCAATGCAGAGAGATTTTGGAAACGATGCTAGTCTCCCTACAATACACAGATAATTGGGTCATTTGGGGCATAAAAATGCTGCAAGGATTAATGGAAATTATCAACAAAATAGAAGAGGAATAAGAACGCATACCTTTCAGCAAGATCACGTACACAGGACAAGATCACGTACACAGGACAAGAGAATCTTGTTGCATGCAACATGTCAGAAATCCAGTGAAACAATAAGCCTAATTAAACTTGGGCAGCCCCTTCGCCAGGGTGTGGGGCTACGTGCCCCGCCATACTTAGGGGGGGGGGTAGGGATGCATGCCCCTCCAAGGTCTGGGGCAAACTATCCTCCCTCTGCCATACTTTGGAAGATTAACCCCAAGGGGTCTGAAGGCAAACCTTTCTCCCCAGGGAACTGTCAGCTATCCCTAAGGGTTCTGCAGCTTTATTATACCAAAAAAAGATGTAACCAGTAATCAGACAGATGTATAAAATAATTGTAATAGTAACAATTGCAATATATTTGCCAATATCGCAGTGTCAATCTCATCCACTCTGCATACAAGTCTATGATCTGATAATCATTTTATCAAATGTCTAGAAGCCAAAATTACACAATGGTAAAATATACACAGTAAGCAGATAAATGCTTCCAAACAAAAACATTAAATGTTACGTGTATTGCTTTGTGATGCAATCCAGCTTAACAGCCACCAGACATGTACAGCTGCGAAGACAAGTGGACACCACCTGTGTGGCCCCTAGGTGGCAGCAGCAGCACTCACCTTAAGGGTGTTCCCCATGAGCTTGGCGCCGCGCAAACGGTCGAGGGCACGAGCTGCGTCCCTCCGCAGTGACAGACACACATAGGCACAGCCCCGTGGTGGGATGAGCTGTAAGCCAAGGCATAGATCAAGTACCATCACAGGGCTCAGTGTCACACACAAACATGCACCAAACATATTAAATAGATCCGATATCTAACGGATATGCCAAGGCAAGGCACTCTAGACTGACCAATACTGATTAGAATTAAGGTTTCATACAAGGAACTAATTTACAAATTCCCTGACAAAATGACAAACAAGTGAGTGTGTTCTACAATTGCCTCCAAGCTCCCCTACAACCGTCCAGTTCACTCTACAGCTGTCCAACCCACCCCTTTTAACCTCAAATTCAAATCAACATAAAGATAATATAAAATGGAATTTTGTATATGAGCTTTGACACAACAGTATTAACCACGAGAATGCACTTTCGACTGAAATAATACAAATTCCACAATTTTTCCCTGACCTTGAGAAAAATTCTATCTCCATAAATTTTCCACTACTTGTGTGAACCATTGAATTTACGATATCAGGAGAGAATGAAACACAACCTTGGTAAATCATAAGTGAAATATAAATGCTGTTGTGTTGCTGCTTCCAGCCACCACCAGGAGGCAGCACTGAGTGGCCAGCACAGAATGCCAGCAAGTGCTTACGTGGATGCTGTCAACTTCACCGTAACTCTCTAACTCCTTTCTCAAGTCTTCCTCCATTGTCTGCTTGGCGAGATGTCCCAACCACAGCGTGCGTGTGCAGACTGCAAGGGAAGATTCTCCAATGACCAACACAAGACACGGAACAACCAAATCATACGCCTCTTTAAAATGTACCAGTGCTACTAAAACATGACAAAAACTGTTACCACGAACATGTAAATAAGTTTATACAGGCAGGATCTACTACAAATCTGTTCTTGTTTCCACAACTGAATGAAGGGGTGAACTTTTTTAGTGAAAACATTTAAGACTAGTAATACCAAACCATCCATTTGTGCTTGTAAAATAGAAATATAATAAACCAATAAAATTATTCATCGAATGGTAAATATTCAGAGCGAGATACAGCTATAGCAAAACAAGTCATGGTTTTGGGGCTATGCACCGGAGATAATAAAAACTAACCACGTGCAACTAAAATTAAGAATATAACGGCAGTGATTTACTCAGAATGTGTTTTAAAAGTGGGAGATTCTGGTCATTTCTCCGAATGAACAAGGGCTGACATGTTAACCAGCGAGACCGATAAACGCATGCGCAGCTCTATAAAATCGGGGCAACCTAGACTAGAGTGACACATTAAGGGAGGCCAGCATACGCAGAACCAACGCAACGTCTCAAACAAACATGTTATTTTGCCAGAAAGAGGACTAGTTTAGTAAAAATATGTTACAAAAGTTGAGTTTGGATGCAAATAGCATGGTCATAGCCTATTAGCAAGTATAGGAATAGGTGTACACAAATATATTTTCATTCGGTGAGTGAATATTGCCAGAATACCAGTCGTGACGTCGGGTTATCTAACATTATGGCGTGGCCCATGAAATTAAGAGGTTGTGTGTTCAACAAAGGTTTTCCTAGTACACCACTGGCATGATATTCTTAATTGTAGTTACAAATGATTATGTTTTAGCAACTATTATAGGTGCATAGGTCGAAAACCATGAGTTTTGTTTCACTTTAATAAGAGATGTCATGACTCACTGCTAAGGTTATTCTCCTTCAATGGTGGCAGACCCTCCTTCTTTCGTTCTCTCTCACGTTCTCTCTTCTCTCGATCCCTCTCAGCATCCGTGGAACTCGACCTAGTTGTCAATAAATCACTGGATTATAAAAGTTGCTTTTCCCTCGTATTGTTTCAGACATACTTCGCAAACAAATTGAGCCTATCTAGAGTCAACTATGATGTCAAATGGCAACTGAAAATTTTTGCGATCTCACTGACAATTTGCCATTTGTTCATGCCACTTGACAAGGGACCATCTCACTGCAACCTCTTACTTTACAATAACATGCCCAAAATTAAATATCGACTTGAGGCTTTCTACTGTCGTAAGTTACCTGATCTATCTACTCGGTCGACACACTAGAGGAAGGTAGTGATTAATACAAGCAGAGCGCTCACAACCAGAAGTATTGCACTAGTTTACTTACCTGGGTCTACGCCTTCTTTCTCGTGACCTTGACCTGCGACGGCGGTCTCGTGACCTTGACCTCGAACGACGCCTCCTCTTTGGACTCCTAGTGAGATACATAACAACTGTTAGTCATGCTGCAAGAAGTGTCATCGGTGTGGTGACATCCACAGCTGCAGGCATGACACCAACAACAGCCACTGTCTGTCATTTCACATAGGTGCAATAACCTCACATGCTGCCGTACAGTAACTACAGAATGTATCTGATCCCTCCACCTTGTACATTACCATAGCGGGGAGAAACACAGTCTCTGAGGTGTGTTGCCTACATGTGATAACAGGGCAGACAGGTCGCAAAATAACCAGATCAGAGCGGACATTCACACCTGAATCCATCACAGATGTAATCAGACATGGAAGACTCCAGTAGTTTGGACGTTTGCCGTATGCCAAGAGAGAATATTGTTAGCCAATCAAGATTTCAAAGGACAGCAGGTAGGCCACTGAAGAGATGGAGTGATCAGATTAGAAAGGGTACTTGGCTTCCACTGTTGACAGCAGAGCAGTGTGTCGTAAATAGACCAGGATGGTGCAATAATGGCCTATGCGTTTAAGTCAAGGAAAAAGACAACGTGTTGTGCCTTACCTGGAGCGTGACCTGCGGCGGGAGCTCTTGCGTCTCTCCCTGCGTTCCTCCTCTGCTGCCTCCTCATCAGGTACCATGATGACATCCTGCTCCATGAGAGGGGGAACAGACGGCGGGGGACCATGCATCCCCATCTGTCACAGCAATGGAGTTAGCATTAACAACATATTCTAGTCCCACTGGAAATGGCACAGCGCAAGCAATGCTGCATGCAGGAGTTTCTTACAATTGTACATGACATGGCAGAGATGCTGACTTATGGAAAACACCACCTCTTCTAAAACATATTGACTTATTCACGCTACCACCACATTAGGGTGAGAATAAAACTGTCCTACTATGATGTAATCAACGAGATTAAAAGTATAAGCATAATTATGTCATGCAAACATCACAACTCATTACTTTATTGATTTCAACTACATTACGACAAATTTCAAACTATAATAATGTAATCAGTGATATCGAAACTATAATAATAATTGTGTCTTGTAATTTGATCCATGTAATTACTCAAATGATTGCAACCTTCAAAACACATACAGGTATTCTCAGTTTTGTGATAGTTTCCGCAAGAAAAAATTGGAGGAGTGCATAAAGATGGATGTGAGAAAGGTGTAGGAGGATGACAAGTGGAGGGAGAAGGAAGGGACAACAGCTGGGGCGGTGCAGCACTGTAAGAACTAGCCTCACCCCTTTATAAGGGAGCAACGAGGAAGAACAAATTAAGGTTGCTGGAGCGACTAACACAATTTTTTCTTCTTCTCATAACATGCTAGGAAATATTGAACTGAACGTTAACAACTTAAATAATCACCCAGCACTAACATCATATTTCGCCAATCCATCTTTTTAAAATAGTCCTTTGGGAAATCCCCCCCGACTTCTTGGAAACGCTGACAATGTTTCCATAGTAACGACCGCGTGTTACCACTTTGAACCAGCGGTAATTATCAGCTGCCGTAGTTTATTGTGCCTTTGAAGCTTATAACGGAAATGTCAAGTAGATGTGACCTGGTGACCCCGTTGGATCGTAAACATGCCCTACCACATGTTTGTCAGATGGCTGGTGTAATATGATATTGTAGACAACAACACATTGCAAATACAGTTTTATGGGCCATTGTGGTGACAAATTAAGGGGACACGTCAATATTAGAAATGGCTGCTATGTTTTGTCAACAATACGTAAAATGTCACATTTCAAGCATGATACACATATCTACTGACATTTCTGTTATCACTTAATTTTAACAACTAAGAAACATGACCTAATTCAATGTTTTATAAAACACACAATGCTGAAATGCAGCATATGAAATGAATGTATCTATGAGCAGAGGGGTCGTGTAAATAAAAAACCTTTTGGCTGTCATTAAAAATTCCGCAAAATTTTCTTGGTCACCGTCATTCATTCAAAACCAAAATAGCTCATGGAATCATCAGTGACACTGTCATAGTTATATGTATGCAATTTATTTGTTAGGGGGTTTTCTCAAAATGATATAAGATGGCATTCTATGAGTCATTTTTACAAATTTACAAACATATTTTTAAAATCACGAAACATCACCAAATAAATGAAAAAAGTTTTATTAATGTGGAGTATTATTTAGTATTTCAACTTCAATTTGTGAAGAAATGGTTGGTTTATCTTTAAAAAACTTTTACTGAAAATACTAAATTCAAAACAAGCATAGAACAGTCAGCCTGGGCCCTTAAAACATAGTCGAGTCGCCACAGTGACACTTCTACCTGCCCCCAAGACTGCTGGTCACACCAACCTGGTCACCCATGAAGAAAGCATCTGGTGGAGGGTGAATGGCATTGCTACCCTCTCGTGGAATGTGAGGAGGGGGTACCCCGTGAAACATATGCTGCTGCATCTGCTGCTGTTGTTGCTGGGCTGCCATGAAGTCATGTTGTTGCTGCTGTTGTTGCTGTTGCTGGACTGCCATGAAGTCATGCTGCTGCTGCTGCTGCTGTTGTTGTTGTTGTTGCTGCTGCATCATCTTCTGCTGTGCTTGCTGCTGTTGATTCAGCTCTGACTTGAGTTGTTCTGTCTTCTGTAGTGTCTCAGACATCTGGTGAATGTGCTGTAGGATGTTGGGGTCATTCAGCAGATTCTGTACATTGCTACAACAAGGGGTTGTGTTTGCTAGAGATCACCTCAAACTCACTGCTTCATAAACATTTTCGTCATATCTCTTATAAAGTAGCCTAGTCAATAATGTCACCAATCTTCAGAAAACATCAATCAAATCCACAATGTTCAAGACATTATAATTTATAGTTGTATGACCTTTGGGTTGGAAAACGTACATGCTAACAACAGTTGAAATTCGAATGAATCGATGTCAGTATTTTTTCGATTAAAACAGATAGAATAAATGATCTATCATTCAACTGCAATGCTAGCTTTTTCTATAGCTATTTCTCATTAATAATAGTTACCACATCTGAAGCTTCAATAACTAATTCCTACATACTATAAGGTCAACTACGAAATATAATCCTAATATATGTTCTTCGAACATCATTATTTTGTCAAACCATCAATGTTGTTCAAATTGTAATACTTTTGTAATGAAATAAATCATGATTTAAAAAAAAACAATAAAAAAAAAATCGGATTTAAAAAAAATTTAATAAGATTTTTTTTTAAAATCTGGTATATAGACATTTATATAGATGTTTATATTTACTCTTTCAAATGTGTACTATTCAAATCGATTTGGGTACTTGTCTTAACAGATTTTTGCTTATATAAAGACATTAAGCAATGTCCACAAGGCCTCACCCCTGTAGTTGCATAATCTGTCTTTGAAAGGAAAGCCTGCTGTGTGTCTGCCGCTGTAGCAGGGCTAATTATTGTTTGCTGAGAGGGTGGATTAGCACCTGTCCAGGGTTGTATGTACTCTAAGGGTCTCCAACCAGACTGCAAACTGGTTCAGTATTAAACAATTGTCACCAAGACTGTCTCACTTGAGTCAACTTACTGAATTGGTAACTAGCACAAGCTCTAAGTGGACTTTAACTCAGGGCTTCTGATTTGAAAAGATACTTCCTCTTGAAGACAAGTTTGTGTGGCTTCACTACATTCAGAAAGAGAATAGCTCAAACATACACAATGTCATAAAATATTTGACTATCAGGCTATCTGGTGACACTACAACTACACAAGTGTGCGCACATTGTGCCTTTGTATTAAAAAACATACAAAACTTTGTTGATCTTGATGCTTGTAAACAATTATTTGTGTTAAATTCATATAAATCAGCGATAAAAAAACAGATTTTTTGGAGTGATTTAAATCAAATTATTTAAATCAAACAACCCTGGTAATGACTACTTTCACTTTGTCTGTAGACATGTACTCACTCGGGCACGGCTGTCTTGTGCGGGTCCACGCCGCCATTGTGACCGTCCTTCTTATCTTCCTCATCGTCACTCTCTCCGTAGTCAAACTCTAGCAGCTTCTACAGTAACAATGTCTTTGGTCAAACAATCTGCATGGATGCGGGACAACTCGGCACACAGATCATATTAGTGTTTCATGTTCTAAAGTGGGCAACTTCGGTCAAAAACAAAATTAATTAACAACAGTTGCATCACTACATGTTTATAAACTTACCTGTTTTGGTATTTTTAAAGTAAAATAATAAATATATATATTATTTTACTATTACCAAGGAGTGTTTATAACATTTAAAGAATCATAGAAGAACAGGGTGGCTCCATTCACAGTGGAGTTTCCTGTCCCATTAAATTTAATATTCATACTATACAATATATTGTTACCATGTTTTTCAGTTGACTTAAAATTAATATATTGAATAGTTTCTGTATCAATCATTTTGTTTGTTGCGTCTTTGGGACAAACAAATATTTCTTGTTCCTGTACATACAAACCTTGTCAAAGGCTGGTTCTGCTGGCTTGCTGTCGTCACCTGACTTGCTTAGCAGCTGGTTGGTGAGAGCCTGGATCTGAGACAGCAGATTGCCATCAATGAGGGGCGTCTGCTGCGAGTGTGTTGGCTCTTGCAGCAGCTGCGACTGCTGCACTAGCTGTCGCTGCAGCATCTGAAGCTGCTGCAGCTGCTGCTGCTGTGCGCTTAAACTTAGCGTTTTGGGCTGTAAACAATTTGCTTTTCTTAGTAACAATACAAAGAAACATTTGTAAATTGCAACACGATCAAACAATCCATAAATACAATTGTGACTGAAACACCATCTGGTAGAGGTGTATACTGGACCCAACACCCACCTGTTAGAGGTGGAGATTGGACCCAACACCCACCTGCTAGAGGTGTACAGTGGACCCAACACCCACCTGTTGCGATTGGATAACCACCTGCTAGAGGTGTATACTGCACCCAACACCCACCTGCTAGAGGTGTAGATCGGACCCAACACCCACCTGCTAAAGGTGTACAGTGGACCCAACATCCACCTGTTGCGATTGGATAACCACCTGCTAGAGGTGTATACTGCACCCAACACCCACCTGCTAGAGGTGTAGATTGGACCCAACACCCACCCGCTAGAGGTGTAGACCAGACCCAACACCCACCCACTAGAGGTGTAGATTGGACCCAACACCCACCAGCTAGATGTGTAGACTGGATCCAACATCTACCTGTTACAGGTGTAGACTGGATCCAACACCAACTTGCTAGAGGTGTAAACTGGATCCAACACCCACCTGCTGGAAGTGTAGACAGGACCCAATACCCACCCACCAGAGGTGTAGACAGGACCCAACATCTGCTTGCTAGAATACTTCTACTTTACACCTCTTGCAGGTGTTGTTCCAGTCACAGCAGGTGGGTGTTGTGTCTATCCTACACATGGAAGTGTAGAGTAGACCCAACACCCACCTGGAACAACACCTGCTAGAGGTGCAGAGTAGACCCAACATTTATCTACTGTGACCTGAACACCACCTGCTAAAGGTGTAGACTGGACCTAACACCCACCTGCTGTGACTGAACTCCACCTGCTAGAGGTGTAGACTGAACCCAACAACCACCTGCTGTGACCTGAACACCACCTGTTAAAGGTGTACACTGGACCCAACACCCACCTGCTGTGACTGGAAAACACCTACTAGAGGTGTAGACTGGACCCAACACCCACCTGCTGTGACTGGAAAACACCTGCTAGAGGTGTAGACTGGACCCAACACCCACCTGCTGTGACTGGAACAACACCTGCTAGAGATGTAGACTGGACCCGATACCCACCTGTTGTGACTGCTGCAGCAGCTGTGTGACGGCCTTGAGCACGTCATTCTGCATCGCACTTGTGTCACCAACGCCTTGTGACGTTGAGGCGGGTAGCAAGTGTGCACCGTCACTGGGGTCTGACGGAGCCTTGGTCGGGGGTAGTGAGGGTACAAGGCCGGTAGCCTGTTGCACAGCTTCTTGGGCTGCAAACAATGCTCAACTTTAACTCAAGCTCCTATATCCTGTCATATCGACAGAGTTGTATACATTTCAGTTGATAGATACTTAACATTGCATATTGCATCACTAGAACCAGCCAAACCTCCATCCTGTTACCAACATATCACAAAACTAATGATGATTCTTAGAAGTGTAACGATACATCAAACTATTGATGCATCGCAACAGTCCATGTGACGATGCAATGTTATTGACAGTAAACTGAACTATCAATAGTTTTCGTTGATAGTACACTGAACTATCGATAGTAACGATAGCTGGCAAAACAATACAGCAGGGCTACTTTTGTCACTGTGATAATAGATATAAACATGTTTTTCAATACACTGGATAATTTGATTTATTTTATCAACCTAACATCAACAATCTTTGATTAGAGCAGCATCATTCACAGATTAAGCATTTTTAATCATCTTCCTCCGCAATATATTTGCACATGGCGATGTTGTTTATCTAATAAACAGCTTTGGGACCGCAGTTTTGGTGGTGGACCCCAAGATTCTGGAAAGTGGGGGTTCTTGGCTAGCCACCACTAATTTTAGGCCAAATTCTAACCCTGGTCATACAGCTATCATGATACTATCGCAATAGTACTAGAACAGGAATAAGCAAAAAGTCACTTGAATATTCCATTATGAAATTCACATCCAGGTGAGTTTATTTCATATGAAATATTAACTCGGAGGTGATTTTCGACATAGTGCTCAGCACTGAGACTGAGAAACAAAATATAGCATCAATCACTGATTCTTAGAAAGGGACAGCTATTCTGTGCTCGTCTTGAATTGAGTAGTTTCAGAAGTTTTTAAAATAAACTAACAATTTCTTCACAAATTGTAGTTGAAATACTAAATAGAACTCCATATTAATAAAACTTAGTTTTTCATTTATTTGTTGATGGTTCATGATTTTTTTTATAAAATATAATAAAATCTCTGCAAAATGCCAGCTTATATAATTGTGAAAAAATCCCCAAAGAAATGAATGATATATATATATATATATACAGTCAAGCCTCGTTATAACGCGGTGGTTGGGGTCCACGATTTCAGACCGCTCTGTAAGCGAGGCACATTAGGTGTTCTCAAATCTGCCACCAGGGAGCTACTTAACAACAGCGATCGCCGCCCGTGGCACCAAGTCCAAGAACGCTGTGTGCTTGCAGCACTGTCTTATATGCCAATATGCAGTTTATGGAACTTATTAAACGAGTATGCTAGCATCAACGTGTATTATTTTTAAATGTCACACCCTGTTGATTCTTGAACTGAATAAAACACGTACGTATACCGTTATGGAAAAGATCTACTACCAATATGCCTACGAATCGAAAGTAATAACCTGGATCTGAGTAGCCGAAAACGTATATGATTTGACAAACGTAGTATGTAAGTTGATAATACACAGAAAATTACAATAAGTAGAATTAATGATTGTTTCACTTCGTCTTTCAACCGATCTCGTCCGAAGCATAAAATTAATATGAACCACTTAACATCGTTTCATCGTTTCATATGCGGATGACGAATTTGTATTTTCACGTACCGGTAGAGCCTTGGGTTAGGCTTAGTTATTTGGCATGTTGGTTTCGCATTGCGAAAACGATTAAATTTACGATTTAATGGAACCATGTCATTTCACCCAAGTGTTATGTTGGTATTGCATACTAAATGCATTTAAAACTGTTTATCTGATTCTTACGCGAGGCGTATTTGTGAATCTTGATTGCAATTTACAAACCATCGAAGCGAAGCGAGCAACAGCGATTGAAGTTGGCGGCAGCTCTAAGCAAACAACACATTGATACTCGTTCATTGACACTGTTCGCCTAATGTTTCTTGAGAATTGTCAATGCAATTCTAAGTAGGTTTAACCCTGCGAACGGCCAGAGCCGATAAATCGGCCCGCAGTATCCATGCGTATAGCGGACGAGCCGATTTGAGCCGATTTTGCTATGTCGCGTTTTACATAATTACTGCCGGCGGTCATCTGATGCGTACACTAGAATGAGTGGTATCAATATAAAGCTCTGTTATTCGTCTATCTACCACATTTTTATTCATGAGCTGTTTCAAACCTAGCCATTGGGGATAGAATTTTCACACACGTGGTATTTGTGAAACCAAATTTGGGCATACCTTACTATGCCTTGTTTGTAAAAATATTCTTTCCATTCATGAAATACTGACGCGGGAAAGTGAGGTACCAATAGAAAGCTCTGTTACTCCTCTAGCTGCCTAATTTATATTCATGAGTTCGTTCAAATCAGCCAATGTGAAACGAGCACGTGATGTTTGGCCACTCACGAAAACTTTCTTCAGCTCCGCCATCTTGTATGTGCTCAGTTCGAAATTTTTCTCCGCATTTATTTGTTGTGTTCATCGTTATACTTGTGTCATAACGATGGACAGTGAATCGGAAATCGAAGGCTATCAGAGTTCTGATGGACAGAGTGATTTTGACGACGTTGAAACGTGCCAAAGTGTCGAGGCGAGTGCGACTCCTGTCGCGAGCACCAGCAGCGGCGCTGACACGGCTACAGGCAGAGCCGATGTCGAAGAGTCGGCTGATGAATCGGCCAGACCATCTGACAAATCAGATTCATCCACTGATGAGGTAAACGTCTAGTCTTGTATTATGGATAACTGAACATTATGTGTATACTTTTATGATACATCTTTGTTGGATACTTTTATGAGCATTTCATAGGAGCCTAATGCGGTAGTACGCCAATTATCGTCCACCATAACAAATCAAGATTCGGCCAATACCACGACATTTGTGCTGCGAATCGCCCATGTTACCACATATGCATGTAGTAATTTGTGTGCCGGGTATACAGTATGTATATATCATAGTATGATTTAGCATTGAATTTGAATTGAAATATTATTTATTTGGCATGAAAAATATAACAATAGTCAACATACAGGTAACAACAATTCATGCCTGGAGTGGATGCCAGCAAACAGTGCCCACTAGACAACTAAACCTTTTTTATTTGTATCGTAAAGTTTGGCTAGTTCTGCCTAGAGACATGTCAATAAACATTTCCTTTGAAATGCGTAAATTCACAACATATTTGAAAAAAAATACTTTTTTGAATGCCAATTTTTTTTGACATGATCATTTCATATAGTATTTTCACAATGTTTATGCACTGTTGTAGTATGATGTTCCACCGGCACCCCGTGCTAGGAAACAGGGTCGGCGCATTGGCAGACAAAGCAGGCCATATACGAGAGCAGCAGCAGCCGCAAGTGCTGACAGTAGGTGGCTACGTGTCGAAGATGAGGATGACTACGCTATGCCTCATAACTTCAGAGTCAGATCGACTGGACCGCAGCAACTACCTCCTCGCAACTCATCACCCATCGACTATTTCATGCTACTTTTCACGATTACTACGATGCAGGTTGTGTTGCGTAACACACAGGACTACGCGACGAAATTGATGGCCGACATGGCTGGATGGATTGCACGACATCCCAGTTCACGGATGAGGAGGTGGTCGCTCGATGACATCAACATGACAACGCTGAAACGTTACCTTGGCCTCTGCATCAACACAGGAATTCTTCGAAAGAAGAACATCGCATTGTACTGGTCAAAAAAGTTCGCATCGCAGTCAACCCCGTTCTTCCCTGCTGTGATGCCGTTCCGCAAGTTTGAGATGATGCAACGTTTTCTTCACGTCGGTGCTTTGGACACGCCTGCACGCGGACAGCCTGGATTTGACCCGTGGAGCAAGGTGCGACCCGTGTTAGATTCAGTGAACCACACTTTCAAGAAGTACTTTGTGCCCCCACAGCACGTGTCTATCGATGAGAGTATGGTGGGGATGAAGAATCGTGTCGCATACCTGCAGTACATGCCGAACAAACGCCACTCACGATTCGGTATAAAAAAGTTTGAACTTTGTGATGCTGCGAGTGGCTATGTGCTACACGTTGAATTATATGCGGGAAAAGACTTCCCCATCCACAGCGACATGGGGCAGGCCCATGGTGTCGTCATGGACTTGATGCGGAAGGCGAACCTTCTCAATAAGGGCTACCACTTGTTCACTGACAATTTTTATACAAAACCAGTGCTCGCAACAACCCTTATGCAGGCTGGGACACTGCTGACTGGGACAGTTCGGGCGAACTCAAGAGGTCTGCCAACACTGCCAACCAAGATGGATGTTGGCGAGGTCCTCAACTATCGTCGTCAAGGCATGCTACTTGTTGCATTCCGAGAGAAGCGCTCACAGCGAAAACCAGTGTTGATGCTGAGCACTGCCACAGCAGCTGGTATGACGGAGGTGCATACAGGTGCGGGCCTCGACAAGCAGAAGCCAAAGTGCATAGCTGCTTACAACAAGTACATGGGGGGCGTTGATCTCAGCGATCGCAAAATTTATCATGTGTCTGCCGAACGCCCCTCGAAGCGGTATTGGAAGAAGATTTTCTTCAACCTGTTGGACATGGCTTTGCTCAACAGCTTCGAGCTCTACTACGCCAACACTGATGTCGTGCAACATCTAAATCGACATGACTTCATGTGCTCCGTCCTGGAGAGTTTGTGTGCTGCAGAGGAAGCAGACGAACCAGCACTGCAGCCTGCATTGCCGCATCCGGGACGGCACGAGATTGAGCATCTGCCAGGCAAACGCGAGCGCAACTGTGTCGTCTGCTCCGATCGTGCGAGGAACATTCGCAAAAGGAGTTCATACTGGTGTCCTGGGTGTGATAGCGGTGTTCATCGACAGTGCTTCCACAAGATGGACCACAAGCGACCAAGATAGTGTGGACATCCAGTGTAGTGTGGACCTCCAGTGTAGTGTGGACGCCTAGTGTAGTCCATGTAGGAAGTAGCTGTAGGTAGACTTGTGAACAGTGGCATTATTTATTGAATGGCATCAAGCTGACATAATGGTCTTTATATTTTGCATTATTGTTGATACGAAACTTTCAGCTGTTCATAGCATTTTCAGTATGTAATAATGTAATAATAACTTCTGATACACCATTGATGTCCTAGCATAATTGGAATACATTTTTCATTATATTTACTAATCTGTAAAAACGTCAACATTTTATACGGTTCTACATAAAAATTCATATAAAAAAAACTTATGGATACATTTTGTTGATTTTTGTGTTATTTTGCAGTTTACATGTGTGGCTATATTTGTCTAATTGGACTTAGGAACATACAACCACTCAATAATTAGCTGACAGCAGGGTGAAATTTCAGTTTATTTGCTTTCCATTTTGATAAATTTCAGCTACTGATTTCTGCATGGTGACCTGATGTGATGTACTATTTCTTATTATATTGTAATAAAGCGTCTTTTTAGCAACACAATGATACCTCATTCATATTTTTCTGATGATTATTAGTGAAGTTATGATTTTTTTTTAACCCATACAAATAGCTCCAAATATTGTGCACTATACAAGTTTAACATTGGCCTGCTGCAGGGTTAAGCAGGCCCATTTGGCATTTTCCTCTGGCGGCAGAAAATCGGGGTCCACGACCGACTGCGTTATATCTGAATCCGCGTAATAATGGGGCGCGTAATAACGAGACTCGACTGTATATATAAAAAATTCCCAAAGAAATAAATGATATATATAAATATATATATAATTAAAGAAATGAATTATTTTTTAATGGTGCATGACATTATTAACAGATTATAACGGCCATTTCTAATATTGACATTTTGCCATGGAAAACGTGCTAACCCATGACAGGGGGTGGGGGTTGTTATTGATGATCATTTTGGTCCATTACTGACTCGAAGCGCACAGGATCATTACTATGGAAATATCAGCGTTTCCAAGAAATCAGGGGGATTTCCAAAATGTTTTTTAAAAGATGGTTTGGTGAAATACAAAATTAGTGCCGCATGATTATTTGTAGTGTTGTTAAATATTTTCTAGCATGCTAAGAGGAAAAAAATTAAAGAATCATTAGTTAGCAGCCCCAGCCACCTTAAAGCTATACTGGCCACACAGTTGACCAAGCAGTTGAATCCCCCAAGCAGTTATATTTACATTGCTGCATGGGTAATGTCTAATGCTAGGCGCACATTGCTAAACTTTTGTTGCAAGTCGGGTGTTTGTGCGACTGGGTCAGCCCACATTACACTACATTTGTTGCAGCGATAACATTTTTCGAATCGGTTCATCAAGTGTTGTGCCAACCAAATCAACATGTGCTTGAGTTTTTCTGCGTACATTGCATGATTGATAAAATTATAAGCAAAATAAACACACAATACGCAACAAACGTTTAGCAGTATACGCCTAGCATAAAGCACTGATGTCATTTATAATTCAGGATTTCAACCTAACTGATGTGTGAAAAAGTACTTTAAATATTTTCATTATGCTCCCCTCAAACATGACAGGAAAACTCCCTTTAAATTAAAATGCACAAATATCTAGTCAGAATATGTTTTTAGTGCACACCCTTCCCTTCTCAACTATGTTTTGGGGTAACACACACCCTTAGCAATAAGGGGTGAAAATAAAAAATTTTGCCCACCAGCTTGATGGGACTAGTTTCAAAATCTACCAGCATGGCCAATATTCTACCAGCCCTGAGGAAAAATGTTTTTTATTGCCAAAAAAAAGCCATAACCAGAACCATAAGCTTTTTTATTTTCATCAAAAACAAAACGAAGAATTATCATTACACCACATAACATAATCAGTGTGACAAAATGTCAAAAACAGTTTTTGCAATGCCATGGCGCATAGCTGCTCATATATCAAATGTCAAAAAGCCTCACTGTATACTCTATGGCAAGATGCAACATATCTACTTTTACCCGATTGATTTCTGAAGTTTTGTCCCCACTGCTCGTTAGCCTGACCTCAGTGACCTGATAGTTTATGCTCTAGGTGGTGGTTGGAGCTGTTCTCACATGGATCTCTGTGTTTGGACTACCACTGTCATGCATACAAATGTCAACGAACAGCAGTTTGCTATCTCTTTATAGATTATTGATTAGCTTGATTTTAAGGTCCAGTTTATCAAGATAAGATGATGGAGAAGCCCTTAAGGTAAAAGGAAAAGAGGAAAATCAACATGGCGAAGGACTGTGGAAGTAGGGAGACAGGAATGGGGTTCTTGGAAGATGGCAGAGAATGCAGCTAGAAATCGTACGAACTAGCAGAAGTTACTAAGTGGCCTTATGCACCAACCAGGGTGCGAAGAGGATAAGTAAATTACTGTGGATTGCAGCAACCACCGCAGCAACACAGCCAGAGATTCTAAAGCATTGACCACAACGAATGTCTTGTGCAGAAAGATTAATGTGACAATAGAAATATATTGGAGGCACCCATTATTAACCCCAAGCTGTGGCTACAACCTTCCCATTGCCTCCACCAGTTCCATGGAATTTCACAAACATAGTTGTATGATACCAGTGGCTAGCTTATTTTGAATCAGACAAAGATAGAAGGATATCGTACATTTGTCTACTAAATTACAAACTTTGAAAGGTATTTACATTTTTGACATTATGGACTAACAGAGCCTAGAACTTACACAGACACAAGTGCCAAACACATTTATTAGTACCTAAATATTGGGCGTGTTTAAATGCATACGATAGCTTAAACAGGGCTTCACATATGAAAACAACAGGCGAGCCATAAATCGCTCACCTAAATATGCCAAATTAATTTAGGCGAGCGATTTGTTAGTTGTTTTTTATCGTGTGGTAGTGCCACCATTTCCCATTGGTATTCTGTCGTTATCGCCATGAAATTTTAATTGGTGCTTTTTGGCCCTGACTTTTGTACAAAGAAATAAATGTTTACTTTAGTAAACCCAATACATTGCAATTGGTGAAACGGTTTTGAATTGCAACATGTCACCGATTACCATAGGCGTAGCCTAGGCAAGGCCAGTGGCAGTGTACTGTGGTCTGTGCCCGGGCCGTGGCCACGGCACTGGTTTCGTGTGCGACTTCGCTTAGGCGGTTTGAAAATTGCAATTGAGATTCACAAATACGCCACGTATAAGAATTAGATGTATAGTCATAACTCATAAATGCAGCTTAGTAGGCAACACCAATATAAACTGGGGTGAAATGGCATGCTTCCATCGCATCATAATGCCAAACGCACGGCTCAAACTCGGCGTGCAAAAATATGAATTTGTCACCCAGACATGAAACAGTGAATCAATGTTAAGTGGTACCGGAGATGTGCGTTGTGAATTTATGTGTTCAGAGCGGTTGAAAGACGAAGTGGAACAATTACTAAAATTATCATTTTCAATGTCTAATCAACTTTTACACTCCGTGTCAACTCATATATCAAATCGTAGTGAAATAGTGTTGACATAACTGCACATGTATTTTATTCAGTTCGTCATACATTAGGTGACATTTGAACATAATACACATCGACGTTAGTCAACTCATTTGATAACTTTTATAAACTGCAGCGGGCTGCAATCGCCATCGCCGGTGACGGGCGATATGTGAACTCCGAATATTGGAGCCCGAACACTGCGTTATAAAGATGTTAGACTTTCCTATTGAATCTAATACTCAAGAAACTACTTGTCAAGATGAACACTAGCAGGCAGCAAGCGATTTTAACAATTGATGCGAGCGATAAATTGCTCCCTAGATCATTGATTTGCGCAAGCGATAGGGCGCGAGAGCGATCGCTCGCCTCAAACGTGATGCCCTGCTTAAATCTAGGAAATAGGTATGTGCTAAAATGTCACATTGTCTATGAAAACATGTTACGTTCATGATGTTTAGATGATTGCATTTTTGTGGAATAATGACTCATTTGTGGAAAATGTAAACTTTTTAAAAGTAGGACCAATGTTAAGTAATTTAACAAATCTCATTATATGTGGGATTCTAAATCAACAATGTTGTTCAGAATCTGTCATGTATATTATTAGATGTATATCTATATTTATTTAGGTCTTGTTCGTGATAATATTAATTTTGGTGTTGCGCATGATTAGCTTCAAACTAAAACATGATGACAACAAAGTAATTTAGATTGTAGGTTCAGTGAAACATTGAGACACACTCACCAGTGGCAAATAACTGTGCGTTTTGGGGGTCACCAGCGAGGTCAAGGAGAGGTTGAACAACAGCCGGGGGAACAACGTTGTTCTTCTGCCACAAGTTCAATACACGGATGATCTTGCTCTGAAACACAAAACCATCTTGGTTACCACGTTTCAACTAGACCTAGTTGCGTAACTTGTGTTGTTACTTGGAAAGGTGGACAAAAGAAGATGTCTGCCCTTTATATGAAATTATATCTAATACCCATAATAATAATGAACTTCTATAGCGCCTATGTAGTATATCCCCAGGTGTCTGAGCTCAGAGGTGCTACAAACCAGAATCATTAAGCATAATCATGAACAGGTACGCGGTCCATGTGGAAAGGGTCATTCCATGTGAACTTTGTGGTATTCTCCCAGGTGACCCTCTCAGACTCCCCAAAACACCTCTGGTGGCAGAATGGAATTGTGCAAAACCTCAATACCAGACATTTCTGGAGCTGTCTTATTGAAAATAGGGCCCCTCAGATCCGTGAATCACACCCCACGCCTACTGCCATTCTTGGAAACCCACACACTGTCACCAAATACAGACACGAAGCTAAAAAGCAACATAACCCAGGCCCCCAGAACATGCATTCAGAAGCAGTGCTGCTCCAGCCAGTGTCAAGCCACAGGTAGTGATAGTACTACACAAACTGTAACACTGTTAAAAATCAAACTGACCTTTTCTTCTGGTGGACACTTGAAGAGATGCTGGAATGTTGAGACAATGTTCTTGGTAAACCTTGGAGCAAAGACATCCTTTTCCGACCCAAACTGGTGTCGAGACTGTCGTATTATTGAGTCCATCACATATAAACCAGGTACCTTATATTCAGGTCGACACTACAACAGATGGACAAATATTTATAGCACTGTCACAAACAGTTCAACTACAATAAAAAAATAACATGTCACCCAAAACAATTTTATACCACTTGTTCCTATTGATAGAATTAATAATAATAATTAACTTCTATGGCGCCTATATCCTCAGGAACCTGAGCTCAGAGGCGCAACAAAACGGAATCGTGAACAGGGATGTGCAAAAGTCAGTATCAGAACACTATTTTATGATACACTGATAATGTAAGTCTCTGTCAGATACAAGATCTCACCTTCTGGATGAACTTCTCAACACTCTGTACGACGTGTTTGTAGAACTTGATGGCTTTCAGGGCAGTCTTTGTGACAAGCGCCATCTTCGCCCGAGACACAGGTGGCTTTGCCTCATACAGAGACGACAGCTACAAACACACCAAAATACTTGTGTATTTTGTGTCTATATTCAGTGATGAATTGTGTAATGAAGTCTCACTAAAGTTTGTCATATTGAAAGATGGGTTGAAAGTTATTTAAATTAAATTATTGAAACCAACTTTACTATACGAATGATCATCGCTATTACAAATAACAAACCTTTCTGCACTTCAGTTGTCCATAAGAGTCTATGAAATATGAACATTGGATGGATATTTTCTGGGTTGTTACGGACATTTTCTAGTGATATTTGGTGAATGCAACCAATGTTGCAGGCAAGAGGCATGTCTGTTGCTTTCAGGGAAAGGCTAGGGCCCTTGCCATCGAAAATGTACTTTGGAGCACATTTCTTCTATTTCTTGGTGAAATTATGCAGATAGCATGTCACAGTGTACTTATATAATGGCACTAGTGTGTTTCAGTGGGTCACGGCAGCTCAGCGGACTGTCAATCGAGAGGACAATGATTTTGGAGTGGCAAGATGAACGTCCCTGTGTGACGTGCATGTAGTCCTAATGTTGATGAAATTTGGGAGGGGTTTATTTCACTTTGAAAATTACCTGTTTGCAATATCTAGCATAGGTATAGTCAAACACCCCAGTAGGGGCATAATTCCATGCGATTAAAAACTAAAGTGTATTTCGCACTTCCAACACCATTTGGTATTGGAACTAATAACTTAAGATTCAAAACTGACACGTGCATGAGCAATTCTCAAAAGGTCGCCATTTTACATATACCAATCACAGGGGTGAGATTTATTGGTCACCCGGTCGCCAATGGTGCCCAAAATGGCTTCGGGCAACTTCAATTTTTCACTACAGTGGCCAGCATGGCGACTCGAAATATTTATGGAGCTGCAATATTTTAGACGCAGCAAAAATAAACGGAATGTTAATAAACATCTCAGAAGTGTTGTCCTGGCTATATTGCACCATAAATCGTGTGTTTGTGACACGTTTGATATTGCAAGAAATGTTGCCAAACTGTAGCTGAAGCGATATCAATAGGGAGTATTCGTTGTATTTTTAATCAACCACATCGACACTCAACATGTGACTGAACGGTCATTCTACACTGTAATAATTTAAAACTTGTCTTCAAGAGGAAGTATCTTTTCAAGTCAGAAGCCCTGAGTTAAAGTCCACTTAGAGCTTGTGCTAGCTGTTACCTATTCAGTATGTTGACTCTAGTGAGACAGTCTGGGTTACAATTGTCTAATACTGAACCAGTTTGTAGTACACACAGCCCTGCCCAGGTGCTACTCCACCTTCTTAGCAAACAATAATTATCACAGCTACAGCCACACAGCATGCTTTCTTTTCCAAGACAGATTATGTAATTACAGGGAGTGAGGCCTTGTGGACATTGTCTAATGTCTTTATATAAGCAAAAATCATGTACCCTCTGTTAAGACATGTATCCAAACCAATTTGAATAGAATGCTTTTGAAAGAGTTTATGAATATAACCATCGACAGTCGCGCCTAGTTATTACGCGCCCCGTTATTACGCGGATTCGGATATAACAAGGTCGGTCGTGGAGCCCGATTTTGTGCCGCCAGGGGAAAGTGCCAAATGGGCCTGCTTAAGCGCACTTAGAATTGCCTTGACAATTCTCAAGGAACAATCGGCGAACAATGTCAATGAACGAGTATCAACGTGTTGTTTGTTTTGCCCTGCCACTGACATCAATCGCTGGCTTCGCTTCAACGGTTTGTAAATTGCAATTGAGATTCACAAATATGCCTCACGGAAGAATCAGATAAACAGTTTTAAATGCATTTAGTATGCAATACCAACATAACACTTGGGTGAAATGACATGCTTCCATTACATCGTAAATTGAATCGTTTTTGTGACGCGAAACCAACATGCCAAATTCGTAACCAAAGGCTCTATCGGTGTGCAAAAATACGAATAATTATTCGTCATCCGCATATGAAACGATGAATCGGTGTTAAGTAGTGCGTAATAAATTTATGCTTCGGTCGAGATCGGTTGAAAGACGAAGTGAAACAATTATTAATTCTACCTATTGTCGTTTTCTGTGTTTTATCAGCTTACATACTACGTTTGTCAAATCATATACATTTTCGGCTGCTCAGATCCAGGTTATCATTTTCGATTCGTAGGCTTGTTGCAAATATTGATCATCGTAGTAGATCTATTCCATAACGGTATACGTACATGTGTTTTATTAAGTTCAAAAATCAACAGGGTGTGACATTTAAAAATAATACACGCTGATGGCATATAAGACAGTGCTACAAGCACACAGGGCTTCGACAGCATTCATGGACTTGGTGCAGCGGGCGGCGATCGCTGTTGTTTAGTAGCTCCCTGGCGGCAGATATGAGAACACCTAACGCACCTCGCGTACAGCGCGGTCCGCAATTGTGAACCCCGACCACTGCGTTATAACGAGGCTTGACTGTATATATAAATGTTGATATATGAGATAAAAAAATCCAATAAATAAAAATTATTTAAATAAAAAAATCAAATTTTATATTACAAAAATCATGATTTTATTCAATCCCTGGTAACCACTGCTCACTTGTCTATATGGACTTTACTGTGACATAGTGATGCTGGACAACACATATTGATGCCTTTTTGTGATCATTCGAGATATACTTACACTTACAAATAATGAACATTTGTAAGGCTAGAGATAAGCCTTTTATAGTTTGCCCATATCTTAACCCAGTTTTTATCTATTCTATTTTTTTAAATGTTAGTAGTATAATGTATTGGATTGTCATATCATCACGACCGAACAAACATAAACACATTATTTCAGATTAAATGCTACCTAACTACCATTAATAATTAATAACACAGTATACCACATCATGTCAGGTACTTATAACAATTTGAGTATCCAATTTCAAATTTGACCAGTGTGAGACAATATTTTGAGATATAGGTTAGAACAACGTGTTACATTCTTATCATAATATGGTTCATGGTTTAGTGAGAACATCACGGGTGTCATCAATCACAACCAAATAAATGACAGGGTATATTGCTAATGTTCAGTGTGTGATTATTACTCATCTGATTATCTTCTAAACATGATATCTTCATAGTCTACGCTTTGTATTTGAGTTGTATGTTTAAATTTGTTATGGTTAAGATAATTTAAAATTGATCACATCTGTCACATTTATGGAACAACCTTTTGAGAATTGCTCACGTGTTCCGTAACATACTATCTGCACACTGGCATCAAGATACAAAAAATGTGTTATTAGTAATTAATTATGAGTAAGTTTATTGACTAATAGTGGGCGATATTGTCCAAAATCAATTAAATTCAATTTATTAGACCAATAATTACAAGTACATATTATAGTTTAGTATATACAATAGGTCAGGAGACTCCTGTTAAGGCATTTAAATGCTGCTACCACAGGAGCCACCTCGAATAATAATTGTAGTATAATAATACATTTACAGAGTAATTTAGCTAATAATACATGAACATGCTATAGTAATTATAATCAAAAGTCTGTACAGTAGCTGACATATACATGTGCACATATGCACACAAAAAAACTTAAACTAATTGCATCAATAGACATTACTATAAATTTATTTTAAAGACAACATTAAATCTACCAAGATATAATTAGGTAGTAACTAAAAGGCGACGTATACATAGGCATTTAAGTTAATTATCTTCCACATATATAACAGTTAATAACAGTACAAGCATTTTGATACCTTTCAATAATGTATCTTTTAATATAGGTGGAGAATCCATGGATACTGTGGGTGAACATTTTATTAATGATGATATCGGGAGAATTAATAAATATCTTTGCTATGCTGAACCTGATGTTTCTTTTGGAGAATTCATGATTGACTCTAGGGATAAATACATTTGTGCATGCCCTAGTTGCATGTTGATGGCGCTGGGTATTGTATAAGAGTAGGTTTTGTTTGAAATAATCAGGCAGCTGCTTGTTGATCAATTTGTAAATAAATTTAAGTAGTTGAATTTTATATATGTCATCAAGCTTTCAGAGGTAGAGTTTCTTAAAAATCGGTTCACTGTGAGCCAGGTAATTACTAGAAGTTATAATTCTATCTGTCCTTTTCTGTATTTTGATAATTTAGGTTACTCTAAGTCCCCCAGACCAACACTCCATAATTGAGGTGGCATACAATTAGGGAGTTATAGGTTGTTCTCAGGATGTTGATTGATAGATGTGTTTGAGACTATTTAACACTCCTGTGGTTTTTGATATTTTGGTAGCCAGTGCATCTATATGACTAGCCCAATTTAGGTGTTTGTTAATAGTGATTAAGAGAAAATTTAAATTATCTACATATTCAATATTTGATTCAGCTATTCGAAGGAGAGGAAGCTGAACCTTTTTGTGGCATATGAAATAACATGGCTTTTGTTTTTTTTATATTTAGTGAAAGTTTGTTCACTTTGATCGTTGTTTAGTCTTTCATTGTGAATATCATATTGTTCATTAGAATTTAGTGTAGTGATTAATGTGGTGTCATCTGCAAACATTATGAGCTTAAATTAATTACTAGAGTGGATATCATTAATATATATATATATAATGAACAATAAAGGACCCAATATTGAACCTTGGGGTACACCCATTTTCATATCAGCTTCAAAAGATTTAGCAATATTCATCTGAACATTATTCATCCTGTTTGATAAGTAGCTTTTGCAAAATTCTAGTACTGAATTTGTAAACCCATAAAACTGTAATTTGGATAAAAGAATACTATGGTCAAGGGTGTCAAACGCTTTTGACAAATCAAGGTATATATTTATTGAAGTGATACCTTGATCAAGTTCCTGAGATATTCTGTCGATGCGTTCAAGTGCAGCTAATTGAGTAGAGTGTTTTTCTTTAAAACCATATTGTCCATTGTAGTATAAATTATGAGATGAGAAGTACATATGAATTTGATTGAACATTACCCTTTCAAAGGTTTTGGAGATTGATGGTAATATGGAGATTGGACGATAGTTATCAAGTAATGTCATGTTGCCTTTTTTATAAAGTGGTATTAATTTTGCAATTTTTAGGGGGTCAGGAAAAATGCCAGTTGCTAGTGCAATGCACACACATCATTAATTTTATATTTATGCATGGTTATTGTCCAGTAACTTTAGTGCTATACATGTTTATTGTTTCTAAATAATGTTCAAATATCCTAGACAAGATAGTTTTCAGTGGCATGGATCCTCACGTTTTGTTAGAGATATGAGCCTCTAGCCTACATCTAGCAGTTACTGCAGTATCCATCATCAGCTGCTCATTTAGTCATACTGATTTAACAAATGTTGTAACATGTGACATGAAGATTTTCGCGGATGATACAAAAATATATCACAAAACTTCAACGAGGCAAGATTGTATAAACCTACAGAAAGACATAGACAGATTACAAGACTGGGCTGAGAAGTGGCAGTTAAAATTTCACCCAGATAAATGCAAAGTTCTAAGAATTGGACATGGGCACCCAGAATTTACCTATACTTTGACAACAGAAACAGGTGCAAATCCTCTGGAGTGTAGCCATGTAGAGAAAGACCTAGGCATCCAAGTTTATGACCAGTTAAAATTTACACAACAGGTACAGCAGGCAGTGTCAAAAACAAATAGATTGCTGGGTGTAATACGACGAACATATCAATACTTGGATAGGAAAACCTTTCTTCATCTATATAAGGGACTAGTCCGTCCTACTTTGGAATATGGTGTGGTAGTCTGGTCACCGCAGTATCAGCATGATATTGATGCTGTGGAGGCTGTCCAGAGAAGAGCTACTAGGATGGTCCCAGTACTGAGACATTTAGATTATGAATCTAGATTAAAGGCATTAAATTTACCAACACTGACATATCGTCGTTTACGAGGAGATATTATTGATGTGTATAAATACTTGCATGGCATTTTTACCTCTTCGCACGATATGTTTAACCAAGACTTATACGAAGGCACACGGGGTCATTCTCTAAAGTTGTAAACGGGAATTAAGGAGGCATTTCTTTAGCCAGAGAGTCATTAATATATGGAATTCACTTCCGGACACCGTCGTCACTGCACCGTCAGTAAATACGCTTAAAAATCGACTAGACAAACACTGGCGAAACCAGGCAGTCAAATATGACTACAAAGCCAAACTAAGGCTAGCCAAGAGCGGTACATAGGCAGATTTTGCCTGAAGACCGAATAGAATATGTATGTATGTATGTATACTACCTGGCTACTTGAAATAGCTATTTCAAGTATTTGGGTTTATTGCTATCAACAGTGCCTATTATTTATTTATAGACACTATAGTTGGCAGAAAACTTGCTACTTGCGTTCCCTGTAGGGAACCTGCGAATTAAATATCAAGACCACTAGCGCCTTTGACATTAGCCACGAACGAACAAACAGCGGCTATCCCCAAACAACGATCCCCCGTCATCATTCATGGCTTCAGCAGCCAGCGGCAGTGACGTACGAAATGTACATAAATTTATCCTGGGTACAATTGCTAGATATAACAAAGAAGCCGTGTACGTGTGTCGTAAGCTGGGACGGGACTACATGGGAGTAAACTGCCTTTATCATTTTATGAAACTTATATTAAAAAAAGACAGGTCAAACTCATAACAAAAGTGAACCTCGGCACGTTGACACGCTACTAAACCGAAACAATTGAGTTCAAAGGTCAATATTTAATACATTTATGTTGGCGATTTACCTCATTGTTGAACGCCCGTACAGCCTCCATGACAACAGATTATTTATATAAATTAAAACCACGTATATTCATGCAGAACACTCGAAAATCATTCCCATCGCCTTGCATCCCGTGCGCGTGGATCAAAGATGGTGGTAAGCCTATCCCATAATGTTCTTCATTTTTGGAAAACGCATTGTCATTGGTTAAAGGATTAACAATTCCCCAATTGCTGCAGCTGTTACAAGTGGTCTTCGCTTGTATCGCCTTCAACGCCGACGCTGCTACGATTGCGGACCAACGTTATAGAGCAGATGCAAGCGCGGATCCCATGCAGGTAGTGGTAGTCTGTTTGTCATAGGTTCAAGGGTGGGAATAGGTGCTAGCTGGTTGACAGGTGTTTGGATGACAATCTTGTTAAATTTTGTTCTCGTGTTTATTTTAGGCCGCTCATCGAAAACTGGCATTACGAATTAATCTTTATTTTTCAACAACAACAATAGAATTAATCATTTAATGATAATACCTGTAACCTGGCCAATGACAATGTCGTTTCAACATTTCATAACAATAAAATTGTCGAAACAATTATAACGCCATTATTCCATTAACCGATTAAGTGATTGACAATGAACTCAAATAACAAAAAGGTTAATTTAAAGTTAACTTGAATATCAATTGTTTGGTGTTTCAGACATTCCAAGACTAAGGTCCAGGAGGACAGAGATAGAGCAGATCACAGCTAGTTTGAATGATATATATATGTGCAATGAGACTCTTGTTCATAGCAAAATGCCTTGTATTGGCAATATGTTTCTGTTTGCTATGTGGTGTGGTTCTTTGGCTGCGTCCCACTGCTACAGAGATCTATGATACCAGACCAAGAGCACCTCGAGGTGATAAACTGATAAAGAAATTATTTGGACATCTGCTACCAACCGCAAAACCAGCCCTTATGTCTCATGAGGGTGATTCTGTACGCACAAGTGTAGAAAAGCAAAGAGGTGTTTCTAAGGTTGAACGGTCATTGTCCGAGAACAGCAATCTACTTCCTGATTACAATGTGCATGTCTTCTACTACATGTGGTATTGCAACCCCAGATTTGATGGTGAATACCTACATTGGAATCACCCATACCTGCCTCACTGGAACAAGAACGAGGACAAGAAATGGCCAAAGGGACGACATGAACCTCCAGAAGATATTGGCTCCAGTTTTTACCCAACACTTGGTGCATATTCGTCGCAGAATCCAGTTGTTCTAGAGAAACATATGCAGCAGATTTGCCAGTCTGGGGCAGGTGAGAATATCACTGTTTATCAGATATTCATGCAAATATCAACATCAATATTGAACATAATGGGGAAACTTATATATCTAGTAGAATAAATATTTGGCTTACACCATGGGGGGGGGGGGCGGACATTCTCAAAAGCACTGTGAAAACCTGTAGGATAATTTTAGCCTTTTGAAAATCCACCCAATCAAGAAGACTTGACAACATGGGTCATATAGTATTGTGGCCAAATGAGTCACCAAAACATGTCCTTGTATCAAAAGATAAATGGGTGCAAAATCTGCATTCTGTGTGTCACTGTTTCAGGTGTTCTGTGTGTTACTCTTTCAGGTGTTCCATATGTCACTCTTTCAGGTGTTAATTGTGTCACTGTTTGTGATGTTCTGTGTGTCACTGTGTCAGGTGTTCCATGTGTCACTGTGTCAGATGTTCCACGTGTCACTGCTTCAGGTGTTCCACATGTCACTGTTTCAGGTGTTAATTGTGTCACTATTTGTGATGTTCAGTGTGTCACTGTTTCAGGTGTTCTGTGTGTCATGCTTTCAGGTGTTCTGTGTGTCATGCTTTCAGGTGTTCTGTGTGTCACTGTTTCAGGTGTTCTGTGTGTCATGCTTTCAGGTGTTCCATGTGTCACTACTCAGGTGTTCTGTGTGTCACTGTGTCAGATGTTCCACGTGTCACTGTGTCAGATGTTCCACGTGTCACTGCTTCAGGTGTTCCATGTGTTACTGCTTCAGGTGTTCCACGTGTCACTGCTTCAGGTCTTCCACGTGTCACTGCTTCAGGTGTTCTGTGTGTCACTGGTTCAGGTGTTTTGTGTGTCATTGTTTCAAGTGTTCTGTGTGTCACTGTTTTATGTGTTATGTGTGTCACTGTTCCATGTATTCTGTGTGTCACTGTGTCAAGGTCAAGTGGTCCATGTGTGACTGTTTCAAGTGTTCTGTGTGTCATTATTTCAGGGGTTCTTGCGGTGTCTTGGTACCCTCCTGGGATGTCAGAAGACAATGGCCGGGCAGTCATTCCACGCCTGCTGGATGCAGCCAACAAATACCACCTAAAGGTTTACTTAACAATTATTTATTATACATTATGTTCTACCCCAGTTTTTAATACATCGCTACATTGTTTAAATTATTTGTTTTACAGTGATCATGTATACCGGTAGGTGTATTGTTTCATGATAAGAGTCTTTCTTGAAGTTCAACAGGACAAATGCATAATGAGCATTTTGTTTTTTAAGTTTTATTGTTGTGTCATGAGTAATCGCAATTGCTCATAACATAATAAAAAATAAATTATGCTGAAATAGCCATTTAATTAATTATTACCAAACCAAATTAAGTATAAAAATTCAAAACAGGAAATAATTTCTTTTTCTCAAACACATATTTGACATTGGTATTTAATCACATAATGTTTTATTTTAGGTATGTTTCCATATTGAGCCATACAAAGAACGTGATCCAGAAAGCCTTCGGAGAAATCTTGCGTACATTAATACAAGATATGGGGATCACCCTGCTTTCTACCGCCGTCTAGTGAAGGGTGAGGGGCGTGCCCTCCCTGTCTACTACATCTATGACTCATACCTTGTACAGCCTAAAGACTGGGCCACACTACTGCGTGGCCCCTCCAGTGTACGTCACACTGAACTTGATGCCATCTTCATTGGCCTGCTAGCAGAGTCTCGCCACCAGGCTGAGATATTGACTGCCGGCTTTGATGGATTCTACACATACTTTGCTAGCAATGGCTTCACGTATGGCTCAACATTGCACAATTGGCCAGCTCTGACAAATTTTGCTGCTGTCAATCGACTCCTATTTGTGCCGAGTGTTGGGCCAGGCTATGTAGACACGTCTGTGCGTCCATGGAATGCTCGCAATACACGCTCTCGTGAGGAAGGGGCGTATTACGAACGTAGCTGGCAGGCAGCAGTCAGTGTTCATCCACCTGTCATCACAGTGACGTCCTTCAACGAGTGGCATGAAGGCTCGCAGATAGAGCCAGCCACATCACAGACAGCACACGGGCAACACAAGTATCTTAGTTACCAGCCTCACCAACCAGACTATTACCTGAAACTCACCAACAAGTGGGTGGGTCTCTATCAGAAACCCTCCAACAGCCAGTGACAATCCCGGGGAATGAATGCTGGCAGCTAAATGATAGCGACTGAATACTTGATGGGATGGTGTTAACTGACTGTGGGCAACAGAAATCTGATGATTAAATTCTACATATAAATGCATTAATATTGCTTTGCTTACTGTATGATACCCAAGACTATTTGTACATATTATATTTAAGGGGTGCATCTGAAGTAAAACATACCAATAATCACATTTCACTATTTTGCTTCACATCAGTAATAAAAGAGCCACTCTCACAGTGTTTAGCCTAGAGGTGTATATAGCAGATCATCCTTTGACATTGCTAATTTAATTTATAATTTTTACACTTGTGTAGGGTTGATGATATAATTTCACCATATCAATGGGTGTTAATAAAAGTAATAATACTAATGTGGTGCATACATGTGTTATAATTGGTTGATTCTGTCAGGTAGTGGCGTGAGTGGACCTGAAGCTGACCAAGCTCGGTGAGACGAAAAATGTCAATATTTGTAGTCAGTCTTTTTCAGTAACCATGCATGTGAGTTATCGGGAAATAACTTTGTGAGTTATTGGGAAAGATCAATATATGCCACTGTATATAAGATTACTTTAGAGACACTTCTGACCTCGATTATCCTTGTGAACCAGAGATGCTAGTTTACTATATAGATCTATAGATCTACTATCTGGTTCACGAGAATGTTTGCAGTAAAAATATGTGCATATATATAGTTGGAAATCTATAGCAAGAAAGTCTTGGATTTTCTGATACGTACAATATTGTGCAGTTGGAATCTTCAGTTATTATGTTGCTTTTGAGCAGAGCACAATGTACTGATGACTCACACTGCCACTACAGGCAAACATCTTGCATGGAATCTGCAACATCCACTGAAAGCTGTCACTGGTTTACCATGGAAGTTAATCGGTGTAATAAAATGAAACAAGATTAGACATCAGATGTTGTTCTGCTTGTTCACAGTGTTGGCATTCTGAATTAACAAACTAAATTAATACATACATTAATATTGTAATTGTTAGTTGTTTTCACATACTTAATGCTTTCAACATAAATATACCACTCTAATTGTGCTCCGTACCACATTTACAGAAGGGTATTTTGAATTCTACAAAATTCACCGCAGTGGAATTGTGTCGGGCATTCTGTATGACTTGATAAGGATTGGTACATTCTGCTGACATGATGAAGGGGGTGTGGCAGAAATCTGTTTACTCAAAACAATCTTGGGTTTATGTGCATTTAGACACCTTGTTAGGCATAAATATTGTAAGATTTTTCAACCGATTCCACATGTCTAAATGAGCAGTTTTAGCTATAACCCGTAGTATGTTTTTAATATCTGAAGCGAAATCCGATATTTAAATAATTATTTCAGGGACATTTTATTGGGAAATTACATTTCTGACTCTTCAAGGTTATCTGACACAGTTGTTCCTTCAGATCAACAAACATTTTGAGTAGAATAATATTGTCTATTTATAAGTTCTTATGATAGTAGAAAAGTATTTTACTCTGTCATTATTTACAATAATATTAAAATTGAACTAAGTTATTATTAAAACTGAAACGTTTGTATTACATGAATTACCAAACTTCTGCTGTGACTGAATCTGGTGGATTATAGTTACACATGGAGACCACCATTATTAGAATCCACAGCATATTACAGCATCAAAGACATTGAATAGAAAATAATTAAATATATAGTTTCATTGCTGTTTACTATAAATTATGTAACATGTTCTGCAAGTCATTCACATTGACTAGTACACAATAAATTGTAATAACTATACCTTTCACACTGTCCAATCACTTACAAAGTAATCTTAATGCACATGTATTGTTCTTCCTCGATTTTGGCAATGAAGTTAATTGAACCTGTATTTTTACTGTAAACACCCACAAGGCATAATTCTTTCAAATAGTTCATACAGTGTTCATATACTCTAATAACATCAAACTGCTCAGAGAAATCCAAATCCCTGCAGCCGATGCAGAGCTTCAGCATAATCAGCAAAATCTGGTCTTGAAATGACAACTTTCCAGCTTGCATAGTAGCCCTTAAAACAAATTTCAATTATGGAAACAAAAAGCAGCATCAGGAATATTCAATCAATCATTATTCATATGTATTTACAGAAACATTGACACAGTTTGTGGTGCGGGAGATACTATTGTGCTGTGTCATCTGTGAATATAATATAAAGACAAATGAGAATGCATAAAAAATTACAATCTTCAACTCTTTCTTTACATAGTATTATGTGATTTGATGTTACTTAAATGAATCAATACCATTGTAATAAATTGTATATATGTATTTTATGAATGGGCGGTCTTGATATAACGAGTGCGTGGTGTGTGCGAGGAATAATATTAATATTGTAAATAATGACACAGTACAATACTTGTGCATTAAAATTACCTTGTAAGTGATTTGATAGTGTGAAAGGTATAGTTATTACAATTTATTGTGTACTAGTCAATGTGAATGACTTGCAGAACATGTTACATAATTTACAGTAAACAGCAATGAAACTATATATTTAATTATTTTCTATTCAATGTCTTTGATGCTGTAATATGCTGTGGATTCTAATAATGGTGGTCTCCATGTGTAACTATAATCCACCAGATTCAGTCACAGCAGAAGTTTGGTAATTCATGTAATATAAACGTTTCAGTTTTAATAATAACTTAGTTCAATTTTAATATTATTGTAAATAATGACAGAGTAAAATACTTTTCTACAATCATAAGAACTTATAAATATACAATACTTATTATAATCACGTTTGTTGATCAGAAGGAACTGTGTCAGACAACTTTGAAGACTCAGAAATGTAATTTCCCAATTAATTGTCCCTAAAGGTATTATTTAAATATCGGATCTTGCGTAAGATATTAAAAACATACTATGGATTATCGCCAAAAATGCTCATTTAGACATGTGGAATCAGTCAAAAAATCTTAAAATATCTATACTTAACAAGGTGTCTAAATGCACATAAGCCCACAAAACCCATGCCCCCAAAAGGACTGTTTTGAATAAACAGTTATTATGCATATAGATTTTGCTATGCCAGCAGATTTATTCAATATAAAAATGTGCATACAAATGTACATTAAAATATAAGGATGACACAAGAAAGTGCCAGCGCTTATTTCCATTCTGGTCCTTAGACATTACAAAGAAACATAACACATACATACATAGATTATGACAAAAGTAACAACGACTAAAACAATAATAATAAATGAAAAACAAATAGTGTGTACACATACATCACAATACATTAATAAAGAATGTATGAAGCTTTCAAAACTCATTTAAATACGTACTATTAGACTAGCATAACAAAAAGTAGACATAAATAATAATAGTCTCCAACGATTAGGGGAAGGCAATGTTACTTGAGCCACTGGGTTAGTTGAGCCACCCATGTTTCTCAGGAAACTACAACAGTGACAGTTACTTGGTACCACCCGGTGATTGAACGTGTTAGTAGAACATAATTGATGTACAATAAGTACAGACATGGCACTGGCAAGGACATTAGATTTCTTGTTTTGGGGTTGGATAGGCCTACATCACCGACAGTGCATCAGAGAAGATGACAACTTTATTTTGTATGACCTCTCTCTGTTCTACCAACATCGTAGCTGCTGTCTTCAGGGCCTGGGCTTCAGCTTTGTAATTTATGGAGTATCTTCCTGTAGGGATGGCCTGTTGGATCTTTCGTCCATCCTTCAGACCCAAAAGAATCCCTCCCCCTCCATTGTGGGTTACTTCTTCCGCTGAGCCATCTGTGAAGGCATGAGTCCATATGTATTGGGGGTAGGTTTGCTCAATGTACTCCATGGTGAGTGCCTTCTTTTCTGCATCTGTCTGGATTCCCTTCTTCAGGATGCCTGGTATGCTGTCCCTAATGAGTGGAAACTGGGTCCTCTTCCAGGCAGGGAGTGTACAGTGCGTTGGGATTGGCTTGTCTATATGGTCCATGAGCTCTAAGTCCTTCCTCGCCAGTATTCGTGCTTGGTGGATGAAGCTGCTTCGCTTCAGTTGGAGTGTATATCCTGTTGTGCATGGGGTGGTTTTCCAGTCGCTTGAACTTGGCAGATTGCGTGAGTAGACTCTTCTTTCTTCCATGGACTGCAGTCCAGTGAGTGTTTCCAAGGAATGGATTGGTGTTGATCTCAGGGCCCCAGTCATGATTCTTGAGGGCTGATTCTGAACCTTGGAGACTCTCTGGAAGTTGGTCTTTGCAGCTGTTCCCCAGGAAGATATTCTGTCATCCAGCACTGGTCTGATGCGTCCCTTGTAGAGCTTCTTCTGAATGTTGTGATCTGCTCCCCAGGATGATCCTGAAAACGTTTTCATCAGTGCCATGCGTAGGTTAGCTCTTCTGGTGCACTGGTCTATCTGTTTCTTCCGGGTCATCCTGCGGCCCCAAGGTAAGTTGGTGTTTCATCAAGGGACAGGTTGTGGCCTCTTATCTGCAGGTTGGCTTTCATTTCTTTGTTGGCGAGGCTGAAGATTGTGTAGGTGGTTTTCTTTGTGTTAAGGTTGACCAGCCAAGTCTTTGTCCACTGCTCGATCTTCCTGAGTGTTTCTTTCATTCGGACAGCAGCTGCAGTGAAGTACTCCTGTGAGCATCAGATGACCAGGTTGTCTGCATAGATGGCTCCATAGATCCAGCGAGGGATGTCCTTTGGAATATCTTTGATGTAAATGATAATCAGTGTCGGTAAGAATAGACTACCCATCCCTGTGTCACGCCCTGTTTCAGTGTCTTCTTTCTGCTGTGGTGATTCTTGTTTTGGACTCGAGCCTTCCTGTTCATAGGGTACTGACATATCCATCTGTACATGATGTGACATGGTCACTTGTCGGTTCGTTTAGTTTAGTTACCCACCATGCACATCATGGCAGCACCCAGGGTAATGTAATGTAATTTAGAGAATATAGTTATAGTGAACTATTATTGCTATGACTATTTGTCCTGTAATTAGTTGTATTTACTGTGTAGGTAGTTGTTCTTATTACTAATAATTCAGTTGTTTAAACATAAATTTAAAATAAGTGGTCAGTGGAAGGGGCCCTGCCCCAGTGGGCCAGGCGTGATTCTACACTTAATGACAACTCTGTTTTGGTAAGTTCCTAAGTGATGTTTTCTACCTTATTAAGCAATGTTTTCAATTTATAATTGTATCATACTGTGTAATAGAGAACTGTCCATCTGTTTATGTCAAGGTATTTACTTTATCAGTTATAATCACTTAGTGGTGACTTTGATTACTAATGTGTGGAAGATCAGGAATAAGTGGTCTTTGGACCTTAGGGAACAATGCACAACATGGCTTAATGAGATTTTGACCACTTGCAGTCAGTAACTGGTAAATGTACAGAACCCTTTAGAAAGTTCAGTTTTGATCATGTTAAGTCGTGCTACTGTTATAGTTAATATGTTATAAGATGTGATATACATGGTACAAGGATAAATTGTGCATGTATATAGGTATTATGTAAGTGTCCCTACAGTTAAGCTAGGATTGTCTGGTACCCTCTCTCCCTTTGAAGTTACATTGATTAATTGCTCTATGAGGTGGCTAGGAGAAGGGTGAGCTTGAGTATTCCCCAGAGACCTGTAAGTTGAGCAGTGTCCAAGACTTGCTTGTAAACAATAGTGGAATGACAGCTAGGCTAGTCAGGGCATGCACATGTGAAATTGACAACATTGTTGACTGTTGAATTTATTATATTATGGGTGTTTTACATGTAGAGTACTAGTATTACATTAATACCTACAAGTATGATTATATATTATTATTGAATAAGATAACAGGTATTTTACAGACAATATTGTGAACAACACCAACGTGTTGGAACTATGGTACTTAACAGATGTTGATGTGTCATCTTACACTGGACACTATGATATGCAAATAGCTTACTTGTTTGGTTTGTATTTGTACAGGCGAACGCAAGTCTTGGCCCACTCCTGATTGTATCATACTCCTGATTGTGGCCAGTCGTCTTTTAAGACGTCTTTTCAGTCGTATTTTGAGTCGGCTTTTCAGTCGTATTTTAAGTCGTCTTTTAAGTCGTATTCTGAGTCGTCTTTAATTATTATTGTGTTTAATATGAGCTATAGCTGTTCTTTCACATTTTATTGTTGTTCTTAACGCTCTTGCTTTTGGTTGTATTTTGAACTTTTGGTCGACATTCTATACTTTGATGAGGTAATAAACGCAATTTTATCTTCAAACTTGCCTTACAGTGCTCTATTCTTAATTTAGGCATAAGCTTACCACCCGCAGCCTACAATGAGGCAAGATATTCCACACTGGTGCATTTTCAGTTTCAGACCATCTCTCCACACTCTGTCGAATGCTTTTTTCAGGTCAATCCATGCAGACTTTGAGTATATGCTTTTTGTCTTGGAGAGCACCTTCAATTTCTTGGGCGATGTAGGTCACTCGATCTTCTGTGGATCTGTTTTGTCTGAAGCCAGCTTGCTGCGGAGTGATGATCTGCCGCTTCTCCAGGTACCACGTTAGTCTGGTGTTGATCAGCCGACTTGATTATTTGCGATGGAAACATCGCAAATAATCAAGTCGGCCAAATTAGTGAAACTAACATAGTAACATTAAACAAGGTTCACACCCACAAATTCCATTTCCCAGTTAGAATACGAAAGTCGTTTCGGCCCATGCAGCCCGCTGGCATCGGTTGATTCGGCCCAAGCGAGCGAGAACACTTCACGGTTCACTGGTTGCGAAAACGGCTAGGGCCGAACCCATCATGCCTTGGCTTGACCGAAACATCCGACACCCGTTGAATGAGACAATTTTGCTTAACTGTAATTTTTTTATAAATCATTCCACAAATCTCCAGCTGATTGTGTACAGTAGAACCCCTCTTTTAAAAACCCTGAGGACGGGTCTGCCTCAAATCAAGGTACAACAATGTTATTTCTTTTATTAATTTTTATTTGATTAAGGCAACCTCTTTGATTAAGGCAACCTCTACTGTATCGACCGTAGCCACTGCCTTGGCCACACACACAACAACGGAAGCTCGAATGGAAAGCCACGGCCGATTATCGTGAAACTGAAATCGTACGATGCGAGACGATCGATCTTCGGTGCAAAGCGCAAGCTAAAAGGTACATGACTGGTGATTACAGAGAACTTGATGAAACAGCGAATGGAGTTATTACGGAAAGCGCGCACAGTTGATGGAGTCAAATCGACATGGACGATTGACGGACGGATTATATGCCTACTGACCAGCGGCAGAAAGGAAACAATCGTGCACGAAAGAGATCTTGTTAACTTACGTGAACTGTGTCGACAGTGAATAGGAAACCCCATGTGAAACTGTACATAGTCAACAGTACTTGTGTGTGAAATTAGACTTAGACATGACTATCGAAAAAAATCCATGTTTTAACATAGACGGTATTATAGAAGACACTGAGGGAGGATGTAAGACAAACTATCTAGGTAATGTACAAGACTGTTTAAGAAAGTGTAATTATCACACCGACTCTGAACTTTTCAACCTACAGTGTAAATGTGACACAAACAGTAAGTTCTCTACATTGACAATAACTTGTAGAAGTTTATCCAAAATGTTTGACAAACTTGAATATAGTCTAAAATCACTAAATGTTAATTTCGACTGTATAGGTATAACTGAAACTTGGATAAAGCCGGTGGAAAGCATTGATAGCTATAATATGACAGATTACACATTTCTGTCAAAACCTAGAATGGAAAAACGAGGAGGTGGTGTTGGTATGTATATTGCTAACAGGTTAAAGTTTAAGGAAAGAAATGACATAAATACAAACTCTGAGAATTGTCTATATGAATCATTATTTGTAGAAGTCGAAACAGAAAAAAACAAAATTGTTATTGGTGTTATCTATAAACTGCCTGACACATGCATAAATACATTTACTATACAATTTAATGATTTATTAGGAAGAATTTCAAATGAAAGAAAGAAATGCATATTAATGGCAGATTTTAACATTGACTTACTTAGGTCTGACACAAACCACTAAACAACAGATTTTATCCATAATATGTTTGCCAATGCATTCTATCCAACAATTAGCAAACCAACAAGGGTCACACAACAGACAGCTACACTCATAGACAATATTATAACCAACATTCATGAATATTCAATAAAATCTGGTATCCTTTATAATGACATATCAGATCACTTCCCGATATTTACCTTTTATGAATTAGGGGTAAAAAGAGAAAATGAGTACAAAATTGTTTACAAACGCATGGCTAGCTCAGCAAACATAAGCAAATTAAAAACACAATTACAAACTTCAAACTGGGAGGAGGTGTACAAGGATCAAAACCTCTGCACTTCATATGATACCTTTCTGGAAATACTAAACACACAAATGAATGAATGCTTACCGTGGAAAAAATTTAAAATGAAAACCTGCAAAAGCGAATGGCTCACGAAAGGCATATTAATATCCTGTAGGCAAAAAAATCACCTGTTCAAAATATTTAAGTGCAACCCTTCTACCGAAAATGAGATTATCTACAAAAATTACAAAAACAAACTGACTCATGTAATCAGACAGTCAAAGAAAAAATATTTTAAAGACAAATTTGAGCTATATAAAAATGATTGCAGAAAAACATGGAGCACCATAAATGAAGTTATAAAGTCCAAAGATAATAAATCTATAATAAATGATAAATTTATTACATTAGATGGTACCCACTGTACAGACAAAAGGGAAATAGTGGACCATTTCAATAATTATTTTACCAACATAGGTCATCGCCTTAATGTAAACTTAACACAAACAGGTAATGACCCAACACAATTTATTAAAAAAAATGCATCAAGTTTTTTCTGTACACCTACATATTCTGAGGAAATAATTAACATAGTAAAAAAAGCAAATTCAAAGAAATCAAGTGGATTCGACAATGTTGATCAACACATTATTAAACAAATTATACCACAAATTGCAAATCAACTTGCACACATTTTCAATAATTCACTTATGACTGGCATTGTGCCCAGCAAACTAAAAATAGCAAAGGTTATCCCCTTGTATAAAAGTGAAAACCCTGAACTATTCTCAAATTATAGACCTATTTCTATCCTTCCATGCCTCTCAAAAATACTGGAACGCCTAATGTACAATAGGCTTTACAATTTTTTAGCAGAACACAACATAATATCAAAAAAACAATACGTATTTAGGAAAAACTATTCTACGTATATGGCACTGATTGATTTGGTTGATAAAATATCAAGTAACATGGACCATAAAAAGTATAATATAGGTGTTTTTCTTGATCTCTCCAAGGCTTTCGATACAATAGATCATAACATTTTAATAAATAAACTTCAATGCTACGGTATAAGAGGTAATGCCTGCAACTGGTTTAAAAGCTATCTTAATAACAGAAGACAGTATGTATCGTATAACCAAGCAGACTCAAAATATATGACAATTACATGTGGAGTTCCACAAGGATCTATATTAGGCCCATTACTCTTTAGTTTTATATATAAATGATATTGAAAATGTATCAGATATCCTAAATCCTATACTGTTTGCAGATGACACAAGTCTCTTTCATGCTCATACATGCTTCAACACTCTCATCGAAGAGGTAAACATAGAAATACAAAAAATCTCAACATGGTTCCATACCAACAAACTTTCCCTAAACACCAAAAAGTCAAATTTTATTATATTCACACCAAAAGGAAAAAAATACAATATCAACAGTGCCTTAATACAAGTAGATGGAAACAAAATAAAGCATGTTAAATTCACCAAATTCCTAGGGATATTTATAGATGAGCACTTAAGTTGGACAACACATATTGACAACCTATCAAAACAAATAGCACGGAATGTGGGAATGCTTAACAAATTAAAACATTTTCTCCCTATGTATATAATGAGAACTATTTATTGTTCATTGATCTTATCACATTTACAATATTGCACTCTATTGTGGGAAAATTCATATTGTACAAACTTAAACAAACTAAGAATACTACAGAAGAAAGCTATTAGGATAATCACAAATTCTCATTACATCGCACACACTGGTCCTCTATTCTCAAAGTTAAAACTATTAAAATTGGATGATCTATATAAACATCAACTAGGAATTTTTATGTATAAAGCAGCAAATAACAAACTCCCAGATTCTATGTCATCAATGCTTACGAGAATACAAAATATCCACAAACATAATCTAAGAAACCAAAATAGCTATTATATCCAAAACATAAGAACAAACAACAGGAAATGTACAATAAACTATTCAGGACCAGTATTCTGGAATGCATTACCTAGTAAATTAAAACAGCTTGTGTCCATTAACCAATTTAAAAATAAACTGAAAGAATTGTTACTCTCTAAATATCAATGACTTTACAGTAAACACTGCAAAAAAAAAAACTTTGTATTTGTACAAAATGTACTCTATATCTACATTTATTTTCACATGGTGGAGAAGACCATGTATTTCATGCTTATGTAATATTTAATGTAGTCAGGATCATGTATTAATGTATTCATGCTCACATTTAATGAATACATGACAGTTGTGTAGTTAGTGTATTATTTGTTCATATAATTCAAAGTACAAATTGTATGTTGATATTTAAACAACATTTTTGAGACAAAATTTTATATTTGTATAACATATACTTTAAATCTACCATTATTTTAACATGGCAGAAAAAACCATGTATTGATGTTCGTGTAGTATTTAATGTATTGATGTTCGTGTAGTATTTAATGTATTCATGGTTCCTGCATTACTTAATGTGTTCATGTTCACATTGTAACGTATTCATGTGCAATAATTTGTTAGGTTATTAGTGTAGTATTTGTTTATAGAATTCTAACTACAATTTGTATGTACATATTTAAGCAATTTTTTCCTGCATTACTTAATGTGTTCATGTTCACATTGTAACGTATTCATGTGCAATAATTAGTTAGGTTATAATTACAATTTGTATGTACATATTTAAGCAATTTTTTACATTATATTGTATTTCAATTACAATAATGTTGCGTAGTATATGTTTTTGGCTTAAGCCTAAGGAAACAAAATAATTATGTTGATTTATTTCTGGGTGGTCCTCGTCATAAGCCCCGCGGGGTTTCTAGAGGATCTCCTTGGTTGCTCTGCTATTTGTATAATCTCTGACTCATATCATATTGTAAATATCTCAAAATGTATGTGTAGCCAAAATAAAGTTATTCATTCATTCATTCAAGAATCCTGTAGATGGTGCCACTGTTTCTGACGGTTCTTATTATAATCGCCAGATGGCAATAACTGTGTTCTCATACGTTTATCTTCGAGAGAACGTCATGTGTGTGGGTTGGTGCACATTAGTTAGTATTTAATTGGAAATGGAAGTCTTGCGAAAAGCTGTGTCAAACACATCGAAAACAAGACACAGTAGTACGTATAACTGTATTGATTAAACCAGCTTCACGCGTACAAAAACCGTTGTTTGACATGCGAATTGACAGATAGCACTGTGTCTACAGTGACGCGGTCACGCCAACTCACGGCTGGGCACACCCACGTTTCTGGCTGCAGGCCTTGGCTAGCAGTTGTACATGTAGTAGCAGAGCCAGAGTACCATAACACCTGCCAACGCTGCCGGGTTTGTTCCACCAAAGTCCCGACTCACAAACTGGAATATTTCAGGCTTGTGTATTACTGCAGTGGTTAACGCAAGTACATTCCAACTTATAGGCTTACCAAGTGAATATTTAGTAATTTAAATTACCAACAATTGAGTATTTATCATCATCAATCATATACAGAATTTTGTAGGAAATCGACTGTTGTGTTAATATTATAATAATAATTATGTTGTGCTAAAACTTTAAACTTGCATGGTAACTGAATCGTTCATTTTGTCCGAATAGGTTCTTGGTAGTACATAATTATGGTGTTCTTTGGCCCAATGTCTATTCTGTTTTTTAAACAGTTCAGGCAGTAAGTTCCAGTCTTACACTATGCTGCACATGAAACAGTTCATTTGGAGTTGCAACATAGCTCTTGTCTCTTAAACACTTTCTGACTCACTGTGATTCTGTCATTTTGGTTCTTAATTTTACAGTATTACACCTGAATCATGTTGCCACATTTATGTCTGTGGTGGATCAATGGAAATTTCAGTGGGTCAATTACATTACAGTATAATATATTACTATTACTTTGTTTCCTTTATATAACTATTACACCCTGAAGGCAAAGTAATCTATTACATATGAATATCTATTAATATCACTGTTACATTTTTCCACTGCAAGTATTTGCTTTTGATTAAACATTTTGGAGTGCGTACAGGCGTATTGTGCTACATATTTTAACTTTCTGTTCAGTAGTACAGTAGTTTTCAACAACACCAACAACAACAACAACTCATTATTCAAGCAATCATCAATAATCTACAGTGACAGTAGAATGTCATCTGAATATACACCACAACATGCCAGCCAGTATAGGGACACAGGACTCATTTCAGATTTGCTTAAATCAGATAATAACAGTTATTTGTTTGAACTGCATCCTTTCATCATGTGATGAAATATGCCCTTTGCTGTTGCTCACACACATTTGTAGCTTGTTTGGACTTTAAAGTAGAATGCAGCTGTACAGTGTGAGGCATCACACCTATTGTCAGAATGTTTCCATTGAACTGCTTTTGCTGACCAAATTATACAAACAACCAATACAGTTATTTGTGTAACCTGTACATGGCTTCATAGCCTTGGTTGTCTTACCCATTGTCTTTGTAGGCTGTTGGAGATAACACAAAATAAGACAGCATTAATCCAAATTGTAATAGACACGTGATAGCTCAATTACTATTACATTACCTTATATTAGTATCACACTGTCTTCTGTTTCATCTATTGCTATTACTTGAAAAAAATGTATCATTACAATTACAATGTAATTGACCCCAGACCTGCCTTCAGATGATCCTCGTATGTTTTGTCTTTTAGTGATGTCACTAGCTTGGTGGTACGTCACCGGACTTTCTTCATTTGTGGCAATGCTTCTTGGTGTGTTGTGCCCAGATAACAGTGCCATACTTGAGGTGGGGCGGACCATTGTGGTGAATAGTGTTAGATTTATTGTTTCGTCCAGTAACTTCTTGGTGTGTTGTGCCCAGATAACAGTGCCATACTTGAGGTGGGGCGGACCATTGTGGTGAATAGTGTTAGATTTATTGTTTCGTCCAGTAACTTCTTGGTGTGTTGTGCCCAGATAACAGTGCCATACTTGAGGAGGGGCGGACCATTGTGGTGAATAGTGTTAGATTTATTGTTTCATCCAGTAACTTCTTGGTGTGTTGTGCCCAGATAACAGTGCCATACTTGAGGTGGGGCGGACCATTGTGGTGAATAGTGTTAGATTTATTGTTTCGTCCAGTAACGCGGGTCCAAGCATTCTTGTTGACTTGTTAATAATTGCACTGCTACACTTGCGGATGGCAGTTCAGATGCTGGTCTCCTAGAACTGATAGTAACTCATTAGTCATTGTGTATTGTAGCTTCTTGTTCTTATATCCGAGGTGGAGGATCTACCATTTTTTGATGAAGGAGAGTTGCGACTTGGATGCCCAGTTATTCAGTCTGTTTAGATCTTGTAGTTTGTATTCGTCAGTTTGGTTTGTGATTTTTTTAACAGATTGTTGTGTCATCGGCAAAGATCATGGTGGCTCTTTCGTTCTCTTCTGACAAGTAATTTATAAAGATGACAAAAAGCACTGGTCCCGGGACATTTCCTTATGTTTTAAGTCACACTGTGCTGTGTGTTAAAACCATCTCAAGTCAAGGGTTGGTTTTCATATCTAGTTTCACTGTTAATATTAGTGCTGTTATTGTTTATGTTACAGTTTGTCTGGTGAACTGGTGGCTGTACATGTCTGGATGATCTCTCCATTATCATCTGAGACTGAGTCTAGGCTTGAGTGTTGGGCTGGTTTACTGTTGACTGTGTTGTGGCCTGAACCATGTCCTCTGATTGTAATTGAAACATGCTGTGTATGTAATGTTTAGGAGAGATCGGATAGGAGGGTGAGTTATTTTATATGTTAATGAATCTATTCAGGCTTATGAATTAAAATTAGAAAGGGAAGCAGATTGCGATGAAGCTGTTTGGTGCAAAATAGTTTCAGGAAATAAAAAATTAACTATTGGATTAGTTTACCGAAGTCCAAACATAAACGAAGAGGATAACACAAAAATACAAAATGCTATAAAGGAAGTTAGTAAAGGGGAATGTATCGTAATGGGAGATTTTAACCATGGACACATACAATGGAAATCTCTAGAGAGTACAGGGGTGAGGACCAACAATTTCTATTTTTAATTCAGGATAACTTCCTTACTCAGCACGTGCTAGAACCAACCAGGGGAGATAATATATTAGATATAGTTTTGTCATCACAAAAAGAATTAGTGTAAAAATACATGAACCATTGGGTAACAGTGACCACAATCAAATACATTTTGACATCAATGTAAAATCAGGAAGTAAAAATATAAAAACGTATAGGAGAAACTTCCACAAAGGTAACTATAAAGATATGAGAAAATACTTAGCAAAGCTAGATTGGAATAACATGCTGATGAATAAAACCGCAATTGAATGTTGGAATATTCTAAAATATGAAATTGAGAGTATCGTCGATAAATTTGTTCCCTTGAAAAAACCAAGGAAAACGTTCTAGAAAGAAACACTTGTCAAAAGAAACTATTAGAAAAATAGTGTTTAAGCAAACTATGTGGAGGGTTTATAGGCGTACCAGAAAGGATGAAGACTATGCAAATTACAAAGAGGCACTTAACGTACTTTTAACTGAAATTAGAAAATCTAAAAGAACCTTTGAAAAAAACTGGCAGGTAATATAAAAAATGACAGCAAGAGTTTCTAGGCTTATGTTAGTAGTAAACAGAAAGTTCGAGATAAGGTCGGACCTCTGGAAAACAACAGTGGAAACATAATTTCAGACAGGTTTCAAATGGCAGGTACTGAATTTCAGCTCAGTTTTTACCACAGAAGATGTCAGCACACTTCCAGTTCCATTAAACAAATTTGAGGGCAGAACATTTAGGGCAGTTATTTGTAATTCCTGAAATAATAGCAAAGAAAATTAAGAAGATGAAAGATAATAAATCACCTGGAGTTGATGGGATACCACCAAAATTACTTAAGGAAATTGTTGAGCAAATTAATACACCACTTGCAAAATTGTTTAACTTGTCACTAGAAGAAGGAATAGTTCCTTCAGAATGGAAAGAAGCAAACGTTACTTCGCTATTTAAGAAGGGATCGAGGAACAAGCCAAATAATTACATACCAGTGAGTTTAACATCAGTTGTATGTAACTTACTCAAAACATTAATTAGAGACCACATGGTGGAATTCCTTGTAAAACATAAATTAATAAATACATCTCAACATGGGTTCCTAAAAGCAAGGTCATGTCTAACCAATTTCTTATGTTTTTTGGAAGAAATTACAACACATAGATGAGAAAATATTTGGACTCTCGATAAGCCAATGGCTTCCTTGTCCACTTGCCATCTGGAACTTGTTGTTTGGGATGGCAATCTTGTTAAATCAATTATTTCAATTACAATATTTTTTTCATATGACAAACTTAATGTGAACACGTTTTATCTGTTGTATAAAAATATTCCGATCCAACAACGCACCTGCCATCAATGATCAGACATGGGACAAATAATTTTCATCAATTCCAGTTAACACCTGCTGATGTCCATGGCTCAATATCCCCTTTATTCTTTAGATAGACTGCAAGCTGACACTACACTTGACTGGTGCAGGCTGACACTACACTTGACTGGTGCAGGCTGTTTCACTTGACTGGTGCAGGCTTTCTCAATTACTTAATTTCACAACCAGTTATAATTACATAATTTTGCTGTAATCAATTACAATTACCATATTTTTATCTATTCAGCTCAATGCACCTCCTTTTGCACCTTAAATTTTAATTCAATTTGTTTTTCTGATTTGTTTCAATTCAGATTCACATTTGTTCCTCAGTTCCAATTAAGAATCTGCTCCAAGTCCTTCCAGCCGTCCAATTAACAAAAACATTTTTACAACTGATTCTAAGTGAACAAATAAAACTTAAATTAATCTAAAATAGATCATGTTGAAATGTGTCATTGTTGTCACCAATGCAGTTGTGCTGTATAGTATGTGCCATTTTTACATATGCTGTTTTGGTATGTGCCATTTTGAAGGGAGGTCCACATAACACATTTGTAATTGAAGTGGTGTAATTGTAATTTAAGTGGTGTAATTGAAATTTAAGTGGTGTATTTGTAATTGAAGTAGTTTAATTGTAATTGAAGTGGGGTAAGTGTAGCTGTAATTTAAGTGGTGTAATTGTAATCAAAGTGGTGTAATTCTTACTGTAAATAAAGTAGTATAATTGTAATTGAAGTGGTGTAATTGAAGTTGATTTGAAATTTGTTTAGTTGTAATTGAAATAAAAAAATTAATGAAAAGTAATTTATTTGATTTAGAGTAATTGGCCCCAATCCTGGGCACAGCCACAGGAACATGCTATGTAAGACGTTACCTTTATATGAATGTAACCCGTAAGTTGTAATTTTGTTACATTTTCTAATATATTTCCATGTATTTGTTTTGTTCTAGAATTGGCAGAGAACTGGGGTGAAATTGAAGAGCGGGTGAAAGATGGTGTAACCTTTCACCTGAAGTATCTAGGCAGCACTCTGGTGGAGGAACTGGAGAATGACGATGACAGTTATGGAGACAGTATCAGCAGAGAGGCAATCAGGACTATTGTAGCTATGGTTAGTCAGTTTGTTCTGTTTGACAGTATCAGCACAGAGGCAATCAGGACTATTGTAGCTATGGTTAGTCAGTTTGTTCTGTTTGACAGTATCAGCAGAGAGGCAATCAGGACTATTGTAGCTATGGTTAGTCAGTTTGTTCTGTTTGACAGTATCAGCACAGAGGCAATCAGGACTATTGTAGCTATGGTTAGTCAGTTTGTTCTGTTTGACAGTATCAGCACAGAGGCAATCAGGACTATTGTAGCTATGGTTAGTCAGTTTGTTCTGTTTGACAGTATCAGCACAGAGGCAATCAGGACTATTGTAGCTATGGTTAGTCAGTTTGTTCTGTTTGACAGTATCAGCACAGAGGCAATCAGGACTATTGTAGCTATGGTTAGTCAGTTTGTTCTGTTTGACAGTATCAGCAGAGAGGCAATCAGGACTATTGTAGCTATGGTTAGTCAGTTTGTTCTGTTTGACAGTATCAGCACAGAGGCAATCAGGACTATTGTAGCTATGGTTAGTCAGTTTGTTCTGTTTGACAGTATCAGCACAGAGGCAATCAGGACTATTGTAGCTATGGTTAGTCAGTTTGTTCTGTTTGACAGTATCAGCACAGAGGCAATCAGGACTATTGTAGCTATGGTTAGTCAGTTTGTTCTGTTTGACAGTATCAGCACAGAGGCAATCAGGACTATTGTAGTTATGATTAGTCAGTTTGTTCTGTTTGACAGTATCAGCACAGAGGCAATCAGGACTATTGTAGTTATGATTAGTCAGTTTGTTCTGTTTGACAGTATCAGCACAGAGGCAATCAGGACTATTGTAGCTATGGTTTGACATTCGAGTTTACGGCATGCTGAATTTGCACTGTAGATAGCAATATTGTGCACAATTAGCAATGTGAATCCTGAAGCAAGTTTTCACATCAGTTCATTTGTCTTGTGTCTGAATCTATGATTTATTTGCATTCTGAAAACATTAAATTCTTCACTTTTTATGGGAACCATAAGGTAGGCTTTTTATTGGGAAATTTCAATGTGCTTTGGCATACCATCATCTTCATCTTCTGCATGTAAATGTTATATTAAATACATAGTATATTAAGAAACGAAGAAAGCCACATATTTAATCCAAAATGGGTGGATTTGGTGTGTGTGGGTGTATGTTGTATAATAACTCCAGATTAGTTACACTCCTCAGAAACCAAGATAAATCTAATGTGTGTTCTTGTTATAAAAATGACTCCTACAATTTGTGTGACGTGTATCATTCGTGCTGCTTGCAGGCAAAGGCCAGTGGTAAGAAGTTGTCAAAGATGGCTGTTACAGTTTCACCGCATGGCATCCAAGTAGTCGACATGCTCACAAAGGAAGTGAAGACAGATTTAAGCATATACAGGTACATGCTTTGGCAGCTTGTGACTACTTCAGTTTGTCTCACAGCTACTTCACCAGTATTGTGTCACACTGGCTATAATTTCACTTCTCCCCATCTTGGGTGACAGCCAGATGAGTGGTTGTGGATGCAGAGTACAGACATGTCAATATATGTTCAAATCATTTGCAGTTTGTTCTGAGATTAGACAAATATAAGCAATGCTCAAGACGGATACTTTGTAGTCAAAAAAGCTTCTGGTTTTCAACATGTTCTAAAGTCAACCCTATGTTTTTTGGGACAAAATCTGTATCATGTAAAATTATTTTAGAATCCAGTAACATAATGTATAACTGACATTTCCACCCCTGTGTATCTGTGCATCTGTTCTGCTCCATCTTTCAGGATCTCATTTTGTACAGCTGATAAAAACTATGAGAAGATATTTGGCTACATAGCACGAAACACAGACAATGAGACAATGGAATGTCACGCATTCCTCTCACCGAAGAAAAAGATTGTAAGTCCAGCAAACTCAATAAGGCAGCTATTTCATGCAGCTGCTAGCTAAGCTGTGTGGTCGTATTACCAGTTAGTTTGAACAAACTAGCTTAAGCAAGATTTGGACAACATATATGTGAATTATTTTTGTGTACCATATCGTATGCCATGTGTTTCCAGACAGCCGAGATTCTAATTATTTTAAGTGTCTGAACTCTGAATACATTTGGCCAATATGGTACTATTTAAAAAAAATTATTTAATTTTTTTGACTGACCGAAAAAATCGGTGAACCAACTAATAAAATATAAAAGGCCCTACACATTTTGTAGGTCCAAGCCCAATGCGACCAGTTGGTAAAAATGTATCCACATAATATGGATTTCCACATTAGATAGCAAATTCCATGTAAGATGCTGGATTCTCTAATGTCCACCTAGACTGTGTGACTGTTGAAGCATGTAGTAATCTGTCTGTATGCAGGCTGAGGCTGTTACATTGACTGTGTCCGAGGCCTTCAACATTGCCAAGCAGGAGGAGCAGCAACAGCAGAAACAATCCCAGGATGCAACACACTTGCCAGAGGTATGTGGAAACACAGCAGACACATGACATGCTAGAACATACAGTAATGGCCACTTCCAGTCAACTGCTGTAAACACATATTTAATTGATTCACTTGGATTAAAGTTATGAAACATTGCAAAGATAATCATCCTGTAAGTGTTAGTGTTGTGGCTTAAAGGGAAACAAAAGTCATGATTTTTGGCATATGCATCTATAAGAGTTACTAAAACAACCATTTGCAACTACAATTAAGAATATCACTCCAGTAGTTTACTAGGAAAACCTTGTTGAACATACAGCATCTTACTTTCATGAGCTGCACCATACTGTCAGATAACCCTACGTCACGGGTGCCGTAGTCTGGCAGTACTCGCTCACCATACTGTCAGATAACCCTACGTCACGGGTGCCGTAGTCTGGCAGTACTCACTCACCATACTGTCAGATAACCCTACGTCACGGGTGCTGTAGTCTGGCAGTACTCACTCACCATACTGTCAGATAACCCTACGTCACGGGTGCCGTAGTCTGGCAGTACTCACTCACCATACTGTCAGATAACCCTACGTCACGGGTGCCGTAGTTTGGCAGTACTCACTCACCATACTCAGATAACCCTACGTCACGGGTGCCGTAGTCTGGCAGTACTCACTCACCATACTGTCAGATAACCCTACGTCACGGGTGCCGTAGTCTGGCAGTACTCACTCACCATACTGTCAGATAACCCTACGTCATGGGTGCCGTAGTCTGGCAGTACTCACTCACCATACTTTCAGATAACCCTACGTCACGGGTGCCATAGTCTGGCAGTACTCACTCACCATACTTTCAGATAACCCTACGTCACGGGTGCCGTAGTCTGGCAGTACTCACTCACCAAATGAAAATATATTTGTAAACACATAATTCTTGCCAATATGATACAGTCAACCTGTTTGCATCCAAACTCAACTTATGTAACATACCAATTTCAGACATAGCAGTTTGTTAGTTGCATATATTCATTAGTACGTAATTTTGGTAGTCTTTGAGAACAAATTCTGAAAAAACCACTAGCGTGATATTCTTGATAGCCCCAAAGCCATGACTTGTTTTGTTTTAAGCAAGATTTATTATCAGGGGTTCTGCAGCTGTTAGTCTTATGTTAGTTTTATGATTTTGACACAGACATTATCAACAAAGTCATCCAGTCGGCCTGACATCCTCATCAGCAGTGACCAGTGCAGGACAATGCAGGACACTGGCTTCAGTAGCTCGACTTCTGGCGATGCCGTGACTCTAGTAAGTTCATAATAGACTCGAAGTCACATGCATTGTGGAGGTAGCATATTCGTAGTATCCTTTGACATTTATAAGTTCATGGTGCAAGCATGGTAGACTGGTAACTGAGATGATTTTACTTTTGTTCTTTCAGGGTTTTGAAGACAATTTTTCAGACTTGAACTGCTTTGCAAGGTGAGAACATGTGTAATAGAACCTGTCCGAAATAACTTTTGGCACCTCTGGTGCATAATATAATACTAACATTCAATGCAGATCGATTGTCAACAAAAGTACAAGTAATTTGCGTGAATCTTTTGCCATACATTGAAACAACTGGATTATTCCATATGAAATCAACCAGCAATATTCTTGACCCCCTCCGATTTTAATGAAACTTGGCACACATGTTGGGCCTGTCGTGAAATTTACCTAAGCCAAACTTCAGACATGTGAGTGAAATAGTTTTTGAATTATTGCATATCAAGGATAAAAAATGGCAAAAATTGTGCGTTATCTTGTAACACATGTGGACATAACTTTGGCCCAGGGGTCCTAAAGTGCTTGTTTTATGAACTGTTATGTGTCACATGGCATTTAAATTTTTTTCTCCCCAAGTAATTGACCTTTGACCCGATATACCCAAAATGAGTAAACCCCGATTAAAAAAAATTGCATCTTTAGTAAGGTCATTGTATCAACAAGTGTCATGCAAAATATAAGAGTGGGACCTTGATAAGATCTTGAGATGCAGCAATTTAAAGTGAGTTTTTGACAATTTTGCATTACATCTAAACACAAATGTAGAAATAACTTTGGTCCTAAAGTGCTGATTTTGGTCTTAAGTTAAATCTATAACATTTTCATATCCATTGATCACATGGCATTATAAAAAAATAGTGCAAAGGTCCTTGACCTTTGACCTGATGTACCCAAAATGAGTAAACCCTGATTTTGATAAAATGTTATCGTTAGTAAGCGTTATTGTTGATATGATGTATTCTTTGCTGAAACAGTAATTCTTTAACAATCTTGTCGTTGTTGACATTTGATCCTGTGATACATTGTGTTTATACACGCCTGCTGTCTAGTGATCAAAAACCTGACATTCCAAGTAACAAGTATTGTTGGTCTAGTGTGTAACCTTTTGTGACAAGGTGTAACTGTAGGTTTACATTTTTTGCCAGTTTGACGCATATTATAAAATAATACAATATTTTGAAAAGGGAATGCCACATAATCAATCACACATGTTTTGCTTAATTTGTTATTAATTGCATGTATGCATAATGCACTTAAAAGTGAACATGCTTACATAACATAATTTGCATATCTACTGAACTAAATATCTACCGAACTAAACAAATATCATGGTTGAGCTTTTGCCAGCATAATTTTTCGTGAATGAAGCTTGTTGATATAATAACCTTGCTAATCACATTTAAAAAATCAAAATCGGGGTTTATTAATTTTGGGTATATTGGGTCAAAGGTCAAGGTCAGTTACCGTTAAAAGTTTTTCCTGCTACAATGTGATGCATATTATGTGGATAAACCAATATCTTAGCTTCATTTTAAGACCAATATCTATACTTCAGCACCATTAGGGTCAAAGTTATTTTTACATATGTGTTAAAAGGTAACACAACTTTTTATTAATGTTTTAATCATTAATAGTAGCAGTAACTTTAAAACTATTTCACTTACAAGTCTGAAATTTGGCAAAGGTACATTTTAGTACAGGTCCAACACGTGTGCAAATTTAATTAAAATTAGAGGGTTTCGAGAACATTTTGGTCTTGTTTTTGTTGATTTCATGTGGAATGACCCTGATGATTGCATGTGATTGACAGCTGCCAATCACCGGTGGAGCCTTGGACGAGTTCGTCATCAGACACAGAGTCATACAGCAAAGATGGCAAGGTGACATTGCAACCGTGGCATCCTAAAGAAGAACTGTCACCACAATCCTCAGTTGATGATCTGCTTCTGCTATGAACCGGGACAATAATTTCAGGCTTCGTTGTGGCAGCTATTCCTTGGCCCTACTCATGTCATGGAGTGAAGCTGCTGCTATTAACTCTTGCCATGATGTCTATGTGGGTGTTTTGTTATTCTAAGTATCCATCCTCTGATGTTTGGCAGCTTGTTCTTGGGTCCAGCACTTATTTTAGTGTTACACAATTGATTCATTTAAATCTACTGTATTTTGTTAACTCTGTTTTATAAGAAATGCTGTGCACTTGTCGTGCTTCCGTAATGACAACTTAACATTGTTATGTATATTAAGTAGACTTATGAGTTGAAGTAATTAGACTATTTATTGAGCAATGTACTTATTGAACAATGTACTGTTTGCATAAATGTTTTATAATGTTAATGCTCCTGTTATTTTTATCCATTATTCATTATATTGACAACAGCTTCATCATACGTTTGGTAGAATGCCTCCGGGCAACACACTTGTAACAGTATGGAGCCATGCAACACACTTGTAACAGTATGGAGCCAAGCAACACACTTGTAACAGTATGGAGCCAAGCAACACACTTGTAACAGTATGGAGCCAAGCAACACACTTGTAACAGTATGGAGCCAAGTAACACACTTGTAACAGTATGGAGTCAAGCAACACACTTGTAACAGTATGGAGCCAAGCAACACACTTGTAACAGTATGGAGCCAAGCAACACACTTGTAACAGTATGGAGCCAAGTAACACACTTGTAACAGTATGGAGCCAAGCAACACACTTGTTGCAGTATGGAGCCAAGCAACACACCTGTTACAAGCAATGCACTTATAATAGAACATGACCATGTAAAATGTGTCACAGCAGACAGAACTGAGATCCGCAAAACTAAGCCACCCAGTTGACATTTCCTTGTCAGCACATGGCGACACAATCATGCTGACAGGCGAAAGCAGTTAAATCAATGTTGGTTTAAGTTCGCAGTGAGGAAAGAAATCAGTCGGACTGGATGGAAAATACGTTATCAACACGATTTGTCATATCAAAGGCATCACGGTCAGGTAATGCTTAACCGCCTGTGCTTCTCAAAATGATGAGCAGTCTGACGTCACAATTTTTTTCTAATCACAACTATTGAGATTTACTTAACGTTTCGATTATCATTGGTAGCCTTCACCAGGAACTGAATTCTGGGATGACTAGTTCTTCTGCTTGCCAGTTGGCTTGGCAAGCAGGGCATCCCATATGTGGCTGAGTCAGTATCCCCCCTTCTCAATTCTTGATTGGAGTTGTCTTTCTGATCCGTATGGCCTCTAATCCATCTCATGTTTCTGTTTCTCTGTATATCACCTTTGTTCCCTCCCAGTCCATGATGCATTGTTCCCTCCCAGTCCATGATGCATTGTTTCTGTCTGGGCACGGACCAGTCAGAATCCATCCGCCATTACATACATAAAGAGTCCCAAGGAAAAAATTTATTGTGCAGATAGGGTTTATTTGCGAGAGCAGAAATTGTGTGGATGAGTGAGTGGAAGTGATGTTCTTGTGCACAGTAGCATCTAAGCTTTGAAATGATGCCATTTGTCAGTAGGTATACCAGTTGTGTAAGGACACAGTGGCTGTTAGGCAGGGTGTACTCATATTTTGGAAACCGGGGAATTTCATGGCAGAAATGCAGGGGCATCATGCTTTGAAGCAATTTATGCGAAAACGAGGTGTCATTTTCACGAATTTTACACACCAGGTGTCTTAGTGGGTCTGTCATTTTCTGTGAATTTAAAAAAAAATTGGATAAATTTTCAATGTAGGCGCAAGAACGTTATAATGGTCGTCTATGGGAAAAGTGACTGTGGTCTGTGCCCGTCTGCATGTCTGACAGTAGCCAAAACGTCGAGTCAATAATTGTGATTAGATGAAAACTATTACTTCATTCTCCACCAACTTGATGAACATTTTAATATTCTTAAAATGTTCATGTCAAGTTTTACTGCAACAAGTTTGTGGTGCATTCTGCAAGGCTGTGTGAATAGTATCATTCTTTCAAGTCGTCTACATACATCATTCTAAACAAAGGTTACTGCCAACATTATTTTTGTTGAATGACATACTAACAGTGTGCATCATGCACACAACTTGTCAGATATGTAATTTACTATTACTAAGGTGTATTTTGTGTGTTTGTAACCACAAGAAGACGCGCATGCGCAATAGTTTTTATTGCATTTTGATACATGTCCAAGATATTGCCAGTGTTCACACAAATCTAGTGGCACAGCTAGGCATCACAACTTACGGATGATAGGTGATCTCTCAAGACATCTATGTATGCTGGTGTCCAATGTGGATGCTGGCAATACATAATGTGATTATTGTCACAGATTTATACTTCACTCTCACATATTAGAATAGAAACCTCCACACTGATGATCACATTGCTAGACAGAAATGTAGTTGGGAGATCCAAGTCTGTTGGTATTCAGAGAGCAAGTTTGGCAATATGAAAGTTACTGATCTAAGTGCAGCATAAATCTCTGCCATCATTTGACCAGCAGGTTGTACACGCACTGTATTTGCAAATTCCATTGTGTGCTTATGGACAGTATATTGACAAGTGGCTGAAAACTTACTTGGACATTTCATTACTACCGATTGTGCTTTTTGTACAGTAAAAAGCATACATCGGGTGTCTTAACATGAAGAAAGCTGTTCCCAACACCTATACATTAGTCTGAGGTGATTGATATTAAAATTACTAGTGCTATTTTCAAGTACCTTGGATACACAGTTTCCTTTACGAAAGGATAACAGCCCAATCATGCATCTGACATGGAAATGCATATGTAATACCAGCCTCCAAGTCGTTGTGTGACACTGTTTTGTCATTCAATGCTGCAACACTTATATATTCATTCCTAAACATCAACTAATGTGACACTGTAGATAAATTTAGTTGTTCAACAATGTTACATTTGAACTACATTTAGCCATATCATCAAGATGGAACATCTAAATCTAGTTATTTAATAAGGTGACATTGTAATCCAACTAAATCAGACTACTCAACGGTGTGATGTCATACAACTGAATGTAGGCATTCACATCACTATCACAAGGTCCAGCCTGTGATCTAGACACTGCAATCTTTCACAGACATTGCTACACACAAACCTGTATCCCAAACACTGTCATTGTGCATCAGAGCATGACAGAAACAATAATACACTGATATTCCTAAATACAGTTGCATATAATAATTATACAAATGTCTATGACAATATATATATATCTTGAGTATATATAAGAATATCCATGTATATATATAAAAATCTTGAGTATATACGAATATCTATAAAAATGCGTTGTCTTGATATGTTTTGATTATTGTCAACAGACAAGTTTGTGTATGAAAGTATTCAGCCACGGTGACGCAGATCTGAGAATGGGTTACATGTGATAAAAGAATAATCATGCCATCAGATGGTATGAATGTAAGTTCAATTAAAATACTATACATATATATATATTTATATATAACATATACTAATTTTTTTATGTATAACAATAAATAATTTGTTATTAGCAAACTGCCATTTAGAAAACTTTTGTTATGTCTATATGATTATGTTGTACATATTTGTGTGTGTGTGCGTGTGCGTATAAATATATATATAGTTTGAAAACTGTTAGTAAACGTGTAAAATAATTCTAAACTTGTTAAATCTTCATATAAATCTTGCACATAACTGAAACATCCGTTAGTAAAGGAATGTATAAAATAATTATAAGCTGCAGTCTTGATATAGTTATGTTGCATATATAATATCTATTCCACTCAACGAGTAATCCTTCATCACATTCCACATCACTAATAAGCTATGTATTACACACACATTTGTGTATTTAGGATCTCGTAAGGGGGGGGGCAAGCTTAGTCACCCTTCAGTTTACAATGCTACTGTGTTGCGGCACAATGGAAAAAAATAAGCCAATCGGGGGCATGGCTCAATGGCCTCCTTCTAAATACACCCTTCTTTCAATGCTTTCCCATACTTACAGAATATTCCTACAAACTGGGCACACTTACAGAGTTTGCCTGCACATCCTACTGCATATCTTGCCAAGTAGCTGGACAAGCCTTGCATTACTGTTGCAATACAACTCCTAAAAACCATATCTAGAGATCATTCATAATAATGTTCCATTTACATACAATACACAATTAAATAAACCGCTTCCCGTATTAACAAGTTATGATATGTAGTATTTATAAGCTGCAGTGCAGTGTTGCTATGTTGGTACATGTGCCTGTCGTTAACACTGTTCTTTGTGTGTCATAATCAGAATGTCATCTGAATATAACCTCCCTCTGTGAAGGCTTTGCTGCTCCAGGTTAAAGTTTCACCATGTATCCTTCGTCATCTGTAAACATAAATGACAGTCAGCATGTTATTTACAACACAGGTAATGTAATTACCATTTGTTGAGAGCCACCTGCCACCTGTAACAAGACACTGTAATGATACTTGGTAGGAACCAGCTGTGACAAGATATTGCCATGATCACTTGGTAAGAGCCATTTGTAACAAGACACTGCAATGACCACTTGGAAAGAACCACAAGTAACAGACATTGTAATGATACTTGGTAGGAACCAGCTGTGACAAGGCACTGCAATAATCACCAGGTAAGAGCCATCTGCAAGACTGCAACAAGACATTGCAATGATACTTGGTAAGAACCATCTGTGACAAGACTAATAATCACAAGGTAAGAGCCCTCTGCAACCAGACATTGTAGTGCCACTATAATGTCAACACAACAAAATAATCTATAAATAATCACTACTAAAAAAAAATGTAATTATGACAAATCCAGGATACATAGTAATAATAACAAGGTAAACTATACATGGAGGTGTGGTGGAATAAAATGGGTGATTATTTTCTATAAGATGATTTGTATAGAAATGTTTAAATATTGGATATGTAGGCTTCAAAAATGCTTTATTCATTTAATGCACAAACATGAATTGTTTTACATTATAAAGGTAAAGGTATGTTCTTATATAGCACGGTATCCGGTCCATAGGACTGCTCAAAGCGCTTTACACTTCACCCCCTGGCAGACCTGTTCATTCCAAGGCCATCTCAACTTCTTTGGGAAGTATTCAGCCACGCTGCAATTGCTGCGCGAAGGCTATTCGTTCACATATCCACCACTGTCTGTATTGCCACGTACTCATTTATACAGCTGAGTGAACTGTGGCAACGTGGGGTGATCAAACTTGCCAAAGGTTCGAAGCGACCGCAGTGGGATTTGAAACCGGGTTCTCTCGATTGAGAGTCCGGCCTTCTAACCGGTATGCTATCGCGCCCCACCATTATATGGTCTAAGCACCTATGTGATGAAATCATAACATTTCATAACATGGTAAGAAGCGGCAGTATGTACCTGGTAATTATTTTGCAACCAGCGACAATGTCTGCTAGTGCTAGTGGTCATCTGCAGCATGAAAAATGTACTAAATGCCTCAAAGGGTATGAGCAATATAACACGGGTATAATATTATCTCATAACATAACATTAATTTATTTCCGGCAGGTTCACAATGTGTTTGTATGCAGCTTTCTTTTTATACATATATGTGCGACCAAGTTCTGCTTCTTGTATATCTGACACAATACAAGAAGCAGCACTTTTACTTTATAAAGTGGAAAGTGCTTCCAAATCTGCTGGACTATTTCTCAACCCAAGCAATACAAAGTACATCCATATCAACCCGTCTGCTAATGATAGCGTTCACTCATCAGATGGGAGTCAAATTGAGAAAGTAGAGGATTTTAAATATCTCGGATCCTACACAAACTCACAGCATGACATCCAGTGCAGAAAAGCCCAGGCATGATCAGCAGTTCACGCCCTTGACAAAGTTTGGAGAGCGCCCATCTGCTCACTCACCAAACTGAAGATTTTCAGGACGACGGTTGAACCGATTCTGATATATGGATGCGATTCGTGGTCGCTAACACAATCAGTAGAAAATGCACTGGATGGCACCTACACAAGAATGCTGCAGACTCAAAATGTGTCATGGCGCCACCACATGACCAACCAAGAACTGTACGGCTCCCTCCCACGGATCACCACCATCATGAGACAACGGCGTCTTCGTTTGGCAGGTCATGTGATGCGCCATGACGAAGCAGCCAACAAAGTCCTGCTCTGGAAGCCCGATGGCTCTTGGAGAAGAGGTCGACCAACAACTACTCTACAAAATAGCACTATTCGACATGCGTGGTGCCGTCTGCTAGACAGACTGTGCGATAGACGAGATCGTTTGATCACTCAGAGGTATTTCTAAGTATAGATGTTTTATATACATAATTTAAGCAACAAAAATTAGTAATAGTATGTTACCTTATATTATCTGTGGAAACCAAAATAATAGAACAATTTTTTGACAAGGTTGATTGCCATGCCATGCCATGCAAAGAGGCCGGGCCATGGGTGCCTATCACTGTGTATTGCTATCGCCGTCAGTGGCACTAACTTTCAGTGACAGTATCGGTCATGTTTCTCGTAATTTTATTTGTGTTGATATTTATTCAAATTGATCGTGAACTTGACAATGACTCTTATTTTATCTACCATTAGTTTGGGATATGTAACATGACGATGCTAATCATATATAGTCCACATTTTATTTTACAGTTCAAATAATGCTACAAACATTTGTTTAGAACATCAAATACCTACTGCATAAAAAAATGCATGCATTTTTATACCATATAGTCCTATTTCATATACGTATTGCATTCCACCTTCAGACCCACATATGAACAACATGCATCCCACTTTCCAGTCTCCATCCCAACACCCAACAGCTTCAACACGGGACATCATAACAACTGACTACTATATCCCAGCTACAGTATATACATCCCAGTGCCAGTCCAGTATATACCAGCTACGATACGTACATCCCAGTGCCAGCCCAGTATATACCAGCTACAATACATACATCCCAGTGACAGCCCAGTATATACCAGCTACAATACATACATCCCAGCTACAATACATACATCCCAGTGGCAGCCCAGTATTTACCAGCTACAATACATACATCCCAGTGACAGCCCAGTATACACCAGCTACAATACATACATCCCAGTGACAGCACAGTATATACCAGCTACAATACATACATCCCAGTGACAGCACAGTATATACCAGCTACGATACGTACATCCCAGTGCCAGCCCAGTATATACCAGCTACAATACGTACATCCCAGTGCCAGCATAGTATATACCAGCTACAATACATACATCCCAGTGCCAGCCCAGTATATCCCAGCTACAATACATACATCCCAGTGACAGCACAGTATATCCCAGCTACAATACATACATCCCAGTGCCAGCCCAGAATATCCCAGTTACAATACATACATCCCAGTGCCAGCCCAGTATATACCAGCTACAATACATACATCCCAGTGCCAGCCCAGTATATACCAGCTACAATACATACATCCCAGCTACAATACATACATCCCAGTGGCAGCCCAGTATTTACCAGCTACAATACATACATCCCAGCCCAGTATACACCAGTTACAATACATACATCCCAGTGCCAGCCCAGTATATACCAGCTACAATACATACATCCCAGTGACAGCACAGTATATACCAGCTACAATATATACATCCCAGTGCCAGCCCAGTATATACCAGCTACAATACATACATCCCAGTGACAGCACAGTATATACCAGCTACAATACATACATCCCAGTGCCAGCCCAGTATATACCAGCTACAATACATACATCCCAGCTACAATACATACATCCCAGTGGCAGCCCAGTATTTACCAGCTACAATACATACATCCCAGCCCAGTATACACCAGCTACAATACATACATCCCAGTGCCAGCCCAGTATATACCAGCTACAATACATACATCCCAGCTACAATACATACATCCCAGTGGCAGCCCAGTATTTACCAGCTACAATACATACATCCCAGCCCAGTATACACCAGCTACAATACATACATCCCAGTGCCAGCCCAGTATATACCAGCTACAATACATACATCCCAGTGACAGCACAGTATATACCAGCTACAATACATACATCCCAGTGACAGCCCAGTATATACCAGCTACAATACATACATCCCAGTGGCAGCCCAGTATACACCAGCTACAATACATTCATCCCAGTGCCAGCCCAGTATATACCAGCTATAATACATACATCCCAGTGACAGCCCAGTATATCCCAGCTACAATACATACATCCCAGTGACAGCACAGTATATACCAGCTACAATACATACATCCCAGTGCCAGCCCAGTATATACCAGCTATAATACATACATCCCAGTGACAGCCCAGTATATACCAGATACAATACATACATCCCAGTGCCAGCCCAGTATATACCAGCTATAATACATACATCCCAGTGACAGCACAGTATATACCAGCTACAACACAAACAAACTGATGTGCCAAACACAAATTTGACAGGCCAAGTACATGACCTTACACCTGCCCGGTCAATCAAAGTTTGCTGCCTGTAGCCAATACTGACTGACACAGATAAACATAGCATGTACTTCATAAGAATTCGGCAAACAGATTTTGATAATGCAGAAAGTAACCAGAAAGAAATCTGAATAAATATTGCAATAAAATAATATGGTTGTTCGACTACTGATTTCAATGTGTGTTAAAAGGGAAACACTACCACGTTTAATGGCACACCAATTATAAAAATTATGTAATAACTTAGTAACCATCCCTGATTTGTCAGAGCATATAGCGAGCACACAAACACAGACAAATCTGAGAACTTGTCTTCCAACCACCAACAAATGTTTGTTTACCTTTCAACAAACAGGACCAGTAAAGATGCTGTCATAGATGCTATAATAAAGAAAGTTCACAATTCATTTTATAAAACATACAACACGCCTCCACAGTGAAAACAAGTGAAATAATGCCGCATCAAGCTTTTGCATGTAGAATTATAGTAACGGCTAACTGGTTATTGCAGTTGGAAAGAAAGTTTGAAGTGAGTTGCCAAGACCTTGTCTGTTGGAAACAGAGAGGCATATTAAATGAGCCAGTGTGACTTGTTACAGTTATGCATGAAGCAGTGTACCCACCCTCGTAGGCCTCATTGTCCTCGCCCTCATCGTCTGGGTCCTCACGACCCTCGAGCACACACAGCAGACAGTTGTGAATGCAGATGTACTGCGCCTACAACACATACCCACTTCACATGTCTAGTACCACTGTGTACAACACATACCCACTTCACATGTCTAGCACCACTGTGTACAACACATACCCACTTCACATGTCTAGCACCACTGTGTACAACACATACCCACTTCACATGTCTAGCACCATTGTGTACAACACATTGCCTATGGCATATGGGATCATTACTATAAATTATTTTTACAAACACTATTGTATATACTTACGTTGTTATCACCCACTGGGGGATACCTCAAACAACTCCATCCGCAACTGATTTAGCCTATTGCAAATCTGGTTCATTGATGTCCAAATATGTAGCGTGTGAACAGTTTATGTAACGCCCAGTCAATTTATAAAAAAATGCATATTTTTTCAAATCATCAAAAGAATTGACTTTAGTTGTTAGATGGCTCAAACTACTGGATATCCAAAATGGTAAACACTGCGGGTCAAGGCTGACCATGGGCGTGACTTCCGTCCTCTCACTGATCACATGACAAAGTTATGAAATTTCACCAAGGGTGAAATTCCTGAGTTTTCAGCGTTTCCATTTTCACATCAAATAATGTTTGACCAAAAATTTTATTATTTAATAGTTTTAACTTGCAATTTCAAAATGTCCAAAATGTCTGAAACGATTGTGGGAGGGAGGATTTGATTGATCATTGATCAGTTAGATAAATCAATGATCATGAAAATTTTACCAATTACCAACACTAGTTATCACCTGTCTATGTGAAAGTACTCTGATACAGTACCTCAGTCTGCACCGTGTGATTGCGGTAGAGGCGCATCTCATACACAGTGTTGTAGACGTCCACCCAGTCATGTTCCTCTATGTGCTGCAGGAGACGATCCAGGGCAATGAATGTCCCCGACCGCCCAACACCAGCACTGCAACAGCAGGACATGATACAGCAAAGAAACCAGCAACAGTTTTACTACACACAAGTAACATAACCTGTACGTATAACATATGCAGCATAGTTAAATTACTGATTCAGAAACTTGTCAGTTTCCATTATGGCAGAGTTATAATGTCTACTATCTGGTTATTTGAATGGCCTTCTGCGGTGTCTTACCTACTGCATGACATTATGTCCTACCTGCAGTGTGACGCTTTAGAATGACTTACTTGCAGTGTGACACTGTAAAGTGTGACACCGAGTGTCCTACCTGCTGTGTGACCTCATAGTGTGACACTTTAGTATGTCCCACCTGCAGTATGACACTTTAGAGTTTCCTACCTGCAGTGTGAAACCTTAGTGTCCTACCCACTGTGTGACACCTTATAGTGTCCTACTTGCTGTGTGACACCTTATAATGTCCTACCTGCTGTGTGACACCTTATAGTGTCATACCTGCTGTGTGACACTTTAGCATGTTCTACCTCTAGTGTGACACTTTAGAGTGTCCTATCTGTATTGTGACGTTTTAGTGTCCTACCTGCAGTGTGATGCTGTATAGTATTATATATGCAGTGTGACACTTTAGTGTGTCCTACCTTAGAGTGTCATACCTACAGTGTGTTCTACCTGCTGTGCGACACTCATGTAGTGTGACACTCTGAAGTGTTCCACCTGCAGTGTGTCACTCTGAAGTGTTCTACCTGCAGTGTGACACTATGAAATGTCCTACCTGTTGCATGCCCTGAAGTCTTATTGCAGAAGTGTTCTACATGGAGTGTGACACTCAGAAGTGTTCTATCTGTTGCATGATACCCTGAAGTGTTCTACCTGTCGTGTGACAGTCTGAAGTGTTTCCTTGTAGTGTGACACACTGAAGTGTTGACCTGTAGTATTACTTTGAAGTAGTTCACCTGTAGTGTGACACTCTGAAGTGTCCTACATATAGTGTGACACTCTATAAAGTGTTCTACCTGCTGTGTGACACTGAAGTGTTTTACCTGCCATGTGACACTCTGAATTGTTTTACCTGTAGTGTTACACTCCAAAGTGTTCTACCTGTAGTGTGACACTATAAAAAGTGTCCTATGTGTGGCATGCCCTGAAGGTGTCTTACCTGCAGTGCACAACGATCGGGCCTCCAACTGGCTCTAGACTTCTGCGTACCAGACGCACAAAGCCAATGAGGGACTGTGGGTTGTCTGGCACGCCAAAGTCAGGCCAGGCAGTGTAGTGGAAGTGAGTTATGTTGCGACTCTGACTTCCCTGAAAACAAAGAACATTTGTGTGACAGTTCCTCAATATGTTCTTTTGATAATTACTAGATGGTTTTATTTCATCTAGTTCTAGATTATCCCCTTCTGCATGATATGCTGGTTAAAATCTTTAAATTGTCTCCAGTACGAATTGTATTATGTATGAACTGCCTAGTGCTAAACGTATTTGGAAAGAACTGTCTCAGGTATGATATGTCTATAGGGGCAATTATTTTGGCTATATATCACGTGTGAGTTGTCTGGAAACTAGCTGTCCATGTAGTAATAACTGTCAATTATGCATCAAGCTAGAACACATCAGGTTAATTTTGTTCAGATGTCAAGTGTGATGGCCAAAACATTTAAAACTGACCAGGGAAACCTTCATCGTTGAGACGATCCAATCAACAGTCTTGTTCTCACTGAGAATCTCCACTTTCAGGTCTCCGTAGTACATGGGCTGAGCATCCACTGGCCAGTAATGGTCACACTTTTCCTGTAGCCAGTCAACAAGAAAGTATAGTCTTAAAGCAACCACGGTCAGGGCTGATTCCAATTATGTAATTGTAATTGATTACAGCAAAATGCTGTAATTGTAATGACTATGGTTTTGAAATGATGCTGTAACTGAAATAGGTTGTGTAACAAGCAATGAAAGAACTCCCTATTCAATAGGGCAGGTAGGACTTCAGCTCTGCCAATAATTGGGGGGGAAGTTGACTATTAAATTCAGCCTTTTGAAGAAAAGCTTTGATCGTTAAACTCATTAAGATGTTGACAAGTTAAATATTATATCAAAGCTATATGTTGAGGCACAAAGTAGATGAAAAATAATGAAAGATGATATGCCAATATTACATCTCAAAGGCTGAAGTTATCATGCTATCGACCGAAATGATACACTATTATAACATGGTATTCTTTTTTGTATTCGTTGTAGTTGTAATTGTTAAGTGGCAAATGGAAATATTCTCAGAGTTTTCATATTAAACACACTATTTATAGAGCACATGTGCAAACTGACTGCAAGCAAGTGGACTAGAGAAGACTCGCCATGCCATTTTGTGTATGTGTCCAACCCAGACATCATAATGCGGCGATGCGGGAGCATCTTACCCTCACTGTGGGCTAAAATGCCCCCAATAAGAAAAAAAATAAATACAAGGAAACACTAAATCCTTTGAAGTGAGATAGCCACCATGCAGAGGCATCCTCTTCTGTATATACATTCACAAATTAGACATATGACAGATCGTGCTTAATTGGGGCATCCTACCCCAATCTACCCTACCTGGTTATCGTCGAGGAGGTCCAATTATTATTATTACTCATGTCGGCTATTGATCGGCCAGCTTAGTTTTTGCCTTAAATATTGCAGCGTTGATGTCCCACAGACTGACAGACAGGTCAGCTTATTGATGATGATTATGACATGTGGCAGAGATATGTTTCATTAAGTGATATTGAGTATTAATCAGCAACAAATAAGACAGTACAAAGACAATTAATATTGAGTTAGTGAGAATATTTGTTTAGAAAGTTTGAGTTTGACAGTTAATATTGAGTGATTTCATAACATAAAATGCATTTCTCACTGCTGTGAGCAGCAATGGAAATTGTGCTTGCAGTTATTTTATATTTTAAAATAAAATTTGAGAAAATTAATCAAACACGTACATAATGAAACAGATTCTGTTCGTTTACTTTGATAATAAAATTTAACACTACCTCAAAGTAACATTATACAACTGATTTTTACTTGCAATTGTTCAAATAATGATTCTTTTTGAGATGCGCTGCCTGCGGGCTATCAGATGTTACCAGGGCAGACAGATTAAAAAATGTCAAGATCAGAGAGGACACCTTCACCCCTGAATCTATCACAGACGTCATCAGACACAGAAGACTCTTGTGGTTTGGGAACTTTTGTCCTATGCAAAGAGATAACACTGTTAGGCAAGCATACAAACAAGACTACAAAGAACAGTGGAAGAGAGGAAGACCACTGAAGAGGTGGAGTGACTAGATCAGGACTGACACTGGGCTCCCACTGCTGGCAGCAGAGCAGCATGTCATAGATAGAACAGAATGGAGGGGAGGCCTATGCCCCTAAGTCAAGAAAACATGATTGTGTCTTAGTAAACCTGTGGAACCCTTAAAAGATAAATAAAAAATTACGAATCAATGTTTTAACCAATTGTCACATAAATGAATAACAATAATTTGTTTGCGTAATTTAATGTTACATTATGAAATGCATGTACAATTACATTGTATCTAAGTTCCTGTTGCATCGACAGTGGTCTGTGATATGTAGCGACTAGGCAAAAGGCTGAGCAAGATAAATGGCCCCTGCGTTGGGGTTGACGGTCCCTGCTATAGCCACACTGAATAAAACTCCTGCTCACCCTTCCCTTCTCCACACAATTGGTCAGCATCACTATGGCACGCGCGTTGTGCTCCCAGATCATCCTCCACATGTCGTCTTTGGTTCCCGGGAGTGGGCCCTGCACCACTGCGTACTCCCGCTTTGAGTTGTAGCCCTGTCAAGGAGGCACGGGAGGGTACAATTATAATAACAGCATATTGGAGAAATAAGTTTAATTTCTTTGTTGAAGTGCAGTAACTCACATATTTCTAATGTTAAACTTGTTGGTCTGTAATTGTCTGACCTGTTTCTTGAATCCTTTTTCAAATAAAGGCGTATTTATTTCCATTCTAATCTTAGACTAAAATTAATTTGACTAATTATGATTGGCATAGCATCCAAAGATGGAGCTATGTCACTGCTGAATGATATAGTGTTCTGACATCCAGGGTTGTTTGTATTTAAATCATTTGATTTAAATCACTCCAAAAAAATTATTGATTTATGAATTATGTAATTTTTTTTACTTCCGATTTTTTAATCGCTGATTTATATGAATTTAACACAAATAATTGTTTACAAGCATCAAGATCAACAAAGTTTTGTATGTTTTTTAATAGAAAAACACAAAGTGCGCACACTTGTGTAGCTGTATTGACACCAGCTAACCTGACAGTCAAATATTTTATGACATTGTGTATGTTTAAGCTATTCCCTTTCTGAATGCAGTGAAGCCACACAAACTTGTCTTCCAGAGGAAGTATCTTTTCAAGTCAGAAGCTCTGAGTTAAAGTCCACTTAGAGCTTGTGCTAGTTACCAATTCAGTATGTTGACTCAATTGTTTAATACTGTACCAGTTTGCAGTCTGGTTGGAGACCCTTAGAGTACACAGAGCCCTGGACAGGTGCTAATCCACCCTCTCAGCAAACAATAATTAGCACTGCTACAGCCACAGACACACAGCATGCTTTCCTTTCCAAGACAGATTATGCAACTACAGGGGGTGAGGCCTTGTGGACATTGTTTAATGTCTTTACATAAGCAAAAATCATGTACCCTCTGTTAAGACAAGTACCCAAAACGATTTGAATATAACACGTTTGAAAGAGTTTGTAAATATAAACATCTATATAAATGTCTATATAAATAAAAAATCATGATTTTTTTCAACCCTGCTGACATCCAACGAAGGAAAACTCTATTCAAGCTGTTGAATGACAAAGTGTACTGGCATCCAACGAAGGAGCTATGCCAGTTGTTGAATGATATAGTGTACTGGCATCCAATGAAGTAGCTGTGCCGGTTGTTGAATGATGTAGTATACTGGCATTCAATGAAGGAGCTATGCCAGATGTTGAATGATATAATGTAGTGGCATCCAATGAAGGAACTATGTCAGTTGTTGAATGATATAGTGTACTGGCATCCAATGAAGTAGCTATGCCAGTTGTCGAATGATATAGTATACTGGCATCCAGTGAAGTAGCTATACCAGTTGTTGAATGATACAGTGTGCTGGCATCCAATGAAGTAGCTATGCCAGTTGTTGAATGATACAGTATACTGGCATCCAATGAAGTAGCCATGCCAGTTGTTGAATGATATAATGTACTAGCATCCAATGAAGTAGCTATGCCAGTTGTTGAATGATACAGTATACTGGCATCCAATGAAGTAGCCATGCCAGTTGTTGAATGGTATAATGTACTAGCATTCAATGAAGTAGCTATGCCAGCTGTTACATGACAAACCTACCGGCATCCAGTTGCCATTGATGTAATCAGTTCCCTCTTCTTCCTCCCCACCAGACATCAGTTTGATGCGTGTTCTGTCGTAGGGCAGGATGTTGGTGAAGCGGTTCTTAGCTCTGTTTGCCGGCAGGAAAGCAGCTATCTGAGATTGGTCAGCTCCAACGTCCTTCAGGGCCTGCATCACAAACAGGTACAACTTAAGCTGAACACTGTTCAAAAGTAATAATAATAAAAATAATTTAGTTCTTATATAGCACATACTCCTGTAGATATATCAACACACTTTAATAAAATAATACATACATAAAAATGCACACAATTATGCTGATAATCCATATATAAAAATATATAATATTGTAAATTATTAAATAAATACTAATTTAAAACTAGTAAAATATATATATGTATATATATAATATATATATATATATATAATACATAAATAAATTGAAATACAGTATACTTGATGACGAAAAATTAAAATAATATAATAACTTATAATAATATAATATAATAAACTATATTGAACATTAAGAAAAAGTACAGAAATGATAAATTAAAAATAAAAACTATCATAGCAACCTATTTCAGTGTCACTGGTCATAAAACAATTTGAATATGTTGGTTTTTAGTGTTCGTTTAAATGTCTGTAGGTCCTTACAGTCATGCACAGCAACAGGCAGCCGATTCCAGAGTGGGGGTGCCAAAATCCCAAAGCCATGTCTCCCAATCACACCCTTTGACACCTGTACACTTAGTGTCAAGTGCTGCACCTGTCCTAGTCTGCTATCACAGTGGTGCACCTATACCAGTTCAGCTAGATAATTGGGCGCCAGGCCATGTAAACACTTAAACACTTTAAATTCTATTCGGTGACACACTGGTAACCAATGCAATGCCTGCAACACGGGTGATATGGTCACGTTGCCATTTCCTAGTTACCAAGCGGCAGCTTTGTTTTGGATCTGCTGTAGACGTTCGATTTGTGCAAGTGGTAGTCCTAGCAATAGCGAATTGCAATAGTCCAGCCGTGATGTCATAAGGGCTTTAACCACACACCTTGTAGGCTCATGTGTTAGATAACGCTGAATTGACGATAGTCTGCGTAGATGGTAGTTGCAGCTGGCACAGACAGCAGTAACCTGGTCGATCATAGGTAACTGTTGGTCCATTATTACACCCAGAGTTCGAACACGCGACACAGAAATGATGTTGCTACTCCTGGCACTGAATGGACAGGAAACAGCATTGCCAAATTTAGTGTTTTTGTGTTTGGAGATGAAGTGTATTACTTCAGTCTTGCTGTCATTTAACTCCAATCACGGTGCCACCACCGCACCATGTCACTGCCACAAACAAGTTGAATTGCATTGAGTGCTTGGTCTGCATAATGCGGCAGTTAAGCAAAAAGTTTTTAAGTAGACCGCATATTTTGTATATATGTTAGTCATTGAAATATTCTAATGAACTTTGAGTATGTGTTCTAAATTAGTGTTACAAACAATGTTCCACTTTCATAAACTTTGAAAATCTACTAAACTAAAATATATGCCTGGTGCTCCGTATGCATTGGCAGCGACCAATCAACGAACAGGAACTTAGGAATATATATATAAATACACACACACACACATATATACATGCATACATACATATATATATATATATATATATATATATATATATATAGTCGCGCCTCGTTATAACGCGGTAGTCGGGGTCCACGACTTCGGACCGCGTTGTAAGCGAGGCGCGTTAGGTGTTCTCATATCTGCCACCAGGGAGCTACTAAACAACAGCGACCGCCGCCCGCTGCACCAAGTCCATGAACCCTGTCGAAGCCCCGTGTGCTTGCAGCATTGTCTTATACGGCAATATGCAGTTTATGGAACTTATTAAAGGCGTATACTAGCATCAACGTGTATTATTTTTAAATGTCACACCCTCTTGAACTGAATAAAACACATGTACGTATACCGTTATGGAATAGATCTACTACGATGATGATGTACTGGACCAACAGGCCTACGAATCGAAAATAATAACCTGGACCTGAGCAGCCGAAAACGTATATGATTTGACAAATGTAGTATGCAAGCTGATAAAACACAGAAAAAGACAATAGGTAGAATTAATAATTGTTTCACTTCGTCTTTCAACCGATCTCGACCGAAGCATAAATTTATTACGCACCACTTAACATCGATTCATCATTTCATATGCGGATGACGAATTCGTATTTTCGCCACCGGTAGCGCCTTGGGTTAGGAATTTGGCATGTTGGTTTCGCGTCGCGAAAACGATTAAATTTACGATGTAACAGAAGCATGTAATTTCACCCAAGTGTTATATTGGTACTGCTTGTTAAATGCATTTAAAACGGTTGATTTGATTCTTACTCGAGGCATATTTGTGAATCTCGATTGCAATTTACAAACTGTCGAAGCGAAGCCAGCGACAGCAATTGATGTCGGCGGCAGCGCAAAACAAACAACACGTTGATACTCGTTCATTGACATTGTTCACCTAATGTTTCTTGAGAATTGTCAAAGCAATTCTAAGTAGGTTTAAGCGGTCCCATTTGACATTTTCCCCTGGCGGCAGAAATTCGGGGTCCACGACCGACCGCGTTATATCCGAATCCGCGTAATAACGGGGCGCGTTATAATGAGGCGCGACTGTATATATATATATATATATATATATATATATAACTCACCTCATACACTGCAGCAAACTCCAGCTGTGAGTCAGCATTCATCTTCTTCCAGTGATCAGGGAAGTCAACAAGCTTAACTTGGTGACTGAAACAAAAACAGTTTGTATTGGCACAAGTAACTGTTATTACAATAATGTATCAAACATACTGTAACATATTAGGGACACATACACATTGTCACAGTTCAGTAAGCATTGTAATACATCAGTACCTTGTGTCAGGCTTCTGTTTGCTACTTGAGGCACGCAGCGGATTGATGAACGTGCCACTACCGGACTGTTCTTTCTTGACAAAGAAACCTCGTCTCTTCAGCAGAAACAGGATGATGACAGCAATGACAATGACGAAGACTGCTGCTCCCAGACCTCCTCCAATAGCTCCCCACGGCACAAGAACAGAAGCTGAATCACACACATGCAGTTTAGTACTTAGAATAATCACACTAAACATGTCTAACTGCATGTAGGAACAGCATGTAGGAATAGTATAGGTACCTAAAAAAATCTTCAACAACGTATTACTGTGATAACACCATTGTGAATCCTAGAATGGATTGATGTTCTGGTTTCATAGAATGCAATATCTGACATGACTACATCTCAAGAAAATTGTTTGTTGTTCGTAACGAAGACCAAACAAGTTTCTTGAGAGATAATCGTGTCAAATATAATTGTGAATGTGTTGATTTCATTCTGATGAGGTGAAGTGACTGACAGGATCAATTACAACATGATGTTTTGTGACGAAATGGAGGTAGAAGTATATATGAATACATATTTGATGACATGATGATGACAATGATGTCACATTGTTGTGTGATGCCAAAATGCTGATGTAAAGCATGATGTGATGATATAACTGTAAATGTAATAAAATATTGAGTGATACAAAACAAATGACACACCACACATACCACACACCCACACCACACCACACACACTCACACGCATGCCCCCACGCACCTGCACATGCACACACACACAGTGTCACACACAGTGTCACACACACAGTGTCACACACACAGTGTCACACATACACGCACGCACGCACACAGTCACACACACACACAGTGTCACACACACACAGTGTCACACACAGTGTCACACACACAGTGTCACACACACAGTGTCACACACACAGTGTCACACACACAGTGTCACACACACACACACAGTGTCACACACACGCACGCACGCACGCACGCACGCACGCACGCACGCACGCACGCACGCACGCACGCACGCACGCACACACACACAGAAATTGGCCTACCTGTCTCTATGCCTTCTGATAAAGGTGTGTCTGTGTATTGGTTTCCATCAGTGTACGCCCTCAGTTTGATGTAGTACATTGTACTGGGTGACAATTCACCATTGCACGCAACATCTTTATCCTTGTCACAGTCTTCATCTCCGCCGACTGTCACCATGATGTTTTTTGTTTCTATCTTAGCTGCACGCTTCACCCTCCTCCCGCTTTGCCAACAGTCATCACCATCAGTGAAGAATGTTGCACACTTCTCTATGGCAACATACGTGAATACCGAGTCTTCTGATTTCTGCACTGCTGACCAGTATGAAATGTGCAGTTGATCTAATTGTGAATCTTTTGGTTTCTTCGTTACAATTACAGAATAAGCTTCAACACGTCCATATTCATCTGAAAAGGGATTCTGGAATTTAATCTGAAATTGGTTGTGTTTGGTTATGCTCTTGTCATTTTCGTCCTTGGTGGCTTCAGGTTTGGCATCAGTTACAGGTATGACTGTTGCAGGTTCTGAAAGACAAGCATACATGGTATCAAACATACACATTTGGTAGTGGCATAATTTTTTATGGTTTGGATTTGGGTAATCCATGTAAAGTACAATATATTCAAGATGATCTAGATTGTGCTTGAGAACTGACCACTTATCCTAACTATTCTAAAGATTACATGTACACATTTAGCTCTGTTGTTCAACTATTTTGTGTATACAGCTTAGTGTACTGGAAAGTGGTTAGTTTTTGTTCATGAAAACTTGTACATTTTATGCACACTATTTCTTTGCAAAGGTATTGAACATGTATCTCTAGTGAGAAAGAGTCATTGAAATAAGCTATCAGGTCAAAATGTAATGTCTTATTTCACTGGAAAATGCTGGCAATAATCATGCCTCAATAAAAAAAATGGAGAGATTAAATGATGTTAAATTTTTTTAAATGCTACATGCATATATATATATATATATATATATATATATATATATATATATATATATATATATATATATGCATGCAGCATTAATTTTTTTTTTCCTGAACTAGGAGGGTGATTCGAGTTTCAATGAGAACTATTTAATCCTCTTTTATATATATATATATATACAGCCTGTAAATATATATATATATATATATATATATATACATGTATGCACATCTTATGTGTGTATACACACATGCGTGAGTGCCCACACATGCACTCGCATGAACACACGCACGCACGCACACACACACACACACCACATTTATGCTTCAATTCACAGCTGTCAGATATTATTGATCTCATAATAAAATGTCTTGGGGTCAACATTTCAAAATGGTTATAGCAATAGTGGAAGTAATTAAGCAAAAATTTTACATAATTGTAACGATAATAATGTCACCTACAAAATCTGTCACTGGATGTATGCAGCAATTTTTAATACCTAAGATATTGCAGTTGATCTATACCCCCACAGGTGTCATGGAGAGAGTGCAGTGCTGATGAAGCACGTGCCACATAAAAACATGGCAAAGTGTGTGCAGGCCAACAAAAGCTTATATATCACAAAGGACAGTTAATTGCAATCCAAATTTCTTGTGGTATGTATAATTACAAGGCAGTGTGTCTGATATTACTTACCTATAAAGGGCATGCGGAAACTTTTAACAGATTCCTTCCCAGGAAGAGTGTTGTAAGCGCGTATCTGAAAAATCATGAGATAAGCTTTCAAATGAAGCAGAGAGACAGAGGTACAGGATCTGGTAGACAGTTATTGTTCATGAAAACATCTTACACAGTGACCTTGGGAGTGTTTCTTCCTATTGCGGTTATTTCAAGGAATCAAAATTAGTTCTCCACAGAATATACAAAATTTTTTCATGATAATCCTCTGTGTTCAAATTGCAATAATAATCTAAAGTGGCTTAGCAAATGCATGATTTTACATGAACTTGCTCTAAGAAATATTATACAATGGTAACATTATCTTGACCACAGACCCAGTTTCAACAAATAACCATGAATTAAAACAAGAAAGCTACTGTGTAATGTGCTCGTTAAAAACAAATATCTATATCTAAAAGAATTTTTCAAACTGCACATTAAATGTGGTACGCTTACACACAGATTATGCTATTCTTGAGGAACATTCATCACTTCAGTAAAATTGTCACAAGGAACCATGATAAATGACAAAGCTTATGCCCCAGACATAAACAGGTGGTCAACAGGCCACAAAAGGTGTGGGAGTTGTTAGTCAGACAAAAGCATTCAGGCAGGTTGCGTTAGATAAACCAGTAGTATCGTTGATATTATCACTATGACCTCAAGAAGGTCTACAGAACTGAAAGTTACAACTGATATCTCTAGTTCTGACAGCAGGCACGGCCGGATCCAAACACAAAATCTGACCAATGAACTGTATGTCGATCATATGTCACGTTTTCTTAACAAGGTAACACATGCAAGATATAGTCACAGGGACACTGATTTTCCATTTCAAACAAGGCAAATTCCATCTAAAAATGCTGTAACAGAAAAGGTTAATTCTGTTTCAAATAACTAATTTCCCCTTAAAAAATGGAAAATTCAGTTTAAAAAGGGCAAGTTTCTTTTCACAGAAGCCACATTTTTTTAATTGGTTATACACTGTCATAGACCTAATTTGGAACAAATTACACCCCGTTCACATTTATTTCTGACAAACTACACAGCTTGTTGCCTGCCTTTAATGCATAAAATGTACTTTCTGGACTTGTAAATACTATTTAAATGTCACATGTCATTGTTTTAATTGATCGAAAAGAAATGATGTAAAATGCAGTAATGTTTCCACACCGATTGCGCATTTTGTAAATCATATGCAAATAAACGGATACATCTGCCAAGTATTATATCAGCATAAAGAACATTGTACCACCATTTCAGTTATATTAAAAAAGTTTAAATTTTACGCAAATTAAATTTACAAGGCCTTAAGATGAATGACATGTCATAATTTTGAATACCAACTGCCATCGCATGGGCTGCATAAAAAGTGTGGTGGGGGCTTCATCCTTTATGTGGTGTGGAATAAACTTGTAGATTTTTAATGTTGTTTATATAAATTTGGATTTATGTTTTAGAAAGTAGGATTATGTTTTAAAACATTTCATGCATTATGACAATTTTCTGCAATCATGGAATTTCCGTTTGAAAAAGGTTAATTTCGTTTCAAACCATCGATTCCGTTCCTTTTCCACAAATCAATGTCCCTAGAGGCACTCCTATAAATCATACATATTAGCATCTTCTTTCGGCGGTTTTCTTGGTTTCGAGCATGACATTCATCATTTATGTCTGATCTTCAATTTCTTTGTGCGGTCATAAGTCTTTGAGCACAAGCTCATTCGTGAGATACTAGCCCAATATGGTCAGCCACGGCTCGTCCACAGTGTGCCAATGGTAAACAAATTTATGCCTCAGAATTTACTTAAACCAATGACCAAGAGGCTACACTTGAGCATTTCTGCAAAAGAAAATTGTCTGTAACACAGAGTACCGGTAAGCGCCCAAAAATCTTACCCAATATTTGGACATGTTTTCAGGTGCCTCTACTTTGAGAAGTTTACAAGCCACATCTGAAATTTGCTGAATATGTAGATATATTGGTACAGATTATATATGCAATGACACTGGGCATACCATAACGGGTGCAACAAAATGGAAAAAAGAATTTTTTTATTTCCAGCAACCAATATTTCTTTGTTGTGTTACATTACAATGTCCCAATTGCTGCCCTCTATTGTCACATATGCTGGCAATAATCTTTTAGTTCAGTAGGTATCTATTTACTATATTTTCAGATGTATTTTCATTTCCATAATTTTTGCACTATGCACAGTCCTCTATTAGGTAAACAAACTAAAATGTCAGGATGGTGTTCTGCCACATTTATTTTGGATATTTTTGGCCGATTTAGGAGAAACTGAATTACTTTGAAAGAATAGTAGGTAGAAAATTACTGAAATAAAACAGTATTGCCAGTAGGGGAGAGTGGGGCTAGTTGTAACAAAAACAGCATATTTCAGCATTGTGGTTCAAATTGTTTTCCAATTGAAACTTTTGTAATGCCTATGAAACTGCAAATATCTCCCGCAGATAGCAAGTGCATAAATAAATGCTTAATAACAATCCACATTTGCGCAATGATATGTTTTATGTCTCGTAAAATGTTACAATTTGCCCTGCATCAGGAGGGGTAAATTGTAACATGTTTTAATGTTGAGGTAAAAGTGTAACATACCAGTATAAGAAATTAATGGCTTTGAATTGTCTTAATACACATCTACAAAATATGACTTGCTTATGAGACTTAACTGGCCCTACCTAAAATACTTATCAGGGTTTTTGCTAAGAGCCGGTAATTTACCAAGCTATGGCGGTCCTTGTACCCAGCTATCGAGTATCGTAGAGGAAGGCCGATTTTTATTATCTCTCAAGTCGGCTAATGACCGACCCGCTTTTGTGTTAATCGTTGCAGTGTCGACGTCCCACAGACAGGTCAGCGATCGTTGATGATCACGACATGTGGCAGCAAAACAGCGCCGGTCAACGAATGTAATTTTGCGTTAATAAATGGCAGTTTTAAATCATTCGCACAGACATTTTATGCATCGCCAAAGCATATTTACTTCCCACAATTCGTAGCGTTACTTGTGGTTTGCAGTTAGTAAACAGTCCGCTAAGCGCCTAGGGGACAGATCGGCAACCACGTCACGCATAGTGGGCAGATCGGCAACCATGCCATAGCGGTGCTAGTTCAGCAAAATAAGATGTTTAAGAGACAGTCATCCAAAGGGCATTTTTTAAAAGCAAACCTATAAGAAAAGGTAAAGTTTGTTAAAGCATATCCCGAAATGTTAGTCACTGAACTTGGCCAACATTATCCTTAAATAGCGTCTGAATATTCCATTATAGCTAGAGTTTTACGGAACTGGTTAGCGTACGCTGCTGGCACATGGCAAACCCCTGCTATTGACCCAGTCTGGCACAATACTGCCATGAAATGGCAAAAGGAATCAAGTGATGATGAAGTGTTTTTGAGATATCGGCCAAAACATAGTATTGCTTTGCTCTCTTGTGCATATTACTACACAGTAATTATCCACACTCCTACGGACTATTTGACTATGTGTATTTATAAAAAATTACTTGCATACTGGTTGATGCACCATATTGCTGCGCTATAGCCTAGCCTCCTAGGTTATAGACTAGTAAATAATATAATTTGTGTCGTTCGATAATCGTAATATTTTCATTAAAAACAACTTAAATTTTTTTTTTTTCCGCTCTGCAACGATTAAATAATTGTTAGTGATTTAGAATATGGATGTCTTATGCAAAAGTTGCTTATGATTTTTGTGAAAATGGCATATTATATTACATATAGTAACTGGCTCGGCGCAACGAATCTTGCCAACGTTACTACACTGTTTATGACGTTGATTATGACTTAGAATCACTTAGCCCGCTTAACAAACACCAAAGCAGAACAATTATAGCAAACAATTATGTAATGCATTAAGTTTTTTTTTAATTTGGAAATGCACGACGTTTAGACACACGACCATTTCCAATGTTCATGTCAACAAAGTACTATTAGTAACCTTTTATATTTGTTGCTGTGGATAATTCGTAATATTTTCGTTAATTTGTTACACAGTCATGAACATGGGCATTATTGGCCTATTTGGGAGAAAAACGCAATTAGGCAAAACAGTAATTTTCCATTGCTATATAAACTAAACTCCTGAAATTTTAAGGTATAATTACATTATGTATAAGTTCCTGGTGTATCAACAGTGGTCTATCATACGTAGTCACTCGGCCACAGGCCGAGCATGATAAGTGGTCCCTGCTATGGGGTTAATGGTCCCTGCTATAACCATACTTAACAAAAAACCTGATTGCCATCAGATTCACAATGGTTGGCACTTTCCTAACACTTTGCCTGCACCGAGTGACATTTTTTGTTTGATGCCGCAATGTTACAATTTGTAAGTAGAAATGTTGCAACAGCACCATTTCAATCACAACATCTGTTATTACATTAAAACATACTTCATACATTGCTTATCAATCTAGGTAACAGCTAGGACATATATTTATGACTAGAACTACAAAAGAAAGAATGGATCAATTATGTACACATAAAACCTTAACCGGTAGACAAGCGAAAAAAGTTTAACAAATTGCCATTTTTTCTTTAAAATGGTGCCATTTTTAACCTTTTCAACAGATATCATACATGACATGCTTAAAACTATTGCTGCTATCTTGCAAATAATTTGACAATAGATGGAAGCAATTTGGACATTGTATTGATGAAATACAGGCTGCTGAAATCAGTTTTGACCCAAAAAAATATGTTCTTTCCCCATTTTTGTGCACCTGGTATAACCACTGTCTTTATTCCTATCATTCTTGAATTTTGCACAGATAATCTGTATCAATATGTCTACATATTCAGAAATGTAGCTTTTAAACTTTTCAAGTTAGAGGCAAAATAACTTGTGCAATTTTGGGTTATGGCATTATGACACAATTTGCATGTAAATGTTTAGTTTTTTGCAGAAGTGCTCAAATATAGACATTTAGTCATGCCAATACCGGTGAAACAGAATATCTACACCTGGATATCTTCCCCCCACCCTGGGTATCTCCAACCTAAAAGGATTCCCCCTAAGGTTGAAAATACCCTAGGGTATCTTCCTCCAACCCCAAGGAATCCATGATTGTTCAAAGTCATCCCTGCTCCTTGATAGTCAAGATAGGCATAAATTAATAGCAGTACATGAAAAGGACACATTAGACGTACAAAAATGTGATTAGATATTTTGTTAATCCCGCTAGGAAGGAGTGAGAACAACTGACACATGTTCTCATCTAGATATTGTAAAATATGAAAAAAAAATTATCAATATCAATTGTGTACTATTTTTTTTCTATCCAGTAAAGAAACCCTCCCTCAAATTTTCAGCTGCCACTTTATTTAATTTTTTTTCACTTTGAAAGCTATTATTAAAATATTATTTCTTACCACAATTAACAACATATTTCAATGTTACAGTACCAAAATTAAAAGTGCCATGTTTTACATCTAGGAGGAAGATACACTAGGATAACTTAACCCGGGGGGAGATAGCCAGGGGGAAGATACACTAGGATAACTTAACCCGGGGGGAGATAGCCAGGGGGAGATACACTAGGATAACTTAACCCAGGGGGAGATAGCCAGGGGGAAGATACACTAGGATAACTTAACCCGGGGGGAAGATAGCCATGGGGAAGATACACTAGGTTAACTTAACCGGGGGAGATAGCCAGGGGGAAGATACACTAGGATAACTTAACCCGGGGGGAAATAGCCAGGGGGAAGATACACTAGGATAACTTAACCCGGGGGGAGATAGCCAGGGGGAAGATACACTAGGTTAACTTAATTCGGAGGGAGATAGCCAGGGGGAAGATACACTAGGATAACCTAACCCGGGGGGAAATAGCCAGGGGGAAGATACACTAGGATAACTTAACCCGGGGGGAGATAGCCAGGGGGAAGATACACTAGGATAACTTAACCCAGGGGGAAGATACACTAGGAAAACTTAACCCGGGGGGAGATAGCGAGGGGGAATATACACTAGGATAACTTAACCTGGGGGAGATAGCCAGGGGGAAGATACACTAGGATAACTTAACCCGGGGGGAGATAGCCAGGGGGAAGATACACTAGGATAACTTAACCCGGGGGAAGATAGCCAGGGGGAAGATACACTAGGATAACTTAACCCGGGGGGAAGATAGCCAGGGGGAAGATACACTAGGATAACTTAACCAGGGGGAAGATACACTGCCACACAGGCAGCTCCAAGGTGTCACTTCGTGCAGTCAATATACAGTGCAAATGCAGTCGCCCAGTGTTTCACTTACGTGGCCGTAGCTCGCCACTGAAGACAGCATTCGGCAGCAAAAAAATCTTACTGAAGGAAATGCATTGGTGGAAGTGGGCATGGACCCAGGCATTGTCATAGAACACCCTTAAACCATGGACCCAGACATGGACAGCTGTTGTTGTGATTGCTCCTCACCTTAAATGTGTATTTGTAGCCATGTATCAGTCCTGTGATGATCTTGGCATAGGTTGTCTTCTGTGAACCAACTGCAAATGTCAGGTTCTTCCCATCATCTCGTGACATGTTCTGCGAATTGGAATACAAAAGATATATATATTATATATATTAGGGTGGTCCTTATTTTTGAAGTTTTTGTTACACCCTTAGAAAAACATTATCCTGGCCGAATTTCAATGCAATAAGTTGATACTTACAGGTCGCTCAAATGTTGAAGTTCACTCCCACAGTCGCCAACACCACATATATCAATAAAAACGATATAGTAAAACTGTTATGTGACATAATTTACATGATTACTGTCATGTGCCCTTAGTATTTGACTTTGTACTATTAGGTAGGGAAGTTATTTAGTTAATGGATCAAGTTAAAAAAGAATAAAGACAGGACGAAAGAATTTTTTACTTTTAATGTTTTACCCCTATTATATATATATATATATAATGAAGGGGTTTAAGATTATAAAAGCAATTCATTGTATACACATCTTAAAAAAAAATTATATATATACACAATGTGGATTTATAAATATGAAGAGGATGTGACAGCTCTGAATGGAATAGGCCCAATGTAGATTGATGAGACTGAGATTGAACTGGTGCCAAAGTTCAAAAAGAGCTACAAGGAACATTACCTGGACATAAATTAATTAAGATCTCACTGAGAAATAAAGGATAAATTCAATATCGTGGTTAAAAAAAATTCAATGCTCTGAATAACATTTAAGGTAGCTGGGGTGGCTATTATAATCTTATCTTGAATTTATTAGTTTCAGTAGAAGTTTTAAAGATAAATTAACCATTTCTTCACAGATTGTAGTTGAAATGCTATATAATATACCAGATTAAAAAAGCTTTTCATTTATTTGGTTATGTTACTAGTTTTAATTTTTTTTTGTAAATGTGAAAAAATAGCCACTAAAAACGAAGTTTAATCGTTTTGAGGCAATCCCCAAAGAAAAAATGACATACATATAAGCATGACAGTGTAACTGATAACTTTATGGCAGATATTGGTTAACATAAACCAATTATGTCTGCTACACCACCGTGAATGAATTAAGCAAAAGTTGAATGACAGCCTAAAGTGGCAGTGTATTTTTGACACAACCCCTTCACCAATGGTAATTTACTGCTGCATTACATTGCGTGCATGTAAGACACGTTCATACGCAAAATTGCAATGTCGTGAGTGTTGTAGTTTTCTCAAACAATATAAAAAAAAAATTCCTGGTTATTAATAAAAACACAATCTCAACAAATGCTTGTTTTTGTGTTGAAATTTAAGGTTTTTCACTGGCGTTTTATGTATTGTTGACAAAACATAATGGCCATTTATAATATTGACATGTCCCCTTAATTTGCCGCCACAATAGCCCTTGAATCTGTACATGTAACATGTTGTCGTCTATGGTATCAGGTTATGCCAGCCATCTAACAAACAAGGTGTGTGTGTGCGGTCATTTTGATTGGCTCGTTATCCTGCAGGGTCACCAGGTCACATACGTGTTGGCATTTCCATTCATGTCAAAGGCACGATAAACTATGTTAGCGCTCACTGAACACTGATATTTGCTGGTTTAAGTACATGATTTAGTTAGGTAGATATAATACTGATGTGTACTAGCATTACAGTAACCAGACGATGTGGTCCGCTTTTGCGGCGAACGAATATAGCTGGTTTGAACATCGTAGTGCACGTGGTCATTACTATGGAAACATTGTCGCTTTTCCAGGAACTCTAGGGGATTTCCAAAAGGACTGCATTTTTAAAGGATGGATTGGCGAAAAATTACGTTAGTGCCGGGTTATTTTTTGTGGTGTTGATGTTTAGTTCAGTATATCCTAGCATGTTATGAAGAAAAGATGAAAAAATCAACTGACAAGCTAGCCGCCCCAGCTACCTTAAGAGGTGGATCAACTATGGGAACATTTCAAGGAATTAATTACCTAGGCTGCTGAGGAGAATATTCTCAGGCAATCACGAAAAGCAACAAAAAAATGGATGACTAATGAGACTCTGAACTTGATGGATGAAAGGAGGAAAATGAAACAAAATTAGGATGACTATAAAACACTGAACAAACAAAGGTCAGGCTTGGGGTCAATCACATGACTATAAAACACTGAACAAACAAAGGTCAGACTTGAGGTCAATCACATTATATAACTTCCAATTACACACTAATTTAAGCATACCAATTCCAATTTCACCTAAAAAATATCAATTCCCAAACGACATAACAGCACGTGAACAGAACAACCACAGATATACTCAAAGCAAAAAATAACATATTTTAAAGCTGCTTTATTTTATTTCTGCATATTATAGTACATAATAGCAAACAAATATGATATACGCAACATATATTTTATTGATTATTTGTAGCAAATAATTTGAGTTAAAAAGTTACATGATGTCATTGAAGAAGTAATTGAACAACAATTGAGAAACCCATTACGTTTTCACCAATTCCAATTACTTTTAAAAACATAATACCAATTCCAGAATTGGAATTTTGGTGGTATTTCAATTCTAATTACAATGTTACTGGTCCCAAGTCTGATAAATACCAAACCTAATGTCGCAAAAGAGAGGTGTGGTAGGGGTCTCAAACTCCCAGCTCCCACCAATTTTTCGACTAACCTCCCACATCCCACTTCCTGCCACCGACTTCAAAAGAGAAGTGTTTGAATGAGCAATGTAAAGATACTGAACAGAAATAAAAACACAAAATCGATGCATGTGAGAATAAGATAAATCACAGAGAAAAGAACATGTTTGGCTACAGATTGCTTGATATCAAAGGAAGTAGTCATATAAACTAGTCACTATATTAATTTACCTTTTTATCTCCATAGTATGTTCCACTGTAGGTAATTGTGTAATTTGTGAGAATGCCATTCTTGACAGCTGGTTCCTTCCATGACAACAGCAGTTGAAGTGGTGTAGTATACTTGACCTCAAAGTCTTCCACAGCAGATGGTGCTACAAATGATTTGATGTACATTATGCAACAAATTAACACACCCTCTTTTCATAAAAAGTTTAACAGAAGCAAATGAGAATCTATGTTCGTAGGTTGAAATGATCAATATTCAAGCCAAACAAGTAGCAATTATATGGAACTAATGCAAAGCAACAGAGTAACATTGAGTGGCACAGAAGCCAGTTATTGCCATCAAACACACTTACATGTCACTCTAATACCAGGTATATCAGGAAACACCTTTTCACTAATCTAAAACTGTTGAGAAATGCCCATTGATATCAAACAATGAAATTGGTACTTACGACCTTCATTTGTCTGGCAAGTTTTCTCAGTAGTAGAACTTTCCTTGTGGTTTGCACTTTCCAGTTCTCCAGCTATGGCTGTGGCCACAAAGTGGTAATATGTATAGGGATCCAGGTTAGAGTACGGCCACTCATGGTTGGTGTCTTCCACTTGTCGTGATGTGTCATTACTACAGTTGGTGCACTTCAGACTGAACTTGTCCACATGACCAGCACCTTTAATGATGTCAATGGTGATAGTATGTCGCCCCTCATTGCACTCCAGTCTCAATGGCTTGTTGGGTACTGTTGCAAACATACAATGTTATTAGTCACAATACTGGTAACATGATGCAGCTGTATGCTTTAATTTTATCTTTAAACAACATAATTTATTTCTTTGTATTACCTTCAACAATATCTCGTCATCTTCTTCTGAATGCTTGTGTGGATTGAATGGCAAAACTGCTGTGGCATGTCATTTGTGATTCTTCCACGCACGGTATATATCATTTTAAAAGTATTTTAACTGATGCTGGGTTACAAATTTAATATTTGCAAGTAATTTTCAGGAACACATTTGCTTACTTCTTCAGATATTGGCACAGGCACCACACAGAAAAGAGAGACTGCAAATTCATTTTTATTTGAAAAATGCTAAATGAGCCAACTGTACCTGATGTCTACTAATCAAATCTAGCGACTCGTGTCATGATGCAAGAGCAAAAGGATATAACACCAAAAGTCATTGCACTATTGCAGATAATACAATAATACAGCATAGCACACTTGTAGCCTTCAGGCCATATCCAAATCAATTTGTATAAGCCCTTTAATTGCATTTCTTGTTGGCACAAACATCAAGATAAATATAGTAACAACAAAGATTTATATTAACCTACCTTGACAAACATGTATGTTTATTATTAACATAACATAACAGAACTATATAAGGAATTATGCAATAATGTTGTAATATATACTTGTAATTGTGAACTGTTCTAGCAAACTTAGATGAAAGTTCATAATATAGTAATTTCAACCTGTTTCTATCAAGAAAATGGTTAAAAAATATTAACAGTTTAATAAATAAACTAATTATTAATATGTTTGTTAAAGGCTTGCCATATATGCCTTGCGTTATGACAGTTGAATGAGCCAGTCACTGATTATGTCACCTCACCTGTGCGGACCGGCGTACTAATCTCTTGACTTTTCTCGCTGCCGCTTTCACTATATGCAGTGACTGTGTAAAGAGTGCCACCATCGAGGGGTTCAAACGTCACCATTCGTTCATCAGTTTTCATCTTGGACACAGATTTTGATTGTTGATGATTGATAGAGAAGATGTAGTGGTCAAACACCCTGTCACTGGTCTTCTCCTCCGTGTATGTTATGACCACAGAGTCAGTGTCTGTGCGACTGTCTTCACTTAATTGAATAGTTATTTTTGGCTCTGAAAAGAGACAATTTGGAAGTATTATTATTCTCATTTCATACCATTAGTTATAAAACTGCATGAAGAAAATGCATGCATCCTGATGCATAATGGTATAAGCATGTGTCACTCATCATGTTGATATGTACATGTACAGCCTGAAGGGACAGTATCATGAATTCAATTCTTTAGGCATTACCAAATATATTTAACTCCCCAAGTATCTGGTCAAAGATATGCTGTCTACATTAATATAAAAGTTCAGAAGAAAAAGACATAATGGAATGTAAGAACACTTCATCATGAAGGCCAGCTCAATCTGCTCTTGGATGAATTAGAAAAAGTCAATATCGACAGGTATAACACAAATACACTGGTGTAATGATGTGGATGTGGCATATTAGCAAAATGGATACACGATCATTCATTCTGGAAGAGAAGATGGTATCCACACAGACGGAATGGCACTAATCCTCTTGTCTGAGTATGTGAATTGTCTGCTATCTTATGAGATCGTTTCTCAGAGGTTGGTTAGTGTCAGGGTCAAAACCAGAAGTGGTATGTGACTGGTGCACCAGATGAACCAGATGAACAATACCAAGACTTCCTGGAACTGCTGCAGTTAAAGATCCAAAAGGGTGAAAACTACAGGATCAGGGAGATCTTAAAGCAAAAGTGGGTGATGACCAACCTTTTACTTGGCTAGAAATTGTTGGAAAGTTTCGACTGGATGGTGGGAATGACAGCATTGTGTCAACACTGGTAGAGCAACGTGGGTTTCACCAGATGGAAGAACCATGAACCAAATTGATTGCATTTTTGTCTGGAAGAAACTGAAAGGCCAGCTGAAGAACTGTAGGACATGCAGATCAGCAGATAACTTCTTTGTCATGGAAAATATAGACATCAAACCTTGTGTTCCAACTCACATAATTTGTTTAGAAATGTGCAAGAACTTAGCATTAAGCCATATAAACACCTCATGGCAGCAAAGGATGGTGACAAAAACCTAAAAACAGATTCAGATAATGTGTTAATATGCTGGGAAACATACTTTGAGAAACATCTTAACAGAAACTGGTCAAGAGGAATCACTTGACAACATTCCACATAACTTGGACTGGACTGGTTGAGCCACCATTCTCAATAGGGTAAATACAGAAGGCTATCAAAACAAAGCAAGTCAACGACATTGCCTGGTGCTGATCGTATAACAGCTGACGTTTTGAAAGCCAGCGGAGAGAAGTATGATCAATTCAATACACAAGAAAGTGTGCAACTTAACCCCCTCATACTACCAAGTTCTGCTTCTTCTGCAAGATGATACTCATGAGGACTCAGATGACAACATTGACTCACATCTATCAAAGCAGCAGTTTGGATTCAGGAAGAACAGAGGGACAGTAGAATATACCTTCACTGTACGACAGATCATGGAAAAGGCAAACGAGCACTAGGCCTTTGGTAGACTCAGAAATGGCATAATTTTTAACAGAGGTATCCCAACAATACTGAATATGGGGCCCTTATACTGCCAATAGCAATACATGGTGTGGAGGCTTGGATGCTGCGATCACAGGAGATACAATCTTTTGAGGTGTTTGAGATGTGTTGCCTGCTGGCTAACAGAGGTTTATTTCATCAAGGCAGAAAAATTGCAAAATACATGTATGAAGATCAGAGAGCACACATTCACCCTTAAATCCATCACATATATAATCAGACACAGAAAACTCCAGTGGTTTGGGAATGTTTGCAGTATGCCAAGATATAACATTATTAGTTAAGCATTTACACATAATTTCAATGGAAAGCAGAAGATAGGAAGGCTACAAAAGCTGAAGAGGTGGAGTGACCAGATCAGACATGACACTGGGCACCCACTGTTGACAGCAGACCGGTATGCTGTAAATAGAGCAGGATGGTGGGGCGCAACCTCCACGTGGACAGCAAGGGGTCAATATGGCATTTGAGTCAAGTAAGTTCCCAAGTATAAAAATCACTTCAGCCTGTATGAATGGATAAGAAATAAATGATAAGAACCACAGGAAGGGGTGAAATTGTTCACTGTTCATGGTGGAACAGTGTGGTTCAGAGAGTGGTAGAAGGAATATAACAAGACAATACAGGAACTGGGTGGTAAGAGGGCTGTGTGTGAATGGTGGTAGGTGGTGCACTGTAAACGGAAATAATTGGGAAGACAACAGGGAAGTGGAAATGTACGAGAAAGGTGGGAAGGCTGAGAAGTATTATAAAAAGCTGGATGTTAGGGAAATAATGTAAGTTTTGCAAGGTGGATATCCTGGTTTCGGTTTACCAATTTTTTTTAGATTGAATAACAATGCTATTGCACCTTGGCAAATATTTCTACTGTACCATATCTTTACAGATTTTTATGTATAAAATGAGATTGGACAAAGAAGAATAAAAACTACCGTGTACTGGTAATATAGGGGAGGTGGACAAACTGAAGGAAGATACTGGTGCATGAAAATAATTATAATCCTCAGTGATTTGCCTGGATAAAATGACATACGAGGTGGTGGGGTGCTTGCCAAGGGTGGACAGGGAAAGTTCCCTTATTTTTTTAACACTAACTTCAAAATGGTGCATTTTGAAGGGTATTTAAACTGTTCCCCTTGAAGCTAGAAGAGGACAGAATAAAAAAATGTGTAACAGTGTTAGCATACAACAGCTTAGGGACCACATTGGAAAAAGTGTACTTTTATGTGTTATTTATTTAACAAGATTTAACCATTAGTCCATCAATGTTCATCTACCTGTAACCCGCCCTCCTGAGATATGTGTCCAACTTGTTTTTAAACATATTCATGCTGCTAGCGGTTATACAACCCGTAGATAATTTGTTCCATTCATTTACTGTCCTCTGTGAGAATGAGTACTTCCTGATATCCAATCTACACTGATCCTTTATTAACTTTACCTCATGTCCTCTAGTTCTGCTATCTTTCTTGAGAGAGAAAAACATATTTCTATCAATATTTTCATACCCATTCAATATCTTAAAAACTTCAGTCTGATCTCCTCTTAACCTCCTTGTCTCTAGAGTTGTTAAACGACATTCTTTCAGGCGTTCTTCATAACTAAGGTCTCTCAGTTCTGGAATAATTTTAGTTGCTATCTTTTATATTGGGCGAGATAGTAAAAAACAGTGAGGTGGCCCACCTCGCTTGTCATACACCAGGGGAAACACTGATCCAATTCAAATTAGCAGTGAATAAGAAAGCCAATGAAGTGATAAATACTAACTGACAGTGGCATCCACTTGAACTGGAAGCAGACTGACTATGCCATCATATGTGACACCATAGACAGAGATTGTGTAGGTCTCTCCTGCTACCAGACCATCAATGACCTGTCCCTCTGTATTTGCAGAACTTGTGTTGATATGCTTCATGTCATACTTGGTCTTCACTGTGTATTGTACCATCCATTTTTTACTGTATGACATGGTGCTCTGAGACTCCCATGTGACAGTTACACTGTCTGTCTTTGTTGAATCTCTCTTAACCTGAAGGTTTGCTGGAGGCAGTGGATCTGAGGACAAACAGTGCAAACACACATCACAATTGACACAGTGCTGGTGTAATACAAAGTATAAAAAACCACAATGAATAGGCTACTTAGCACACAGCTTTGTTGTTGTTATTAATACTGTATAGTTCCATGTAGAAGCACAGTACCTAATAGAAGGCACCCCATTAAAAAAGTGAGTGAGTGAATATTACTAGATTATGACTCTCATGACATAGGGTTATCTAATGGCTCAACCCCTGAAATTAAGACGTTGTGTGTTCAACAAAGGTTTTACTAGTAAACCACTGACGTGATATTCTTAGTTGTAGTTGCAAATGATTATGCTTTAATAATTCCTATACTGGATTGGTGCATAGGCTCAAAACCATTATTTTTGTTTCCCTTTAACTAATGCTCCAATTTATGTTTTAACCAGACTGAAAATGTGAAACTGCTGCAGAGCACGGGCTCCGAAACAAATTACTGCTCCCTGTTGTATGCAAAAGCAGTTTGTTTATGACTTATCGTTGCCTCGCTGGACAAATTAATATGTAATGCCATGTTTAGGTTATTTTAACATGGACTATTATTCACACATTATATGTGCCAAACATCACAATGTCTACAATGACATTTTTATGGTCAAGAAGATACTGAAAGGGTCTAAAATTGTTATTACCTAAAACCTGACCAAGAGATGATTTGAGTTACTCAGCAAGTGTTCTGCTATAAATAACATCAAAGCTACAAGGACAGTAGATGGTAGAGTAATATGCCTCATGGACAATGCAAAGAAGGTGACGGTAGCTAAAGAAGAGAACATGAGTCAGCATGCATATTAAGTTTCAGAAATGCAAATGCAGGAGATTTATGCGTAAATCAGAGGGTTTCAGGGTATAAGAGAATTGTACATAAATTGGAGTAGTTCACATCCTCGCCACACATAAAAATACGCTAGATCAGCTTTAGTTCCCAATACATTGCACATGTACTATTAAATAATACAATGACATGTTAATATAAACAATGTGGCAGTAGAACATTTCCTTGTGGACTAGTAGTTGTAAAATAACATGTTTACTACTAAGATGGTCTAGGAATTAAACAATCTGTTCGACTCCTTAAATATATTACCGTACAAAAAAATCGCATACCTGACTGGCAGTAGCCTATATATGTTATAACACATGCAACTAACATAATATTTAGTGGCAGGGCTAGAACTGAAGCATTTTCTTTTCTTCAAAGTTTGTTCTCCCGTGCAGGAGACTGGGAGATTTGATAGATTTCAGGGAGTCTCCTGCCGAATCCAGGAAACTTAACATGTATGAGTCAGCTTTACAGTCATTAAGAGGAGCAAAATGAACTGATGGACAGTATTTCTCACATTCCTGTTTTTCTTTCTTTTTCTGTATGTGATAATTATTTTATTTATATACATTTGCAGTAATTATAATCTTAACGTGGAATGTCATATCATTATTACACACATGATATCATTTTGTTAGACGAGTGTATTCTGTCAAACTATGGAGGACTGTTAAGGAATTCTTTACGAAATGTTTTAGAGCTCGATGACACTATATGAAGAGGATCAGATGAAATTCAGCACTCTCCATACATGAATGATTTCCTTCTTTCTAAAAATAAACTGTTTCACTAGCTCCAACATTGCAAGTATAAATGCCAAATTTTATGAGCTTCAATTATTTATTAATGAACTAAATGTAAATGGTTTTCAAGTTAATGCAACATGCATCCAAGAATCTTGGCTTAGTGAAAGTTGTAATACATAACTTTTTTAGTTACATAATTACCACTGTATTCCTCGGGTTAAACTTACAGCAACAAAGGTGGCCTAATTATTTACCTGAATGAAAAATTCAAAAATAAAGTAAAACAAATTTCTGGGTCAGAAAGTCAATTTATGGAAGTAGTGTTACATAAAGCCTCTGCAAAAATACATTAAAACTACCAAACCTGTACCAAGTGCCTATGAAAATTTTCTAAGCGATTTAATAACGCAAAATCTCCCAAGGAAACTTAATAAAAACCCAATTGCAAACCCAAATGATAACACTGATGTAAAACATAAACACAAGAAATAAAAATTTATCACACTTGGAATTATTCAATCTATGAAATACAGAGATAATTGATATAGACAACTGTGGCTATTTCTTCCCAATATGCAAGCGCAGGTAGCTCTAAAACTTAAATTGCATAACTATAACTCCATACTAAAAAAGGTTATTAGAAAAACTTACTTTGAAACATGTCTTAATACATGCAAAACATACTCTAAGAAGATATGGTCAATCTTAAACGGTATCCGAGAATGAGAACACACACTTTCTATTTTACAATTGAAGATAATCTGATCAAATTACGATTGTTAATCAACTTAACGACTACTTCACCAATATTGGTCCTAAACTTGCCAACCAAATCAAGAATCCAGGCAACAGATCAGTTAAAAACTTCTTAACTTTGAATCATGGCTTAGAGTTAAATTTCACCACATAAACTGAGTAGACGTTGCAAATGTAATTGATTGTCTTCATGCTAAATCGAGTTATGGTAATTATGGCATTTCTATGGTTCTTCTGAAATGCATGAAGGATGTGCTGTTTGAATTACTAACGATAATTGTAAACCAGACTTTTCTACAGGAATATTTCCTGATAGATTAAAAATTGCTAAAATAATCCCCATGTTCAAAAAAAGGAGGACAATAGTATTCTTATGAACTATAGACCAATTTCACTTCTCTCTACATTCTCTAAAATCATTGAAAGGATAATTTTTTATAAACCGTATGAATTTTTCAATAAAAGTAAACTATTCTATAAAAGTCATTATGGATTCAGGAAAGGTCACTCAACCGAACTTGCTGCACTTGAACTTGTGGACAAACTTGCATAAAAAATTATAAAGGAAATATTCCAATTATATTCCTAGATCTATCGAAAGCATTTGATACAATTGATCACAAAATCTTACTCGAAAAATTGCTTTCTTATGGCATTACCAGACCTGCAAATAATTTCTTTCAAAGTTTTCTAACAAACAGAAAACAATATGTCAAAATAAATAACACTGAATATAAGTTGCTATCTAAACTATAGGCATAGCGAGTACTATAGGCTAGCCACTTGTGTTCTGCAAGGATCCATATTGGGACCTCTCCTGTTTCTAATTTATATGAACGACATAAAAAATGCAATTTCTTTGAATTGATTCTCTACTCAGATGATTCAACCTTGCTTTGCTTGTTTGATTTGCAAACAACTTAAAAAAGAAATATGAATCGGGTGAGATTTAGCGGTTGCCTGGTTGCCAATGGCGACCAAAAATGGCTTCGGGTGACTTAAATTTTTGACTACAATGGCCCGCATGGCTACTTGAAATATTTACGGAGCTGAAATATTTTAGACCCAGCAAAAATAATTGGAATGTTAATAAACATCTCAGAAGTGTTGTCCTGGCTATATCGCATTTATGTTGATCATAATTCATAAATCGTGTTTTTGTGACACGTTTGACATTGCAAGAAATGTTGCCAAACCGTAGCCGAAGCGATATCAATAGGAGCATTCATTGTATTTTTTTCAACCACATCGACGTTCAAGGGGTAAGACCACTGTTGACTTTCCTGTTTATTGTTTCACACGAATGTAGGGCGTATTAAATTCATATGATGTGACATAAGTGCAATTGAGCAGGCATATTCACAGGTTTGTTTGTAGAAGCTATTGGCTGTGAAATGGTGCATTTTTGAGAGTTTAACAGGCGGAGGGATTTATGGGGATTTTTCTGCTATGGGCCACGTGGGCGCATGAATACATGGCTATTTTTTATAAAAATTGATGGGCATCGCATAGCGGGTTAATGCTTGGACAAGCATTAACTAATTTAATGATTTGTCTGATGATTTCACAAAAACTACATACAAAAGTTGCACAAACGAGCTAGCATATTGCAGTAGATACTAGGTAGGTTTGGGTTTTCGCAAAATTTATTTGAAATAAGACTAGCAAAAAAATCGAATTGATTGAGCACCTTTAAAAGAAAATATGGAGGTGCATGCACATCTTACTAGAAATTGTCAACATCCACATGGAAAGAGCATATTCGGAACTTGCTTGGAAGTCACTCAGGTTTGGCATAGGTCATGTATTTACACCCCTACTATGATCGCTTACACAGTTCAAACTCACTCGTTGGATTTGTTGGTTGGTTTCAGTACTTATAATAAACAATATATGCTGTAGAAATACAGTGCAATCTGTAATATTGTAAACTGTTACGTACGCAACTCTTAATCACAATATCTACCCTCATTGTCTTGCAGCACAGGTTGAAAGAGCCCTAATTTTTAAGCAACCAGGGCCGGAAGTATAACATTTGTCACTATGACTGAAATTAATCTTTGGTGTGTTGAGTTCACGAAAATATAAGATGACATTTTCTAAAGTTGGTGCGAACAAGATGGTGGCCTTTTTTTAAAATGGCTGCCAGTTTATCATTGAAATGTCATATATCCAGAACTATAGCACTTAGGAAGGTGATATTAGTGTCAAATATCAGGTTTATGGGGTCAATAAGTTCAATAAAACTATTTGTAATACTGTCAGATGATGGGTTACTGTCTGTCCGTCACTACTTTTTGTTTCTGTGTGATAACTTGAGTACCATCTGTTTGATCTTCACGATACTTCACATGTACATTGATATAAATCATGGGAAGACGCCTATTGAAAGTGAGGTTTGTTAGCTAAAGGTCAAGGTCAATAGAGCTAAACACAGATTGTTTTCATGCACTTTCGTTTCTATGCGATAACTCGACTACCGTGCACCCGATCTTCACAATAATTCACATGTACATTAATATCGATCGGGTTAAGATACCTATTGAAAGTGAGGTTGTTAAGCCAAAGGTCAAGGTCACCAGTGCTAAACTTAAAATATGCCCTCATTTTAGTGACAGCTCACCAGAGATGGCATTTTATTTTTTTTAAATATATATTTCTAGTATATAAAATATATAGTCACTGTACTAAAAAAAGTTGTATTTCATTTCAATATTGCAGAATGAAGAAACCAAACCATGACTGCAGAATTTGATGCCTCCGCTTCCAAGAAATGTCGAGTGCAGATATTTGACACTGACAAATATGTATTCTGTCCAGAGCCATTCACTGCAGAAGAACCCGGTATTTATCCAGATGTACACAAAGTCCAATCCCTTTGGTCTGCCAGCACTGAACGTCAGGATGATATGGGTAAACAACTTTTGTCCAAAAAATCAGAAATTCTGAGTGGTAAAATAACATTTCAGTACCACAAAAGTTGCAGAAGTACTTATACTAATTCCTTACATCTGAAGGGGCTTGCAGAAAAGCGTAGTGATGGTAGTTCCAGTGTGTGTTTTACCAGATCCCATTCTACTGAAAGTTTTGATTGGAAACAGAACTGTTTTCTGTGTGGATTACAGTGTTTTCCAAAATTACTGATGTTGCATGAGAAATTATGTCACACGAAATGTTGAGGCTTCGAATGTCTGATTTCTTCTATGACAAATCAGCTGCATCATCATACAGCTGCTTATCTGTCTTGTATTCACCGTCAAGCTTGTGTACCTGCGAAAAGCGTCTTCACAGAATTCTCACTGCTTGGTGAACGATACTGTCTTCTGTAATATTGTCCAACTTGTTTTCCGTTTCATCTTCCTCGCCGATCACTTTATTTAGGACGTCAACAACTACATGAGCTGTTTGAAGTACCTCGTTGACAAAGATGTTTCCCGAGCATACAATATCTGGTCGTTCGCTAGCAAGCTGTCTCTTAAACCTCTTGGTCTGATACCCTTTTTTCAAATCCTTTCTCTTCCAGATATTCTTGGCATCTTCTCTTGCGGGTTGTCAACAAAAAGACCTCCTTGTCATCTGTGATGGGTGATTTAAATTAATCGATTACCTGCTTAACAACTTCCTTTATGACACTTTCTTTTTTTACTTGTCTCTCTTGGGCTGAAATGTTTCTTTCAGTGACGTACTTCGCATGGCAAGATTTGGTCCTGTGGTATCGTGCCTCAACAGCAACAAGGTCGCTGTTCGGAACACCATGAAGTCTAGCTAACATGTGATCACTAAGTTGCTCAACCGCTTGTCAGTGCCTTTGTGTACATGTCACTTCCATCAGCTTTACTGCCTATTGCTTACTGAACCATTGACCAACTTGATTGTTTCTTTGGAAAACACCATAATCCACACAGAAAATAATTCTTTTTCCAATCAAAACTTTCAGTAGAATGGGATCTGGTAAAACACACACTGGAACTATTATCACTTGTGCTGGGGGTTTCTCCCTGTTTGCTACGCTTTTCTGCAAGTCTCTTCAGATGTAAGGAACTAGTATAAGTACTTCTGCAACTTATGTGGTACTGAAATGTTATTTTACCACTCAGAATTTCTAACTTTTGGGGCAAACGTTTTTTAACTACATCATCCTGATGGACTTTGTGTACATCTGGATAAATACCAGGATCTTTGGCAGTGAATGGCTCTGGACAGAATACACATTTGTCAGTGTCAAATATCTGCACTCGATGTTTCTTGGAAGCGGAGACATCAAATTCTGTAGTCGTGGTTTCGTTTCTTCATTCTGCAATACTGAAATAATTTTTTTTTAGTATGGCGACTATATTTTATATACTAGAAATTGTTTGTACAACAAAATGCCATGATGGCATATTTTTATTTTTAGCACCAGTGACCTTGACCTTTGGCTGACCAACCTCACTTTCAATAGGTGTCTTACCCCAATTGATATCAATACTACATGTGAAGTATCGTAAAGATCAGGTGCACGGTAGGTAATCTATTTTTAGTTTTGGTGACCTTGACCTTTAGCTGACAAAACTCACTTTCAATAGGTGTGTTCCCATGATTGATATCAATGTACCTGTGAAGTATCGTGAAGATCGGACAGATGGTAGTCAAGTTATCGCACAGAAACGAAAAGTGGCGATGGTGAAATGGACAGATGGTAACCCATCATCTGAAAGTATTGCAAATAGTTTTATTGAACTTACTGACCCCATAAACCTGGTGTTTGACACCAAGGTCACCTTGCTAAGTGCTATAGTTCTGGAGATATGACATTTCAATGATAGGCTGGCGACCATTTTGGAAACAGTTTGCCATCTTGTTCGCACCAACTTTAGAAAACGTCATCTTATATTTTTATGAACTTAACAACCCAAAGATCAATTTTAGCCATAATGAAAAATATTATACTTCCGGCCCCGGTACACTTTACTTTTGCTAGCCCCTGCTGCAGGACTATTACTTGTGATGTCTTTGTCACTGTATTATCTTCCATAGCTTACAGATGTGTAGGTACCTTTAGGCTTCTTAAATTGCTGTTGTTAATACGCATTATTTTTTTATGTTTATATATATATATATATATATATATATGTGTGTGTGTACTTTTGTTGTTAACATGCAGATAGTTCAATAATGTTTTCTTTTTTAAAACAATTAAACTTAAAACACCATATTCCTGTCATCTTGCCAATTACCATACATGTCTAAACAATAAATTAGTTCACTCTTTTTGCACTCTTGACACTTGAACGTGTAGGGATGTGTATGTAAATATAATTATGTCTGGGCATATTATGTGTTTATTATATTTGTACGTCTGCTAGAATATGAAAAATACTAAATTTTTTTAAGATTGGCCTTACGATAGCGACCAGACTGGTCTTAGTGATGGTCTTCCTGAACAATGTATTTGTTGAATAATTTTTTTTATTTTCCCCTGTAAATAATTAACTTTAATTTTAATTATTGTACATGTTTTGTCTCCCCCCTCTCCTCTCCCCCTCTCACTCCTCTCCCCCTTTCTCATCTCCTCCTCTCTCCCTCTCCTCTCTCCTCTCTCTTCTCCCCCTGTCTCCTCTCCCACCATCTCTCTCTTCTTCCTCTCTCTCCCCTCTCCCCTCTCTTCTCCCCCTCTCTCTCGTGTTTCATTGACACTAATAAATTCACTTTGTGTTGGTAGTAGCAGATGTATATGTGGTCTGTGGCCAACAAAAGCCACAGAGTGATTCAACACTCAATTTGCTCATTGTGTCGTTTTTGTCCGACAGGTAGTGAATTTTTCTGAGTACTTTCTCATCGGATACGTTGATAAAGTTAATGTTTTCTTTCCTACTAAATTATATCTTTTATTTGATGGCACCAATATTTCTAAATCATTCACTAAGCTGGGCCGAAATTGACGGGTATCTGCTTTGGGTGCATTTTTCTGAAACGTATTACATTTTGTCGAATTACACAAAGCATGTGTGTTAATGGAATATCAATGTGCTGTGAAACTAGCTTGGATGGGTGTAAGCTAGTACAGTAAGATTTGTATGCATTGTAATTTATGTCAAACATATTGCCATACTTGACACAACAATCAGTGAGTTTGCTCAATTTAGAACCACTAGGTAAAAAATACAAAGGTTCAAAAAGTGGAAACCCTAGACAATATCAAAGATTCAAATAATTTACTAGCAACTGCAGCAAGAGCAACGTGTCTGTAATTATTATTATCAAACAGGTCACCTGCCTTATTTTTAATTATGGGGCTAAGATGGTAATCATCATAGTATCTGGTAAAAAACGTGAATTAACATGCTGCTATATAACACTGACATAAGAACATGAAATTTTTCATTTGCATATTTAAAATGTTCGTTACTTACACTATCATAACCCTTGCCTATAGGCATCGCCCGTATTATATCTTGAGTTTTCTTAACGTTAACAATCATTTGATCATTAAACTTTACAGTACTCATTGATCTTTTTGGTGTTGGCGGAGAGCCACGATGGACTGGTAATGATGAAGCCACATATTCTTTACATTTTCCGCACATGAAGCACCATCAACATTGCTAGGATTTGGCAACCTGGCATTGTTCATATGTTTTATGTCCTTCCAGAAGTTTTTAAAATCATCACTGCATAGTTTAGAAGCTAGTCACCCAGCTTTAATAAGCATTTCAGCCTTTTTCCCCACAAAGTCTTTTGTTGCGTTTAAAATGAGCACGTCTCATTTTTATTATGTCATACAAAGGACCGAGATGAGGACTCCCAGCAGACCACCAGATGAGAAAAGATTCTCTAGCAGCTAGATGGGAGTCTCTGACTAGGTTGTTCCAGCCAAGAACAGCATGCTTAGAAGATATATTACTGGCCTTAGTAGGGATTACTTCAGCAGTGTTCTTGAGTGATTTTATAATATTGCAAAGTACGTATAGCAAAAAGCAATGGTCTCTCTTCATTACAGTTATGAAGGTCCTGGGCACAGGACAAGGTAGTCGAATTTGCTGAAGGATGTGATGGTCTCTGAAGAAAGGAATAACTTGACAATTATGTCAGAAAAGCAACATAGATCATCAGTATACCCTACAAACCCTCTAGTTTTGTTTGCATTTCATGGGATTTCCCCTACCATGATTCACTAAAACTTCTGATACGTTATAGCAGACATATTTCTGTATATATGAATCCTATAAAATACCTTCTGTTGCAATTAGTTCTAGGTTGACCCTCTTTTGGCTGTAAAAAGACTGGACTATTTACCGACACCTAGGAAAAACCGACAAGCCCTATTATGTACACTATTTATAACAGAGTATTCTTTTGTTTTGTGCCATTAACCATAATAGAGAGTACCAGACTGTTTTTTGTAAAACAGTTAAAAGGCATGCCTCAGTTACATTTTGTTTTACCCTTTAAAAAAGCCAAAGCTCTGTTCGCTGCAGTAGCAACAGTTCTTACCATAATCTTATGATCAAGATGTTCAGCTAAAATCATCAAACCTAGATATTTATAATTGTTTACAATGCATAGAGTTTGATCCCCTAAAACAAAATCCTGAGGTGACTTAGGTATTGATGGATTATGAAAATGTACAATTTGGGTTTTGTCCTTGTTAATAGACATATCCCAATCACTACACCACTTCCAAATAATATTTAGCAACGTCTGCAGTTCTTCTGCTGAATTGGCCGACAATAATGTATGTAATTACTAACCATAGCAATGTTACACTTTTGAGATATATTTTTAACATTAACTTTAATAATGTTAACTATTTTTATATCCAAAAATGAACATATAATATGACAGAAACGATGCTGCAACTTACACAATACTGCTGTCGCTGTCTCCTCTGAACTGGTTTGTTGCTTGCTTACAGCCTTCACCTCAAATGTGTACTTGTCTCCAGGGAACAACCCACTCACAGTCGTCTCCTTGTCGGAAAAAGCCGGAACTTCTGTCCAAGCTGTTGAGTGATGTTTGCCTTGGTATCTCAGCTGATATGAATCCTGGGAACTTCCTGTGGTAACTGCCCAGCTCACTTTGACACTTGTGGTATTGAGAGTTTCTGCCATCAAATTGGTAACTGGCAGTGGCTCTGTTTCAACAGACAAATATGAATCACATTAACAAATTTTGTGCAGGAACATACATCAGGTATTTTGAAATAAATAATCACTTGACTTGGCCATGTTATGTATGGACTGGAAATATTTGTCACTAGGTGGGAGCATGTCCCAACAAAACCGGGGCATTTTTAACATAGATAGACGGGACATTGTCCCCAGCTCTTTCACTCTCACCAGTCCATCTGATTTGCTCACCCTCCGAATTCTGCCTCATCTTCCTGGTACCCATCCCTGATTGGGTAACTCCATTGGTCATAAAAGGCATGATTTTCCATAAAGTGGAATATTTACTTATTACTAAGATTACACTTGGGCATGTCTCAAAGTGATACATTACTTTACCCAATAACAAAGTGATACATTATTTAACCCAATAACAAAGTGATACATTACTTTACTCAATAACAAATTGATACATTACTTTACCCAATAACAAAGTGATACATTACTTTACCCAATAACAAAGTGATACATTGCTTTACCCAATAACAATTATTTTAAATGCATCACTGTGCTCTGGCTTGTTTCCTGACAATTTCAAACAAGTGCAAGTCAACCCACTTCTTAAGAAGTCAGCTTTGCCTAAAAAAACCTAAATAGCTATAGACCTATTTCTAATCTAAGCTTTATTTCCAAGGTACTGGAAAAAGTTGTAGCAAGCCGTCTAAGGTCTCACATCAGTTAAATTCTATGTATAATGTATTACAATCAGCTTACAAACAGTTTCATTCTACAGAGACTGCTCTTTTAGAAGTACACAATGGTGTTACTCTAAATATGGACAAAGGTAAAGTAACAGAGCTTACCTTGCTTTATTTATTTGCTGCTTTTGATAGTACTGACCATAACATACTCATTAAATCCTTGTCAATGTGATATGGCATATCTGGCACAGCCCTGAGCTGGTTTTCATCATACTTAACTGATAGATACCAAAGAGTGAAGATAGTTAATTGCTTTTCAGCAGTACTACCCAGTTTATGCAGTGTTCCTCAATGTTCTGTTCTTGGACCATTACTTTTGTACTATACTATTACTCAACTCAGTTATTCAAACTCACAACTTGGATCACCAAGTAGTCACCCACCTTAATAAGGATCTGATCTGACCATTCATATTCTATAACCATAAACACCTTGTATTTAGAAAAAACTAAACATAAAACATAGAAAGGTTACAACACATTAGTGTTGAATTGTGGTGCGAGAACTGTTACAGATCTATACAAAACTGGTATCTTCGTAATAGTTTGGTGCACAATAAGGATTACACAGTATATCTAGATATACTTACTAGCAGTGGCTTCCACTTGTGCTGCTTTCTGACCGACAAGGTCATCTATTGTGACACAAAGCACATTGATAGCATAAGTCTGTCCTGGGGCCAGTGAGGTGATGGTCACTTTAAGTTGATCCACATTTGTAGTCAGTGGTACAGCGTCTTCAGTGTACTTGATATTCCACTTCAGACAAAATGAGTCACTGCTCTCATACTGCCACTCTATCTTCACACTAGTAGTGGTTGTAGCTACCACTTGCAGATGTGTTGGCGGCAATGGATCTGTGGACAACATAGAGATGGTTAATAGGTATATCATACAGGTTCCAGTAATGAAAGGAGGGTGAGAGGATGAAAAGATAAGGAAGGGAGTAAGGGGAGGTAGTGAAAATGAGATGGGGAATCAGTGCCAAAACCGAGGGGAAGGGGAGAGATAAAAATTTACAGAAAAGCAAGAACTAGTAATAATAAAAATAATTATAGAAAAATAATTATTCGGTCAAGTATTTTTTTAAACAAAATCAGAGACATTTTCCTATTAAAAATTGCCAAATATTTTGTCAATATCTTGAATATATTTGAATTTATTGAAATAAACATGAAATTGTACTCCAATATCCGATCCTGTTCTTGCAGATGCTAGCATTAACATATTAACTGAACCTGTTTTCATTGCTGGATGAATTTTGATCAAGATGCCAAAAAACAAAAACCACTCCAGAAGATGTATATTGATTTCACTAAGCTTCCTTCACCCACTGTTGTTCCACAAGCTACTTATTACTTTCTGTATCATATACCACCCTTTGTTTACTTTCACAGGTTATCTTCATGGTTGACCCTGTAGTCCTCTACATTACCACAGTCCATGCACTTGCACAATGCTGTGCAAGACAATCCATTCGTGTGACACAAGCAGGTGGCCTTTCCTCTACATGAGCCCATACATTCACATCTGACAAGCTCAAGAACAGCAAGAGGAGCTGGCTTAACAAGATATCTCACAGGCGTTAGCTTGTCATCAGCATTCTGTTTACATCCATTGTCTTTAAGGAGTGGAAGTTCTGGGCTCCGTTCTTTGTATGACTTGTCTCGTCTTTATATGAAGATGGTTCTTTCTATGTGAGGCTTGAGGGCGTTTAGTGTTGTTGGCAGTTTTTCTCCTTCCAAATATTTGGTGTTGAAAAGCTCTTATCGTAGCTTCGAGACAGTCTCTTGTTCGAATAGACATTGCAAACAAACTTTTCACCCTCAAGACCCACATAGAAAGAGCCAACTTCAAGATATTGACTAAATATTTTGCATTTAAGTGGGTTCTTGGTGGGAAATGTACCTATTTTTTTCAGAATTTGAATTGAATTTGAATGAATAATTATTGTGTGTAGGTATGTTTGAGGCCTCATAAAAACGAAAAGTAAAAATATTCCAGCCAAGTTTTTCAACATTGCAACCATTACTATTTGATTGTGTAATAATATTGCTACTACTACTTATTGGTGACTGTAATTACCTCTTCAACAGGGATCTGCATGTTATTGGCTGATCTGATGGCAATACACATATAGTGGTAACAACAATAACAATTATACTGCAACGTACCGAGAACTGCTGTCGCTCTCTTCTCTGAACTGGTTTGTTGCTTGCTTACAGACTTCACCTCAAATGTGTACTTGTCTCCAGGGAACAACCCACTCACAGTCGTCTCCTTGTCGGAAAAAGCCGGAACTTCTGTCCATGCTGTAGAGTGATGTCTGCCTTGGTATCTCAGCTGATAAGAATCCTGGGTACTACTTGAATTATCTGTCCAGCTCACTTTGACACAGGTGGTATTGAGAGTTTCTGCCTTCAACTTGGTGACTGGCAGTGGCTCTGTTTCAACAGACAATAATTAAATGCATTAATAAGATCTTTATAGCGGTATTAGAAAACAACACAAACAACAAAAGTTATCCATCATGATGCCATGTTGTCAGTGCTTTCCAGAAACGTCGAGTTGGAATTGGAAGGAACATGTTTGCCAGGGGGTGAAGTGTAAAGCACTTTGAGCAGTCCCAAGAACTGGATTTGTAACACGAAGATGCTCTTTATTTATTATTAGGTAACTGGAAGCAGTTGTTTAAGTATGGGTAATGATGGTGAAACATGAGGTGCCCTGGATACAAATACTAAATCCATTCTATTCCAGTTTGGATGGAAGAATGCCCGTAGCCAGCATTGTGAAAATTTCCAATTTACCCGTTATATGGCAGTTGCTGTGGACAATTTTCAGAATTTTTGATGGTCACGTTTTCTTATAATCAGACAAAACATTAACATGGCCACCAATGCAATTCTCAACTGTGGTCTAACTCCAATACCGACTCTGTTCGTGGAGATAAAGAAATTACCATATGCCTCGAGTTATTCTCGAGCATTGGCCAGGCTGTATCATGTGATATGCCTGACGTCAACCGAGGTCAATTTCCCTCGCACTGATTGGTTGTGCTCACACCCGGTGACTACATCCGGTACCTTGCATCCGCTTTTGTTTACATAAACATTCTCCGTGTTCATCGTCTATTACTGCGTTCAAATGACATTATGTCATCGGTAACTCATAAGCTGAAGCGTGGAATCGGTGCTGCAAAGCAGCGTAAGTGTGTGCTGCTGCATATAGCGCGCTCTGCGAGGTGACAGCAGATAGAATCTGTCACTGAACTTCAGCTTCGAGTTCAACCACGCTGCCGGCGGTAGCGATTATGACAGTCACAATGGCACGCGAAGTAAGTTCAGTTTATGTGCGATACACTGACACGGCAAATAATTTTGTTATATATGTTTACTATCATTGTGTCCCAGCAGATTAGTTCATAAATCACGATGTATACGTAGTTGAATGTTGACATAAGTCCAAGTCACTACCGTAGCAGTTCATCCAGGGGTATTATCCAGGGGCCATGTTTACTCAAATCAGTGCCGGTGGGTGCGTGCTATATTATGTCCCATTTTTTTTACAATATAACATTGTTTTGTACAGCATGGATTTGAATTTTATTTAATTCAACGTACATCTTCTGGAACTAGCAATGGAATACAGATACTAATTATACGTACAACAATGCTGTATTTTGTCAGCAGCATTTATTTACAATCTGTTTATTATCTATTTCCAGATATCAGGTCATGCAGAACCATTTGTTTCATGAAGGACATCAGCGATGTAGAGGAAGTTTGGCTGTGGCAAACTTCTAGAAAAGATAGGAGTGATGCGCTTTCCAGATGAAGATGGTGAAAAGGTGCTCTCGACGATTGCAAAGCAGCATGAAGGAGACAAGTCTTATTCATGCCCATGATGCCAACTATGAACCAGGAACATTCTAGAAACATTCTGTGTGTGTACATGTACACTGTGGATACAGTGGACATTCTGTTCTCCAGATATGTACAGACAGTCACCTGTGAGGATTGACATTTGTTCCCGTTATTCCCATGAAATGGGTTTTGCATGGTATTTCTGTGAAATACAATAGTTTTATTTTTCTAAAGGCAGTTTTTATGATCAATATACATTATTAGTTGTTCAATGGTCAAAGGACATCTGCTCTCCAGATTTGTGCAGTGAACTGTAGATTGATATGTTCATTTTCGGAACACATTTTTTTTCTTCCTATTGCTGCGAACTGCTTAGGTTTGGACATGTTATAAATTTTGTGAAATATAATGGTTTTTATTGGTGTCATATGATAGAGGACAGTTTGAATGACATATATACAAAGTTTCATCCATCTGGGTGTGTTTTTAGAAGTTGAACTGTGTTGCCTAATGTATATAAACTTTGAATGCGATTTTCTCAAAAACGTGTTTTTTTACTTTGCTTGTTATCTTCAACTGAGCCCCATTTTGTTATTTCTCAACACAATAACTTGAAACTTCTCACACTCCGTCTTGATAGTTTCCTTTTTAATGCCTATAGATTAGTTTTTGGGAAAGTTGACTTGTTATCACAAAATTAACCATGTGTGTAGACAGACACCTCCATTCCCGAAAATAAAATTTGAAAAAAAATCACCAATTTTTTTTACCAACTATTAAAAAAACATTCTGTAGGTGTTCATTGGGGTTGTGTAAGGTAACTTTGCCCCTAACCATCCTAAAGTACTGGTTTTGGCTTTGGTCTTAAAATAAAGCTAATACATTGCCCTATCCATACATCATATGGCAATCAATTAAACAATATTTTGTTGCAAAGATCATTGACCTTGACCTTTCACATTGATAGACCCAAATTTAATAAACCCTAATTTTGTTGCAAAAAAACACTGTGAGATGTGTTTGCTTATATTTGGTATTGTCATAGCAGTACACTCATAATCTCTGGTATAGTGTCCCCTTGTGAGAGAGGTTGGAGAGCAGTGAGAGAATGAGGGGAGAGCTAGAGACGAAGGAGAGAGGGTGCAGGGAGAGGCAGAAAGGGGGCGAGAGGAGGGGAGAGAGAGCTTGGAGAGTTGACAGATGCGAAAAAGATGGAGAGGCTGAGTGCACATAAACCATGTTATATTTTGTGTTTACTTACCCACAGTAGTAATTATGTTTGCAAATGTCTGACTCTTAGTGTTGCTCGTTGTGACAGCAAACAGTTTGATAGAGTAAGTCTTTCCCGATAACAGTGGGCTGAGGGTAATTTCCCGCTTAGTCTCATCTTCTTCTGTATGATCAACAAATGAACTTTGTTCTGTATCTTTGTACTGAATCAACCATTTCACAATGATCGATGCAGTGTTGTCATACTTCCATTTTAGCTTCACACTTGTGGTGTCTGTCCATGTAACTTCCAGGTCAGTCGGCGGGAGCGGATCTGAAACAGAATAATTTCACATATTGTATTTTGTTTTTACTTTATATATATATATATATAATATATATGCGTGTATATATATATATATGCATGGCTGAAATAATGGGTACAATCAACACACGCATGCACGCACACACATATTTGTGCTAAATAAATAAAAATTTGCTTCGAGTGAAATATTGTTATGTGTGATAAGTTGATATTAAAGAACCTACACAAGCAGTTTCCTGTGGTTGCATATATTTGGGAGTTGTGTAATTAAGTAATTAAAGTCGGAAATGTGGCCTAAAATGCTGCCTAATTGTTGCATGACAATATATCGCTTTTATTTCCATAATTTCATGTCATTCTTTGTATAAAGATTGTATTGAAATAAAGAGTGCACTTGTTCCAGTACCAAACACTTCATTCCAACACTTGAATAATCTTTTATATAAAGTAGATTGTGATTGTGTCTTTCTGTACATGTCTGTATATTACCTTATGTCTCTTGTGAGTTTTGCATGTATGGGATTGAAATTTGTCTGGGGACCCACGGTGATGGTTTGTACATTAAATTTTTTAGGTTTGGAACATATGTGGACGTCTGATGTAGATTACATAACTCAGAACAACAGTTACGTACAATTGTTACCAATACTGCGCGTTTCTACCATTGTTACATGATCTATGTCAAACGTTGATGCTTCGTGAAACCGGCAGTTGTACATGCTTTTTGTGGGCATGAAGATGTCATTGCCTTTGGCATTGCCCTACCAAAAGGGTGGTGCAAGGAATCATAAACTTGACTGGGTGGTGCAAGGAATCATAAACTTGACTGGGTGGTGCAAGGAATCATAAACTTGACTGGGTGGTGCAAGGAATCATAAACTTGACTTGGTGGTGCAAGGAATCATAAACTTGACTGGGTGGTGCAAGGAATAATAAACTTGACTGGGTGGTGCAAGGAATCATAAACTTGACTGGGTGGTACAAGGAATCATAAACTTGACTGGGTGGTGCAAGGAATCATAAGCTCTTGCCTTTTCTCCCGTGCAACACAGGCTACTTGGCTAGTTGAATAACACATTGGAGCTTCATCTATATATATATAAGTACTTGAGCTGCGTGCCTGTGCTATTACCTAAGAAATACTTACAAGTGACAATGAACACCATCAATCATGTCCAGTTAATAACATTGCACTTTACTGGATGCTCAGTCAAAACACAATTGTTCTTGCTCTGTATTGTAATTTTTTTTAATATAGGATACATTTCAAACAAAATATTTATGCTATTTAAAGTAAAAACTACTGCTTTAAATGTTTAGGATTGGAGCAACACTTCGTGTACCCAAGATTTGAGCCATGCACATAATGATTGTGGATTGTCTATCTTTGAGAATATTTCAAGATCAAAAACGTTTATTCAAACAAACTCAAGCAAAATCATTTAGCAATACAATACAAAACAGATGACTTGTAAGTGAAATGTTTCAAAGGAGTAAGACAGAAGTGAATTACTTATTATAAAGTTGAGTTACTCCCATACTGCAATACTGAAAGCAGATAAGTACATCTTCATCAAATCTCATAAACGGTCACAAATAAATAAAACAACATTAATCATTTTGTATAATATTATGCTACTGTGATAATCATTACATATCATCAGTAGAGAATATTTGAGTTTTTATTCTGTGTGTGTGCGTGCGTGCGTGCGTGTGTACGTGCGTGTGTGTGTGCACATGCATGCATGTATGAAATCACCATATGAAATCACCTTTCTATGTGTATTATACAACTTGTATTTGTCTGACCTTTTCACTTACTGGTTTGCAAATTAATGACGGCTTCAGATCCCTTTGTTGTATGCGTCCACACAGTTATTTTGATGTTGTACGTACGACCTGGCTTTAACTTTCTAAATGTATACTCCAAAGCAGAGCTCCTGCAACCAACAACATGAATGCATTTACAGGCAACGAGTGTAAACAAACGTGACATTGGATTTTTACTAACAGCCTTGACATTCGTATTAAAACTGTTATAAACCAACAAGTTAAATATGTAGTTATAGTGTATACCCATATTATGATAACAGACACAGTTGCAGCAAATTTAATAAAACATAATGCCTTCCCATATACAATATATTACATCAATTAAAATACAATGAATAATTATGAATTTGGGAATAAGCTTGAGTTGGCTGTAAAGTGTGATACACAATAATATATTTCACATACAGCAAGTTTGACATTTTTGCTTTAACAGATTCACATATAACAGGTTAGCTACCTACATTATTTACATGGCCAAAGTGAAATACAGTACACATTTGTGACAACCAGTCACAATGTTGATTACAACATTCAAAACAATCAGCTTCATGTAGCACACATGTACAATAAGCAAATAGGAAATGAAGAACACTACAACTGTAAAGAGACATTAAATAGAGCTAAATCTGACATTAGAAAATGGATAACATATGAGCAACAATTGGCATGATATGGACGTGTTTCTATATAATGAGTAAACAGAAAAGTTCTATTTCAACATGGGTTATTAAAAGCCAGATCACGCATAATATACATTTTGTGTCTGAAGAAGAATACAAATGTGGATACTGTTCTAGGAATTAACATGAAACCTTGGGTGATTTCAGCTTGTGTAAGTGTTACACATCCTCTTTTTCAGCAAATTACAGTCATGTAATCAGCGTTCGAAACAACCATTGTCCATTTGTCCGAGACAAATGATAATCTGGTCAGATAAACAGAATGTCCCTTTATGGTTATCTGATGGACAAGTGAAAATTTACAGATGCATGAATAAAAGCATTTTTATTTGAGGAAATTCAACTGCAGATAGAGTTCGCCAGTGCATCACATTGTGATCTCAGTAGCATGTTGGCGTTTGATCATTTTGCCTCTATGGTGTGCAACACATCATTTTCCACTATTATGTGCATGTAGATTAGTATCTCCATCAAATGTGTCATGTGCTGAGAGCCCCGATCTAGCTCTGGTGTTCAAGTGATAAAAGCTAAGAATCGATAATCGAGGCTATATTTTGTTTGTCCACATCGCCCATCGGTGCTGAGCACTATGTTGAAAATCGTTCAGTGTGGCCAATGCCTAAGTTGCTTCCATGCATAGATCATATATACTGAAATTTAGAAACAGCAGATTAGAGTATCACTACCTTACATTGGATATTATATAGTTTGAACCACTATTAACCCACGCTAACTACCTTACATTGGAATAATTATATATATATAATTGAACCACTATTAACCCACGCTAACTTAGAAGTTAGAAGCCGGCATGCCTCATGTGATATGCAGTGTGGTCACGCTCTGCCTATGGGTGGAGGGATGGTGTATTCAACAACAAACTGTTGCTGAAGCCCGACTGCTCACACATGTTTTATATATATATATATATATATATATATATATATATATATATATATATAAAACATGTGTGAGCAGTCGGGCTTCAGCAACATATATATGAATATTTTTATTGTGCTGATTGTGGAAGTTCTTAGTTATTAAGTAATTATATAATCTTTAATTATATTTTATATATATATATAATGGCACGAAAATTATTTATAATTATATTTTGTTCTTGCAGCCGAACAGCAGGAAGATTGTATTTGTTTTCATATAAATTAAGTCATTTCTTTCTGGTTTTTTTTACAGCTTCGCCTCATCAATTACTTGGACAAGTACTTTTTTGATGGACAAGTAGATTTCAAGATTGACTTGTCTGGCAGGTAAGAGACAATTTTTGCTTATTTCTATTACTAGTAATGAAAGGGAGATTGGGGCAAGTTGTAGCATAAACAACATATTTAAGGATTGTGGTTCAGATTGATATCCGATCGAAACATTTTGAATGCCAACAAAACCACAGATATCTCCTGCAGATAGCATAGATAAATGCCTAGTGCAATATACACTTGCACAATAATACGTTTACGAGGTCTTCTAAAAGATTACTATATACTCAGATGTGGGGCAAGTTGTAACAGCAAGTGGGGGCAAATTTACATTTTATAACAACATTAACATACCCGTATAATAGATTAACTGCCTTAAATTGTTCTAAATTATAATACATACCTAGGATACATGACTAGCTTACATTACTTAATATGCCCAACTTAAGATGCTTACTGGAATCTAAACAGAAATTGGCACATCTCTTATTAAAACGTGCAAACACTGTTATGTAATGAACAAAATCATATTAACTACAAAATGTTCAATAATCGCCATCTGATTCACAATGGATGGCACTTTTTCCAACTGTGCTTTCCCTGAGTAATATTTTTGCTTGCAATGTTACAATTTGCCAGAGAAAGAGTTACAACATGCCCTACAACCATCTCATTCACAATATATGTAATTATATACACTGCTTAACAGCCTATTTAACAGCTACAGCTAATATTCCTGACTACAGAACCAAAGAAAGAACAACATAGGATAGTTCTTCAGGTCTGCCATGACAAACTTTAGGAACAGATTGAACAGGATAGGTGATAACAAACAGCCCTATCTCACTCCTATTTCCACTCTGAACCATTCTGCAAATTGACCAGTTGATGATGACTGCAAATTGAACATTCTAATACATAGCTTGAATCATAGATGTAATCTTGGGGTCCCAATAAGCTTAAGTTCAACATCTTCCACACTGCTCCTCTCCATTATGATATCAAATGCAGCCTTGAAGTCCACAAAATTTAAGTGTCGTGGGACCTGATGATCATTTGCCTTTTCCATGATCTTGTGTGCTAATGCTCATATATGCCCTGTGCTAATGCTCATATATGCCCTTATATAATAATTATATATATATATATATATATGCTGCTTTGATTGATGTGCATCAATGTTGTCATAATGATAAAGGTGTGTTTGACACCAAAGGATCATAGCTATATATTATGGGCACTCGCTAGGACATCCCAAGTAAGTCTCCGTTGGCGGTTGGCTGTGGTCTTGCTGAAGGCATATGTATATATATGTATATATATATATATATATATATATATATATATATATATATATATCACGGTGGTCCTTATTTTTGAAGTTTTGACATTGGGACACCCTCTCATTTTGTTCTTGTGTGCCAATGCTTATACATATATATATATATATATATATATATATATATATATATATATATATATATATATATATATATATAATTATTATATAAGGGCATATATGAGCATTAGCACACAAGAAGCCTTGCTTTTGCCTGGTCAAAATTTACACACATTATCATACTTACCTGTCAACTTTGAGTCCAGTGTCTGTTTCTTCACCATCATTAGGCGTGATTTGTAGTTGGTAATGGGTCAGTCCACCTTTTGGTTGCGTCCAGGAAACTTTCAGGGAAATTGGTGAACGATCGTTTTTTTCCTCCTTTAAATCGGCTACTGTTTCTGGCTCTGGAAAAATAGCCAATATACAATCATAAATAAAGTGAAAACAGCTTTCACACTTATTTTCAGAGAGTATGTCTAACATATGCTTCATATGGGCATGGAAATGATGTATATTACATCATCCTTGAAAACCAAGTTTTTTAGAGGTAATAACACAAATATTTAGTAAACACATAGATGAAAAGTTGGACATCAGTAGTGCTGTGTACTGAATGGCTGTATATGGTATTCAGTATTTTTTTAAATGGTATATGATTTATTATCTCTTCCTCGTAAAGTGTACTGACTGCCAAAATGCATTTAATAAGCCTGATACATTGTTTGCAGTTTGACTGTTTCGTAAAGAAAAGTGTTTATAGCAAGACAGTGAAGTGGCAGAAATTACACTTAGCACGTTAGTATATTAATCATCTCAACGAATGACTTCCGGAATCTTGGTGTAGCAGCAACTTGAAATTAGAGAATTTACAGAAAAAAGTGGAATATCAAATAGAATAAGTATTACTATTACATATATATATATATATATATATATATTATACATAAATGTATTGCAGACGTATATTAGAAAAACGTTTTTGTTAATTATTAGTCAGAGGCAGGATTTTAGAGTAAGTTAGTTCCGGACTCCGACAGGTAGTCAGTGAGCATTAATAGGGTTGTTTACTATTCGAAAACTGAGATAGCATAGTGAATAGTCAGTAACAGTGGAATATTGGTTAGAATAAGTATTACTATTACACATATACTATATACACAAACTTCTTATAGACATATATTAAGAAACTGTTTTTATTAACAGAGGCAGTATTTTTCCCGGACTCAAATTCAACGAGCGATAAGGGGGAGTTTGTGAACAGGTCGTGAATTAAACTGGTGTACCAAACTATCATATACATTGTTAAATATATATTAGATAATGTGATATATTTACATAAATTACATACATAAGGTAATATCTGACATAGTTGTAGTAAACAATTTTGGTAAAACGGAATTAACAGCAGGATTTTAGCGTAAGTTCATTTACACTGACTTTGTTGTTTTGTTTACACAGTGTTCTCCGTATTCGCTAGGTGGCAGGCTTTTTCTTTGCTCGTGCGAGCTTAGTAGAAAAGACATAATTAGCAAGTATATTAGCCTAAAGTGTTCTTTTGAACACAAAAACAGCCTTAGCTAACGTAGCAATCAGATTACCCCAGGTAAGTCTAAATTTTTGTGATGCGCCATGCAAACGGCAGGTAAAAACCACCAGGCATTTAATATGCAGCAGTTGTAGCAACTGGGTGGACTTTGTCAAGTCTGGGTGTGAGAAGTCCTGGGCTGAGGTTCAGGTGGATAGTTTTAGTTTTTAGTGTAGGGGATGTATGAGGATTAAGGAACTTGAGGTGGAGTTAGAACAGCTGAGGCTGCTCGTTGTGGCAGTGGTGGGAAGAGAGCAGGTGGCTAGTGTTTTTATTAACAGAGGCAGTATTTTTCCCGGACTCAAATTCAACGAGCGATAAGGGGGAGTTTGTGTACAGGTCGTGAATTAAACTGGTGTACCAAACTATCATATACATTGTTCTGAATATTCAAAAACAGTGAATCTGGTGGGGGGACAGTAGATGATAAAGTGGGGGAAGATGACGAGAGAGATGCTAGGGAGAGCTCACCTCAGCCTGGGAGGAGGCTGAGAGGAGGTAAGGTGACAGGTCGTAGGGAGACAGGACGGAAGGAGACGGGACATAGGGAGACAGGACGAAAGGAGACGAGAAGGAAAGAAATGGGAGGGAAGATAAATGGATCGAAGTTATGGGGAGTGGGGGGGGAGACAGTAGCGAAGGAATCAGGGGGGAAGGAGACGAAGGTGAGGGAAGGTGTCAGGAGGGAAGTACACGTAGGGACAAATAATGTAGAGAGGGAGACTGCCATAGCTATAAAATACAGGAATTTGGTCAGAACACTAAAGCAGACGCGGGTTGAGCAGGTAATACTGTCAGGGATTTTACCAGTAATAGGAAGGAGGGGTCATAGATATCGAAATTGCTAGTTGAGAAGCTATGTAGGGAAGAGGAAGTTGGTTTTGTGGATTTGTGGGGAAGTTTTGTTGGAAGGGCTGATATGTACATGAAGGACGGGCTTCATCTAAGTGGAAAGGGGGCAGCAGTATTTGCGGATGGAGTCACAGCAGCAGTAGACAGTGGCATGGGTAGCATATCAAATATATTTGGTAGTAAACACCATTTCAACTAGAAGCGCACTGGGTTTACTTAGAGATGCCTCAAGCAGGACAAGAGGCCACTAGTACAGATAAACATATAACAGAATGTCTGAAAAACATGTCTGAAGCAGGTTATAGATGCGTGTGTTTAAATGCTAGGAGTATAGTAAATAAGAAAAACGAATTAAACATTATGGTAGAAGATACTGACCCTCACATAATTGGTATTACCGAATCATGGGCCAACACCGACATAACAGATGCTGAATTAGGATTGACAGGATACGTAATGTTTATGAGAGATCGAATAGGAAGAAGGGGAGGGGGAGTTATTTTATGTGTTAAAGCTTATGAAATACAAGCTTATGAAATACAATTAGAAAGTGAAGTAGGTTACGATGAAGCTGTTTGGTGCAAAATAGTTTCAGGAAATTAAAAATTAACTATTGGATTAGTTTACCGAAGTTAGATAGAAGATAACACAAAAATGCTAAATGCTATAAAGGAAGTTAGTAAAGGGGAATGTTTCATAATGGGAGATTTTAACCATGGACACATACAATGGAAATCTCTAGAGAGTACAGGGGGTGAGGACCAACAATTTCTATTTTTAATTCAGGAGAGCTTCCTTACTCAGCACGTGCTAAAACCAACCAGGGGAGAAAATATATTACATATAGTTTTATCACCACAAAAAGAATTAGTGGACAATGTAAAAATACATCAACCATTGGGTAACAGTGACCACAATCAAATACATTTTGACATCAATGTAAAATCAGAAAGTAAAAATAAAAAACCGTATAGGAGAAACTTCCACAAAGGTAACTATAAAGATATGAGAAAATACTTAGCAAAGCTAGATTGGAATAACATGCTGATGAATAAGACCGCAATTGAATGTTGGAATATTCTAAAATATGAAATTGAGAGTATCATCGATAAATTTGTTCCCTTGAAAAAACAAGGAAAATGGTCTAGAAAGAAACACTTGTCAAAAGAAGCTATTAGAAAAATAGTGTTTAAGCAAACTATGTGGAGGGTTTATAAGCATACCAGAAAGGATGAAGACTATGCAAATTACAAAGAGGCACTTAACCTAGCTGCAACTGAAATTAGAAAATCTAAAAGAACCTTTGAAAAAAAATTGGCAGGTAATATAAAAAATTACAGCAAAAGTTTCTATGCTTGTGTAAGGAGTAAACAGAAAGTTCGAGATATGGTCAGACCACTGGAAAACAAGAGGGGAAACATAATTTCAGACGGTCTCAAATGGCAGAGGTCCTGAATGAGTATTTCAGCTCAGTCTTTACCACAGAAGATATCAGCTCACTTCCGATTCCATTTACTAAATTGGAGGGAAATAAATCAGAACATTTAGGGAAGTTATTTGTAACTCATAAAATGATAGAAAAGAAAATTAAGAAGATGAAAGATAATAAATCACCTGGAGTTGATGGGATACCACCAAAACTGCTTAAAGAAATTGTTCAGCAAATTAGTACACCTCTTGCAAAATGTTTAACTTGTCACTAGAAGGAATAGTTCCTTCAGAATGGAAAGAAGCAAACATTACGCCACTATTTAAGAAGGAATCGAGGAAGAAGCCAGAAAATTACAGACCAGTGAGTTTAACATCAGTTTTATGTAAATTACTCGAAACATTAATTACAGACCACATGGTGGAATTCCTTGTAAAACATAAATTAATAAATACATCTCAACATGGGTTCCTAAAAGCAAGGTCATGTCTAACCAATCTCTTATGGTTTTTGAAGAAATTAGAAAGTGGGTAGATGACGGGTCACCAGTGGATGTTGTCTACTTAGATTTTCAGAAAGCTTTCGATAAAGTGCTACATCAAAAATTGTTACTTAAACTAAACACCCATGGTGTAATCAACTGGATAGAAAAGTGGCTTATACACAGAAGACAGAGAGTAATAGTAGATGGTGAGATTACAAACTGGAAATTGGTTTTGAGTGGGGTACAACAGGGATCAGTATTAGAACCTATACTGTTTTAGATATATATATAAATAATTTGGAAGATGACATATCTAGCAAAGTACTCAAATTTGCAGATGACACAAAAGTATTCAGAAAGTTTACTAATGGTACAGATAAACAAAGTTTACAGGATGATCTAGATAAATCAGTTAACTGGTTAGAAAACTGGCAAATGTTATTCAATTTTGGGAAGTGTAAATTTATACACATAGGATATGGAAGAAGAATATAAAATGGGGGATGCTGTACTAGGTAAAACCACACAAGAAAAGGACTTACGAGTAACATTTAGTGCTGACATGAAAGTTTCAAAGCAATGTGGGATTGCTGCTTCGAAAGGAAATCAAATTCTATGGCTAATTACTTTGTCATTCAGACAGACCACCGGCCGCTATTGGGTCTGCTGATGATCTCATCCCTTGCGAGCGCAAGGATCCAGCGATGGGCACTGACATTGTCAAAACTACCGGTATCACTTACGATACAAATCTAGTGTGAAGAACACTAACGCAGATGGTCTGAGCATATTACCGTTACCAACGAAGACAGCTTATGTTCCTGTGCCAGAGGAAGTGGTTCTGTCATTGTCAATTGTCAATGACACACCAATCACAACGACCAAAATAGCACAGTGAACAGCTCGAGATCCAGTGCTATCAAAAGTGCTGAACTTCGTTTTGCAGGGCTGGCCATCTGTTTTTGACGGGGAGTTCACAGCGTACAGTAGAAAGAAGGATGAACTGTCAGTAGAGCAAGGATGTTTGCTATGGGGATCTTGCGTTATCATCCCAGCACCAGGACGAGAGGAATTACTTAACAAACATCATGAATACCATCCAGGTATCGTGAGAATGAAGGCATTAGTATGCAGTTACCTGTGGTGGCCAGGACTTGACGCAGAGATCGAGCTCAAAGTGCATAGCTGTGCTGTATGTCAAGAACACAGCAAGTTGCCAGCAAATGCAAACTTACACCCGTGGGAGTGGCCAGGCAAAACGTGGTACCGCATGCATATCGACTACGCTGGTCCGTTTGAATGGAAAATTATTCTAGTCATTGTGGATGCTCATTCAAAATACATTGACGCGCATGTCATGACATCTTTGACTACTGCTGCTACCATATTGCGGCTTCGTCAAACATTTGCAACACATGGCCTGCCATGCACCTTGGTGTCAGATAATGGAACTGCATTCACCAGCCATAAATTTCAGAACTTCTACAGGAGCAGTGGCATCAACCACATCCACAGTGCACCATTCCACCCAGCCAGCAATGGGCTCGCAGAAAGGGCTGCAGAAACTATCAAAGACGGCCTAAAGAAAATCAAAGGTGGTGATCTCGAAACAAGGATGTATCAATTCTTGTCACGATATCGGGTAACGCCTCAAATGACAACTGGTCAAATGCCTGCAGAGATGCTTATGTCAAAACGAACTCGATTCAGACTTGATCTCCTGTATCCGGCGGTGGAAGATCGTGTGTTAAACAAACAAGCCAAGGCACAAGAGAATCACAACGCAGCAGTAACCGAGCGAACATTCTTAACAGGTGATGCAGTTTGGGCCATGAACTTTGCAACTAAACCGAAATGGCTACCCGGAGTACTTCAAACTCGCTTGGGTCCAGTGTCGTTCACCGTCACTCTGACTGATGGACGCGTATGGAGATGTCATGTGGATCATCTACGTGCCCACATACCGGAAGAGAATGTCGGCATGACATTACCGCTACCTTCAAGTGTCGGTGTTGTTCCACCTATGGAAGGTGTTAAACTGGCACCATCACCTGTAGTGAAATCACCATCATGTGAGACGGTGATTACGTCTTGTACTTTGGATTGGATTGGATTTATAAACCACTTGTGACTGTTTTTTTTATGGGTGTACGCTGAACGCTGCCCTGTGACATTTGTTATGTCTAATTTATAACTAATATTGCAATTGTAGACTTGTGTTGATTGGACTAGTGTTGCAGTTACTGACATTTCACAGTTTGAGTTTAAAAACTATGCATGGAGGAATGTGGTGTATTTCGGATAATAAGTTTCGATTCACATTTTCAGTTACCCATGTTTTGATACCGGAGGCCCCAGACGTTTTTATGTTGCTTGTATCCGTGGGATGGTGCAGCCGTGTTGCGTTAATAAAGTGAATTATTGTCAGTGGCGACATAATACACATCAAAGATTGTTACTTAAAGTAAAAGCCCATGGTATAGGTAATGATGTAATCAACTGGATAAAAAGTGGCTTACACAAAGAAGACAGAGAGTAATTGTAGATGGTTAGATTTCGAACTGAAAATCGGTTTTGTGTGGGGTACCACAGGGATCAGTATTAGGCCCTATACTGTTTATACTATATATAAATAATTTGGAAGATGACATATCTAGCAAATTACTCAAATTTGCAGATGACACAAAAGTATTCAGAAAGGTTACTAATAATACAGATATACAAAGTTTACAGGATGATCTAGATAAATTAGTTAAATGGTCAAAAAAATGGCAAATGTTATTCAATTTTGGGAAGTGAAAATGTATACACATAGGACATGGAAACATGGACGAAGAATATAAAATGGGGGATGCTGTACTAGGTAGAACTACACAAGAAAAGGACTTAGGAATAACATTTAGTGCTGACATGAAAGTTTCAGAGCAATGTGGGATTGCTGCTTTGAAAGGAAATCAAATTCTAGGGCTAATTAGGAGAACTATCATGTATAAGGAGAAACAGCTAATTGTATCCCTGTACAAAGCAATAGTTAGACCACATTTGGAATGTTGTATTCAAGCGTGGAGGCCATATCGTAAAAAGGACAGACAAGCTAGAAAGAATACAATGAAGAGCAACTAAAATGATTCCAGAATTGAGAGACCTTACTTACGAAAGTCGATTATTACAATGTGGTTTGACAGCACTAGAGACCAGGAGACTAAGAGGAGACCAAATAGAAGTGTTTAAAATACTGAATGGTTATGAGGATGTTGATAGGAATATGTTCTTCAAACTTAAAGAAGGCAGTAGAACCAAAGGACACAAAGCAGCATTAGTTAAAGAGCAGTGTAGGTTGGACATGAGAAAGTACTCTTTCTCACAGAGGGTGATAAATGAATGGAACAAACTGCTAAATGATTGTGTTAATGCTAGTAGTGTGCATATTTTTAAACATAGAATTGACAGATATTTGATAAGGGCGGGCTACACATAGCTGAGAAAATTGTTGGACTCTCGATAAGCCAATGGCTTCCTTGTCCACTTGCCATCTGGAACTTGTTGTTTGGTATGGCAATCTTGTTAAATCTATTGTCAGGGATACTGACAACAATTTTTTATTTCAGTTCCCCGGTAAGTATGTACTTACTATACTTTCAGAAAAATTCAGCCTTAAACTTTTACTTTTGATATATTTTACAAATGGCAGCACCCAAAATGAGAATATGGAACTATGACCAACATTTTTGCATGGTGCAATTTGGTAAATGACATATTAAAATTTCAGGATGGTGTTTTGCCCAATTTAATTGATATTGAAGCTGAAAAATATGACTGTTCTGCTAATGGTGTTTCCTCCAAACGTTTCCTAAATCAGCTATAAATATCCAAAATAAATGTGGCAGAACACCATCCTGAAATTTTAGTACATTGTTTACTAGCAAGGGACTATGTACAGTAAAAAAATAAATAAAAAGTTGAAACTTAACACAAATACGGGCTGCTGAAATCAATTTCGGGATTTTTTTCGTGTTTTGTTTTGAAATTCATGCACATATCCCTATCATTCTTGAATACAATCTGTACCAATATGTCTATATATAATAAAACAAATTCAGATATGTGGCTTGTAAACAGGTCAGAAATGTTATATGGCTCGTGGCACTCGAGTGACACCAACAAACAATGTTATTCCTGTTATATAACTTTTAATTGACACTTGAGCATACTTTTTCACGTCCTGCATTTGCAACTATGTCGACGGGCCAGTTTCACAAAGCATTCCTACCATTTGAAGGAACTGATGTGGACGGTTGATGCAGATCACGTAAATCACAACTATCACAGAAAACGAATTGATTAGAATGTCAGCTGCCATGTTTATCTGGTTTGATATATCATGATAAAATGCTCTAGGCCAATCATTTAGTGTTATTACCATTATATATCCATCCAGATAATGTATGGCAGCCTTGTTCTGACAATCCTATGTTAAACATACACTAGTGAATGTTGAGTGGATATAGGCACGGCTACCCATTTTATAAATATATTTAACAAGATTTAAGAGGATTGCCATCCAAAACTACAAGTTCTAGATGGCTAGTGGACAAGGAGGCCATTGGCTTATCGAGAGTCCAACCATTTAATCATCTATTTATAGCCCTCTGCTTTTACTACCTTCTTTAAGTTTGAAGAACATATTCCTGTCAACATCCATACCCGTTCACTATTTTAAACACTTCTATTTGACCTCCTCTTTCTCTCCTTGTCTCTAGTGTTGTCAAACCACATTCTAATAAGCGGCTTTCATAACTAAGGTTTCTCAATTCTGGAATCATTTTAGTTGCTCTTCATTGTATTCTTTCTAGTTTATCTATGTCCTTTTTAATATAGCCTCCATGCTTGTATACAATATTCCAAATGCAGTCTAACTATTGCTTTATACAGGGGTACAAATAGCTGTTTCTCCTTATATGTGATAGTTCTCCTAATTAGTCCTTGAATTTGATTACATTTTTAAACATAGCTTTGAAACTTTCATGTCAGCACTAAATGTTACTCCTAAGTCCTTTTCTTTTGTGGTTCTACCTAGTACAGCTTCCCCCATTATGTATTTTTTTTCCATGTTTCCACGTCCTATGTGTATACACTTCCCAAAATTTAATAACATTTGCCATTTTCAGACCATTTAACCAATTTATCTAGATCATCCTGTAAACTGTAAACATGTTTCCAGTTTGAAATCTTACCATCTACTATTATTCTCTGTCTTCTGTGTATAAACCACTTTTCTATCCAGTTGATTACATCATTGTCTATACCATGGGCTTTTAGTTTAAGTAACAATCTTTGATGTGGCACTTTATCAAAAGCTTTCTGAAAATCTAAGTAGACAATATTCACTGGTGACCCATCATCTACCCACTTTGTAATTTCTTCTAAAAAATAATTTTTCTTTTTTCAAGTAATATAACGTTTGCCCAAACAGAACCATGGGGGTCTAGTGACAAGTCTAGGATGTGTGGAACACCAGGAATTGAAGTTAGTGCCATTGCCGTCGAGTTCATTGCAGATTTGTTTCTTCACACCTCATGCTAGTTGAGCATGGAAAATTGTATTGCTTTTAAACTTTGTAATCATGCTTCGGCTTACAATTTTAAGATAGCATGGTGTCCCTCGCTCCCTCCCTCGCTCACTCCTCCCTTAATGATATGATACCTAGTAGAAGCAGCTGGTTATATTTGCAAATCTAATTAAATAGTTCTAAATAGTAGATTTTACATTACTGATCAACTTATGTTGCTTTCTTTTAAAATATGACATGGAATGGTGTAATAAAGTTTGAACGTATATCCACATGTTTGGGGTTGCAAATGCCTTTTTCCTATATATGTATGATATTACATTCAATGTTTAAATCAGAGTATATATCATGTGACAATATATGGTAGTTAGGCATATACAAACAATACATGCATGACCATCTGCCAGCCCACCCCATTCACCTGGTCATTCGTTCACACCCAACAACTTACTTGTAGTGATATCAATAGATGAACCACTGCTTCTGTATGAGCCACTAAACGTATACACAGTTGCTGTGTACTTCGTGCCAGCTTCCAGGTTTTCGATCTGCCTGTTTAGCTCTGTAACATTTGCCTTGGTAGTAGCCTCTCCAGTCTTCCCATATGTGATACCATAACCTGACTTTTCCCCTTCTGGATTCTCCCACTTCAGATTGAAGGACGTCTGCCCCACATTCTCTACCTCGAGCTTCTTCACATTTTCTGGAACTGCAAACAAATACAATTGCATAATTGGTTGTGTTTGAATATGGACAATAAATATGACCGAGACATGGCAAGTGGACAAGGAAACCATTGGTTTAAAGACAGTCCAACAATTTTTCATCTATGTGTAACATAACATAATGTTTATTGTCTCAAATAATAACATAAATTTGTATATATATATATATATATATATATATATATATATATATATATTATATATATGTATATATTATACAATAAATCAACCAATCAACTATTAAGCACATTTAAGACAATAAGAAGCAAATTATTTATGTTTCCTTTTTCAATTATAAATGAAATATATTATGCGCCACAATTTAATAAGTGAAATTATTCACACAGGAATTATAGTAGACCAAGCGTACAGCAGCTAATGTTAGAAGATTAACTTTGTTGTACACGTAGAAAATATAATATTAAGTTAACAAATTGTTATTTACAGGTAATTTCTAACACAATATACCACAACTGTTTAATCAATAAAATAGTTGTAATAAGATATAATAAAGTTTACCACAATTTACTAAATAAGTTATTCACACATGTGATGCCACATGCCAAAACCAGGCTTTTCTAGACAATTTGACAAAACCCTTTTATTACAGTTTCAAAGAGGAGATGCTTTAAAATGACACAAACATGAACAGTGTATCTTATTCCTGGGCTAAGATATTACACTTTTAGTGTATACATTCATGGAATAACAGTTATGTGAAAATCAACTTTTAAAAAATGGCATTAAAAGTTGCTTCTCTCACAGCAAACATGCATTTATAATGCTCCAAATTGTATGATATTTTACATACACCCCTAGAAAGGTGTGCATAAAGAATATTCAGAAGTATAATGTGGAAAAACATAATATTTATTGAATGCCACATCATTTACTACAAGGTTTGGTATTCCCTGAGGTTACTGCAAGGTGCAAGCACTGGTAGCTGAACCCCTAAAATAAACCCCTAAATTATCTGAAAATAAAACATTATTTACCCATTACATACATAATAATACTACACAATGTCAGTTCCAGTAATTTGGAAAGTCTGTTCCTGCTGAGCCAACCAGTGCAGGCTCAATGTAGTCTTCCCCTGCTGAGGCGACCTCCATGGGTTGGACGCGGCCTTCCCCGCACTCCTTAACCACTTAGACTTCTGGCCTGCACAGTTGTCCACCTGCAGGTGTATATCCTTCTCACCCATGCTGTGCAGGTAGCTGATGATGTGGCCTCGTCGACGAGGTAGTTCACCTAGGATGACATGCCGTCAGCATGAAGTCCGAAGATGCCACAGCGCCACTGTACCAGAATGCAAATAGGCCTGGGCTGCATTTTGTGTAGGGTACATCATCTAGAAGGGTATGAAACATCATATTATACCAAATATGTCATCTTGTATTTCAAATAGCATTTTAATAACCAGAGCATCAACAATTAAAATAGGCACATTCTCATATAGCGTGATCTCGAGTCCTTGGGACTGCTCAAAGCACTTTGCACTTCACCCCCGTCAGATCTGTTCATTCCAACGACATCTCGGCTTCTCTGGGAAAGCATTCAGCAATTTTGCAATTACTGCACTATTCGTTCAAACATCTACCTCTGACTGTAGCCAGGTACTCATTTATACAGCTGAGTGAATTGTGGGGTGAGCGAAATTGCCAAAGTTATGAAATGGCAGGAAAAGGATTCAAACTCGGGTTCTCTCGATTGTGGGTCCAGCATTCTAACCACTATGCTACCGCATCACACATCATCTTCAGTGCAGTTTTTATTTGCCTCAGACTAATTGCAAAGTCATGTATACCATTATTTTCACTGTTTTCAGCTGTTACAACAACTGCAAACACATTTAGGCAAGAAATACAGGGAAAAAACGTGAGGGAGGAAAGATTTTTCTCCAATAATTTTAATATTTCAATTTATTTTATTAATAACCTGTTGAGCGGAGTCAAAGCTGTAGTAGAAGGAGATGTCGGCAGAGTTGGGCTAGTGTGGTCCGATGACAAGCGAGTCAAACGCCTGCTGAGCTTCCATCAGAGGCAGCAGCTGTGACATTGCAGTGGGGCTCCTCAGTGTCACTGTCATAATCGTCTACATCAGTTTGGTTTCAACTGGCTTGTGACAGCAGATGTAGAAGCACTGGCCTGATCAACCTCTTCCTCCCAATAAAAATCAGATTCTACAATCATCAACATTGAATAAGTAGTCCATTTAGATTTGGTTATGACTGATGTAAAAATAAATGACAATGGGCTAAATTATTATACCTGGCCATATAGGCATGGAAGTGGGACCCTTTACTGGCTCAGCCTTAAGTTAAATAAGCTTAAGCTTGTAATGCATAAACAGTATAAACCTGAGGATGAGTAAAAGTTCGAAAAATAATGTCTACCTTCTAGACTTATTAGTAATAGTGTCTGAGTGTGAGACTTTGGTTACACAATCAATCTTAGCCTTGCCTTGGCTTAGCAACTAGCTCAGCCAACTAAGTCTATGCCTTGGTTTATCGTAATTATGCCCGTAATTATGTCGTTGCTTACTCCTGCAAGTGCATATTAACTTTATTATTTCGAGTATGCAGGATCTGTTAACCTGATGATGTCAGTAACTTCATATGTCAACGAAACACAAGGGCTTACCAGCATCTCCGTCATCGGAATTCACTTCTGACTCGTCCAGAGCGAAGTAATCTTTAATCACAGCAGCTAAATTGCTGTCCTCGAGATTGCACCCCCTCGCACGATCCAACTCGGTAGCTGAATAAGCTTCTTTCTATGCCATAGTGCAAATCTTTAACGAAACGTAGACGAAAACAGCAGGCCAAAATGGCGAACAAAGAAGCTCAATGCTCATCCCTTGACTGGGCTGATCATAGGGGTGCGCGCATGGAGGCTTCCACAGTGATCTTTCTTCATCTGGGACGGTTGTGGGCAGCATCGCATAATTCCTGTAGCACCAGACCCATCCTTTCTCGAATGTCGTCCATGTACATTTTTTTGTGGTCTTCCTCGTTTTCTGCTGCCTTTGACCATGCCTTGTAGTATTCCTTTGGCAAGTGTATTGTGTCAGGTTGTATGAACGAACCATTGGAGTTTTTGGCATTTTACTATGGCTAAAAGCGGTTCTTGTGGTCCTGCAACTTCAGTGATGGCTTGCATTATTGATATATTTGTTATGTGGTCTGTGTAAGAAATTTTCAGGATCCTTCTAAAAAATTTCATCTCAAAAGGCTTTAAACAAAGAAGAATGGAGTGTAAACAAGCCGACCGTGCACATGCACTTACATTTTCTACCAATCAGCGAGTGTTCTGCTACTTCCAAAGCAACTTTGTTGTTGGATAAATCATGTAAAATAGGAGTTGTTCCATTGGTCTAGAGTAAGAGATTCCCAATCACAAGTGTAGTTGACGTCATAAGCTTTCCAGCCATGCATAACACGTGAGGTTTCCCGCTTGTAAGTGAGCGAAAACAGTCGATGAAAACGCGTAAAAATGACTTTGTTTCAGACTTCTCAACTACGATGTTAATCAGGGGCTTCAATAAAGTACTAAATATTACTAATTTATTATCTTCCAGCTGATATAAATGGATTTATGGAAATATGGATAATTTGCTGATCGATTCTGTCGTTAACCCATTTTCAACAATTCGAAGGTACACCATGCATTTTAGGCTCCTGCACCGAACAGAATCTTGTGAGAAGCGCCTGGTTTTGGCACGGCGCATCACATATAATAAATAAGACTATTATTCTAAATTATACTGGTATATCACAATTGGCTAGAGTAATCTTGTTCCCCAGATGTGATGTTTCACTGTCTTTTTAAATACATAAATATACGTACAATCATCCAGGTGGTTCTTTATAACAACAGTACTCCACAATTTGGGACCAAATATGCCAGTGTATTTTGTCTTTTTTTTGTAACCTGTCTTCTAAGAGATCTGCCAACATTGACAAAATATAAGCTGAACAAGCTTTTAAAACAGGCAACACCAGAATTTTTACCCGGGCATTTTTGCATGAGTCTGCAGAGAGCGGCAGCTGTTGTCAATGTAAACGTTGAGAGAGTAAATAGTTCAGGTTTGTTGTCACTTTGTAGCTACTGTGGAGGCGCATTGTGCTGGTTCAGGGAACGATGAATACTTGTGATCTTGGAGAAATTGTCGAGAAAGCGTTCCATCAGATCAGCAGGTGAGCAGCTGCACACAGGAAATGTCGGTGGTAGTTTGTGCTCCATGATGCTGTTCGTAACTCGATACATGGTTCTTACGTCATGTGCAGATTCTCCGATTTGGCAACATATTAAGCTGACTTAGCTGTTTGTTATAGTTGTCATAGAGACGTGTATATGCACAACTAGCTGTATGTCTCACCACTTCCATTCTGCTCGTCGAAGGTGCCGTTTTGCATCTGATCACTTACTAGGGCGTCTTGGGGTTGATGATGACAGCATGGGTGATGAGGTCAAGGATATGGCCACCAACATGCGTTGGCTCTGTCACGTGCTGCTTGAAATCAGCCTTGTGTAGAAATTGGGTGAAGCTCTGAGTGTCGTTGGTATGATCGTCACCGTAGGACACATTAAAATCACCAATAATTACACATTCGGTATGGAGTGTGGTGCAACATTTCAAAACAATGCTGAACTCTTCGATAAAAGATTTAAATGGTTTAGATTTCTGGCAGGACAAAAGAGGTCGATACATTGTCACGAGTAGGCAAAGGAGGAGGAGCACAGATGAAACAACTTTTACATGACGCCAACTCCGTCACCTCATCTGTCGCTACTTAGGAGGTGACAGACGTGGTACCCATCTGGGGCTATGGCATCTATGACAGCAATGTCATTTGACAAGATCCATGTATCAGTCAGACATATGATGTCGAGGTTGCGTTTGTCGATGTCGTCTCGGATAATGCCCTATTGCACACTGACCAGCTGTTGATCAATGCCGGTGAAGTAGTTTTTCAGGTACCAGTTTTTTGCATATACATTGGTGTCACGCATACTGTCAGTTGACTGTCATATCTGCGGTGCTTTTTAGCAGTCAGCTGATTTAGGTTCAAAGTGTTCATGCCCGATTGTTCATAAACAGGGCTGACCTCACCTGCGCTATGCCACCTGCTTACCATCTTCACTATTGGCTTGATTTGCCTTCTCAATCCAGCCTTTGTCCTCGGCCTTGTGGTCTACACAGATTGAGCCCTACTATTGTTGTTGTCCATGGAATGATAGGCGGCTGCCGGCATTTCCTTAGGCCGAGCAGCAGCGATCTAGTTAATGACATGCTTTAGTGTTCCAGTAGACTGGGCGTAGTTAGTGGCAGCATGTAAAAGAAATACCTAGTCCTGGTATGCAAGCTTGAAACTGGTTTCAGTTCCACTTCTATGATTGTGGTGGTCAGGGTACAAGTCCAAAAAATTTATGATGAAAACACTAAATAGAAACTCTCAAATGTTCTGCTGATAATCCTTGGATATTTGGAAATCGTATCACACGAGAAGACGGTCAAGTTGTGAACACATTGAACATTTGAGATAATAAGCAGACACAAACAGCTGTGCTACAACCAATACATCCAGGCACTTCCAACGTGACTTCTTAATACAAAGATCATCCTGTAAACTTAAACTGTTGTGTAGCGGCTTGGAGCTACAAATGTGATAGAATTCAGAAACTTCAAAAGAAACTTGTCTGAATTATAAGCATAAGCACATATAATGCTCACACTGAACCATTGTTCAAGTCTTAAATTACTAAAAATGGAACACATTAAAATTACAAGAACTAAAATTATATCATAAATTCACACATTACAAACTTCCGGTTTACCTTCAAAATTTACCACTTGATCAGAACAGTATTCACAATTTTAACACATGGACAATACAACATACACATTTGGACAATACAACATACACACAACCAGGGTACAACATGAATTTGCAAAACAGTCTCAGATACACTTTGCCACACACGATCAATAATGCACCTTATTAATTTTAGTAAAAAACTAAATTTACACTTGCAGCACAGCACACAGTTTTGCAGGTACGTCAAATGTCATTATTTGTATACATACATAGATACACTATTTAGTGGCCATTCATCATCACCATTGCTTCACAAGCACATTATTAAGTATTAACCACAGTTAGGTCTGTAATATAGTGTTCAGAGTTGGTACAATTTTACTTGAAGCATGCATGTGGATAATTGCATGTCATTTTATATTTTAGTCCATATTTATTTACTTCTATCACCAATCATTATTTTCAAAAAGCAAACGAATATATATGGTAAAACAGACATCAAATGACACTAAAACCTTCCAAATTATTATTAGCAAAAATATTAGCATGTATGTTATTTTCATGACATATTTGAATAGGCATTACATCATGGTCAGCTATTTTTTTTATACTTAACAGAATATGCCATTTTGACCCAAATTTTAAGAAATTCTTGCACACGCGATATATATTCTTAATTATATTACTAATAATTATATTAATCAATTGGGTGCAAATTGTTTTTTACAAGTTATTTTTCAGTGAAATATGATTATTGAATATCAAAATTTTTGTGTGAAAGGACATTGCACAAAATTGCCATATCAATTTGGCATCTTGGTCAGCACCTATGCATTAATGGAACAGGACACAAAACCGATACCACAATTTGAGAATGCATACTACCTTAGGTAATTCTTCTACAAGGTTCATTCTACCACTCAGTCAAGTCAAAAGTATAGTACAGGTTAAACTGCTGGGAAAAGCTGTGCTCTTGACTATATTAAAAAACAATTTGAAGCCATTAACAGGGCTTCACATTTAAAAACAACACGTTCGCCTATATACGCCAAATTAACTTAGGCGAGCGATTTGTTAGTTTTTTTAACATGTGGTGGTGCCACATGCTTCCATTGCATCATAATGCAAAATGCACAACTCAAATGCGGTGCGCAAAAATATGAATTTAACATCTGCACATGAAATCAATGTTAAGTGGTACCGGAAATGTGCATAGTGAATTTATGTGTTCAGAGTGGTTGAAAGATGAAGTGGAACAATGACAAGGTTATTATTTTCGATTCTCGAGTTGGTCAATCAGATCGTAGTGAAATATTGTTGATCCCTTAACTATTCCACAACTGTACATGTATACATGTATTTTATTCAGTTCGACATACAACAGTATGTGACATTTAAACATGATACACATCGACGTTAGTCCACTCATTTGATAACTTTTTATAAACCGCGCGGCCGGCATAGCTTTGGGCTGCGATCGCTAGCGTTATAAAGAGGGTAGACTTTCCTAGTGAATCTAATATTCAAGAAACTACTTGTCAAGATGAACACTTGCAGGCAGCGAGTGATTTTAACAATTGATGCGAGCGATAAATCGCTCCCTAGATTATTGATTTGCGCGAGCAATAGGGAGCGAGAGCAATCACTCACCTCAAACGTGATGCCCTGCATTAATGTTTGTATACTGTTATGTTAAATAGCGCCCCAATGATAAAACATTTTATAATTGATCCCACTAGCTGTTGGAACTTGCACCATACTGGGGTCAATTGTAACACTTTAGAGGCCTCATAGATAACCTTTCATTGAAATATCCTGTTTTTGTTACAACTAGCCCTGGTCTTCCCTGTCGAATTGTGTGGCTGTCACTGGACAGGGGAGCCCAGGGCCAGTTTTGACTTCAAACCCAGATTGAGCTAACATTTCGGTCATATCAAATGTTTTGTTTATATGCATGCATATAAAATATAAAGAAGATCTGACATGGTTAGGTTAGGGCGATTGCCTGAATTGGCAAAGTCTGGACCATTATCTGACTTACTTGTGTAGAAGTGTCCCACTGTCTCAGCACTCTTCTGGCCTCCACTGCTCAGGTTTCCACTGAAGGCAACCACCACAACTGTGTACTGTTTGCCTGGAGTCAAACTGTTAAATGTTGCTGATTTTACATTGATCTCCTGCTTTGGCTCTGTCTCGCCTCTCAGCTCAACTGTGTATCTTTCCACCAGTCCTGGACTGGGTTCATCCCATGTGACAGTCAGTGAACTCACACTAGCAGTTGCTTGAAGCTTCCTAATGACATTCGGCTCTGAAACAATGACAGTTTTAAAAGTGGCACCCTTGTGTATTCTTGGTGACATGTATATTTTGTTGTATATACACAACCAGTTAGAAGGGAAGAGCTGATTTCTTTCTCATACAGCTAGACATTTCATTACATCTGAATATTTGTTGTTATCACAGTGAATTGTTCACATGTAGGTAGCAATTTAAAATAACCACACATGCACGCACACATGCATGCATACACACACGCACACATGCACTCATAAAAAAATCTGATATATATAAATAGCTGTATAGATAAACCCTTTCAAACATGTTCAATTCAAATCAGTTTGGGTACATAACAGAGGGCAGCTGATAATCCTAGCATAACTAAAAACAGCAACAGAAATTTCCAGGACTCAATATTCCCTCTGTATTTTAACCAGATTGTAAATTGGCACCATATTATAGATCAGTGGTATTTAACCTTTTTGGCACTGTTGCCCCTTGAGCTTACCAACAGAGCTGTAGTTACCCCCTCACAGTTTAAATGGAAACATAAAAAAGGAAATGGGAAAATAAACAACGTTCTTTTGATTCTTTTGTTTTATTCCAGTACTGTTTTATTCCAGTACTGTTTTATTCCAGTACTGTTTTTTTTCCAGTACTGTTTTATTCCAGTACTGTTTTATTCTCATCATGTTAGATTCAGACAAATGAAGAAAAAAATAATTATTTCTAGGTGTCACTACCCTTATCTTAGTTCAGATCAAACACATGACAAGTCACACGCTACAGATGCAAGTGTCAGTGTGACTGTTGGAATTGCGTCTTCTTGACCAGCTGTGAGATGTGAGGCTTTGTCACAGCTAGAACACATCGCAGGTCATGGGTGAGATCCAATCTATTCCTTGCCTTGGTTTTTATTGTGACCATTGTTGAAAAGCCAACCTCACAGTGATATGTGGTGGCAAATGGGATAAGGACTTTCAGGGCTCTGTCTGAGAGACCTGGATATGACCCGTACCAGCTTTATGCCAGAAGGTAACCAGGTCAGAATCTTGAAAGTCTGCTTTCAGCATGTTGTCTTCTTGCAGGCCAAGGAACTCTGCTTTCACCATGACATCATCATCTTTGATGACTCATTCTTCCACGGAAAAATGTATCACTATCTATGTATTCTTTTCATGGTGTTCCAGATCAGGGAAGTATCCACTGATGGATTAACTCTTCTGTGGAATGTAAGTGCTGCCTGATTTTTTTTGCTGCAGCAAAAGGACATTTCTCCCCGGTCCCCTCGAGCAATGTTGTCAATTGGGAGAATGTGGAGACATCATAGGCCTAAACTCTATGTTGGTAAAGCTGGAGCAGGAAGCTGGCTACCTTGTCTTGAACTGAGGGGGTATTCACCACAATCCCTTGTAGTGAGAGGTTCAGCTGATTGATCTCACCAAAATAATCTGCGAGGTAGGCCAGCTTTAAAATGAATGTATGGTCCATCATCTTCATGTGGAATTCTTGTTCTTTAGCGGTTCTCCCCCTTTCCAGAAACAAGGTGATATCTTCTCTCAGTTCGAACATGCGTAGAAAGACTTTCCCCCGTAATAACCAGCGAAACTCCATATGGAACAGGAGTACACTGAATTCTGCCCCAACTTCCTCGCACAACACTGAAAATTCTGGAGTTCGTAGCACTGCCTTGGATATGATAAACAATTATAACAACCTCCGAGAAGACATTGATGAGACCAGGGGGAATGATGCATTCTTAACTTATAGTAGGCTTACATCACTGCATAAACATTGTCAATGTGGCGTAAACATTATGATTGAATTATACCTACCAGGGGGTACTAACATTTCCGTTAATTAAAATGTTCTCATTACCCCCCGAAAATTATCCGGGGGGGTAATTACCCCCAGGTTAAATACTACTGCTATAGATACTGGTGCAGATTGTTTCTTAAAGTGGATATTAACAAGGGGTTTCTGACTGGAAAAGATGCAGCCTCTTGAAGAAAACCCTTTAACAAATTTGAAACTGGACATAGCTAATGGTCCAGACTTATTGTGTAAATGTTTTAAGAAACTGCTTCAACATTGATATTTCATTGGCCAATATTTTTAGCAAAACCACACAAACAAGCCAAATACCATAGGATTGGAGGGATGCAAATGTAACACAAATCCACATTGGTCCACGAAACAACTGTAACAATTACTGGCCAGTGTCACTCACCAGCCAAGTGGTAAAACTATTAGAAAGATTAATACAAGACAGTTTGCTTAAACTAGCTGACACAAACAATACTTAAACTAGCTGACACAAACAATACTTAAACTAGCGGACACAAACAATACTTAAACTAGCTGACACAAACAATACTTAAACTAGCTGACACAAACAATACTTAAACTAGCGGACACAAACTATACTTAAACTAGCGGACACAAACAATACTTAAACTAGCTGACACAAACAATACTTAAACTAGCTGACACAAACAATACTTAAACTAGCTGACACAAACAATACTTAAACTAGCTGACACAAACAATACTTAAACTAGCTGACACAAACAATACTTAAACTAGCTGACACAAACAATACTATCAGCTGTGACCAACATGGTTTTCCAAAAAAAATTCATGTATTACACAACTATTAGAGTGTCTTGATGACTGCAATGCAAATAAAGTTAACAGTTCTGAAACAGATGCTCTTTACTTACAACTCAAAAGCCTTTGATACTATATGTCTTAATGGGAGCCACTGATCCCTACTTGTTTTAACATTAAAAGTTTTTTTTTTTATAATTAATTATGGTTATCTATACTGGTTTCAAATAAAGATGTATGCACACCAGTATTATTATATATGTGCTTGTATTTTATTTGTGTTAATGCATATCTCTATTGTTTCATTATTTGTTATTTTTGGGGGTCAAAAAATAAACTTCTTGTTCTTGTTCTTCTATACCACATAATAAAAAATAATAAAACAGGTAGAAGGCAGAGGGTGGTCCGAAATGGTCATTCATCATGGAAAAATGTAAGAAGTGGGGTTCCACAAGGCTCAATTCTAGGGCCATTACTATTTTTGTCACACACATATATATATATATATATATATATATATATATATATATATATATATATATATATATATATATATATATATATATATATATAAATGATTTATGGAGTTAAGGCAACAGCCAAAATGTTTGTTGAAGATACAAAACTCTACTCAAAGGTGACTGTGAAGCTCTCCAAGATGTGACTGTGAAGCTCTCCACGATGATCTAAACAAACTTGCAGTTTGGTCAAAAACTTGGCTATTAAACTTTAATGCCACTAAATGTGTAGTATTTAAAATAAGAAAAAGCCTCAACTACGCATACAGCAATGTTAAAAGGATTTAGGAATTACCATCTGTGATAACCTAAAACCAAGCACCCATATAAAATGTAAAAGATAATAAAGACCTTATATGAATCAATGATTCGACCAGTGCTGGAATATGCATCGACAGCGTTGAACCCATTCTATCAAAAGGATATCAATGAATTGGACAAAGGTTCAGAAGAGAGCGCTGAAACTCTGCAGAACACGTATCAAATCAATTCCTTTGGAACAGAGACGACCTGAAGCAGAGCTCTGTGAGGTATATAAATATCTCAGTGGCATAAACATAACAAAATAACTCAGAGCACTTTTTCTATCAATGTAGCAGCAATCTGAGGTGCCACAGCTTAAAACGAAGGAAGATGTAAAAGTTACTCTCGTTCAGAGATACGGAAACACTATTTCACAAATCGTGCCATCAAAATGTTGGAACAAACTTCCCGATAAAGCCCATTCAGACTTACTTGTATAGAACTTGTTCTCCACAGAGTCACTGGTCTGACTTCCAATCACAGACACCACAACAATAGTGTACTCCATGCCAGCTGTTAAACTGTTGAATGTTGTTGTTGTTCCACTGACTCCAGGAGTTGATGTCTTTGTTGTTGAACCTTCCTTCAGTGTGACTGTATACGTTGTACCACCACCAGTAGTGGGGGCATCCCAGGTTGCTGTGAGTGAGTTCACAGTCGCTGTTGCTTGAATGTTGCTTGGTGCATTCGGCTCTGTACAAAGACATCACAGAAACATGACAATATCAGCATAATTCTGGAATCTGTTCAAACAAAACTTGGTGGTAGACACTAGAAAAAGTTAATCTTTCATTGTTTTGTCTTTGTTATGATCCTGTGCAAATAGTGAATTTAATTGTGCTAAATCTGATACCTCATTAATGTCAACAATAGTGCCTCAGGGATCTATCCTAGGTACAATCTATACAGTGAACTACGCTTAGTAGAATCACTTCTGGCAAGAATGATTTCATTCTATTAAGCAGCTGATTCGTATAAGTGGCACTTTGTAATACCACGGAAATAGGGAATGGTTCTGTCTCAGCCAATATATTTGGTTTTACTTCTACTTCGGTTTGTTGATGTCCAAATATGTAGTGTCTGAATAGTTTATGTGACATTAGCAGTCAATTTAAAATTTTGCTCAAATCATCGAAAGAATTGTAATTAATTTAGTAATTAGATTTGGCAAGGTTCAAAATAGTGGAAACCCAAAACGGTATACACTTTGCAGGTCAATGCTGATAATGGTGGTGATTTCCATCCTGTAGCTGATCACACAACAAAGTAAAAAAATTTCATTAGGGGTTAAATATTTTTCAGCATTTCCATTTTCACTTCAATTAATATTTGACCAAACATTAAGAAATTTAATAGATTGTCTGAAGATTTCTAAAAAATCACATTCAATAGTTGCACAAACGAGCTAGCATGTTTCAGTGAACACTAGGTAGGTATGATTTTTCGCAAAATTAATTTGAAATGAGACTAGCGAAAAAATTAAATTGAGGAGGGACTTTAAGCAGACTCCCCTGTAGTATTAATTTGCAAATAATTTTATTTTAGATGCAGTCAACACCACTCTTTCTAAGCACAGTACACTCCGTCACCAATTGCCTCAAAACTATTGAGTCACTCAAATCTCTCACAAAAAGTGCTAAATAAACTATCTAATTTTGCCAGAAATAAACTACTGTTTAAAGACATAGGTCTTCAGCTTCAATGTACTAAAGAAGATAATAATAATTAACTTCTATGGCACCTATATCCTCAGGAACCTGAGCTCAGAGGCGCAACAAAACAGAATCATTAAGCATAATCGTGAACAGGGACGTGCAAAAGTCATTATCAAAACGAGGGACAACTGAAGATTTATGGTGGAAATTCAATTTGGAATAAATGTTTTGAGTTTTTTTGTGGAAAATACCTTTAGTTTCAGATGTTTTAAAAGTGAGAGACTAGCCAAGTAGGGTGGTTGTTGTGTAGACAGAGCACGATATGTAAGAGTGGACAGCTTAAAATTAATTCGATAAGAATATTTATTGCCTGAAAATATGATACACAAACATACACAGCTGCCAACCTTTAGAAACCCCAAAATGGAATATTTGGTGGGGGTGGGTTCAGGAGGGGGGCTTGCTGAAAAAAAAATGCCATTTACAACACTGAAGATTTAATTTCCTGATACATTTTGATTAACTCAAAGAGTGCATACAATTCAAAAGAACATTTAATAAAACAGTCTTTTGACAAGCTAAAATAGTAAAAGGATACTTTAAAATTTTTAGCGTGTTCTTAATTGCACACGATTCCTCAGCTTTTGAATTCTGCGTATGTTTTGAAGATTTGTCGCTCTGCCCTCTATGGGAAATGTTGATATCACAGCAACAGACTGTGCAAAATTCTTAGCTATCGCCCAGCCATGTTTGTACGAATGCAAAATCTGTCTTGTACTGCACAAAGAACCACTGTTTTTGCTTTATTGGCCGATTTGTTGACGACATTTTCGGCTGTGTGTATGATCGGCAACACAGTACTGATCTCACACACTCAACAAAGAAACAGGAAGCGGAGCAGCCACTCACGCATGCGTGGAGGATATATCTGCATTGTAGAATATGGATCAGAGAAAAAATTACCAAATCAAAATTATCGAGCAGAATTTTTCAGAAAAGGGGATATGAACGGCAGATTCGTATTTCCATACTCAGATTTTGAAGCCAGAAAGAATACGGGAAAAATGGAAGGGATGGCAGCTATGCATACACTATTAAAAGGACAAAGTACTAAAATAAGCTGACAATTACAGAAACTCTACTAATACGATAAACCCATTCAGACTTACTTGTGTAGAACTTGCCCTCCACAGAGTCACTGCTCTGACCTCCACTACTCAGGTCTCCAATCACAGACACCACAACAACAGTGTACTCCGTGCCAGCTGTTAAACTACTGAATGTTGTTGTTGTTCCACTGACATCATTATTTGTGTCCTTTGTTGTTGAACCTTCCTTCAGTGTGACTGTATACTTTGTACCACCACCAGTAGTGGGGGCATCCCAGGTAGCTGTGACTGAGTTCACAGTTGTTGTCGCTTCAACGTTGCTAGCTGCATTTGGCTCTGTAAAAAGACATCATAGAAACATGAGAATATCAGCATAATTCTGGGTATATTAAAACAAAACTTTCTGGTAGAAAGAAACTAACTTTCATTGCTTTGTCACTATTATGTTCCTATGCAAATGTTTAATTTAAAAAAATTTAACCAGATTTAACAAGATTCCCATCCAAAGCAAATGACCCAGATAGTAAATGGACAGCGAAGAAAGAAGCAGGTTACCATACTGTCAATCATGGGTCACGTCTCGATACGTTACGAGAAGTAGCTTTAAATCAATGTGAAACGTTGCTTTAGGGGCAGAACCTATGGACAGTAATGTTAAGCTAAACTCCAAGCACCGTCTGATGTGAAAGTTGACAGAAAGAATGCAGCAAATTTAGTTGAATTTGGAACTTCACAACAAGACATCTGCACGGTGATTAGTGGTCAGGAATGGAATGCTGATATGTTTAACAAGATTGCCATCCCAAACAACAAGTTCCAGATGGCAAGTGGACAAGGAAGCCATTGGCTTATCGAGAGTCCAACAATTTTCTCATCTATGTGTAGCCCGCCCTTATCAAATATCTGTCAATTCTATGTTTAAAAATATGCACACTACTAGCATTAACACAATCATTTAGCAGTTTGTTCCATTCATTTATCACCCTCTGTGAGAAAGAGTACTTTCTCATGTCCAACCTACACTGCTCTTTAACTAATGCTGCTTTGTGTCCTTTGGTTCTACTGCCTTCTTTAAGTTTGAAGAACATATTCCTATCAACATCCTCATAACCATTCAGTATTTTAAACACTTCTATTTGGTCTCCTCTTAGTCTCCTGGTCTCTAGTGCTGTCAAACCACATTGTAATAATCGACTTTCGTAAGTAAGGTCTCTCAATTCTGGAATCATTTTAGTTGCTCTTCATTGTATTCTTTCTAGCTTGTCTGTCCTTTTTACGATATGGCCTCCACGCTTGAATACAACATTCCAAATGTGGTCTAACTATTGCTTTGTACAGGGATACAATTAGCTGTTTCTCCTTATACATGATAGTTCTCCTAATTAGCCCTAGAATTTGATTTCCTTTCAAAGCAGCAATCCCACATTGCTCTGAAACTTTCATGTCAGCACTAAATGTTATTCCTAAGTCCTTTTCTTGTGTAGTTCTACCTAGTACAGCATCCCCCATTTTATATTCTTCGTCCATGTTTCCATGTCCTATGTGTATACATTTTCACTTCCCAAAATTGAATAACATTTGCCATTTTTTTGACCATTTAACTAATTTATCTAGATCATCCTGTAAACTTTGTATATCTGTATTATTAGTAACCTTTCTGAATACTTTTGTGTCATCTGCAAATTTGAGTAATTTGCTAGATATGTCATCTTCCAAATTATTTATATATATTATAAACAGTATAGGGCCTAATACTGATCCCTGTGGTACCCCACACAAAACCGATTTTCAGTTCGAAATCTAACCATCTACAATTACTCTCTGTCTTCTTTGTGTAAGCCACTTTTTATCCAGTTGATTACATCATTACCTATACCATGGGCTTTTACTTTAAGTAACAATCTTTGATGTGTATTATGTCGCCACTGACAATAATTCACTTTATTAACGCAACACGGCTGCACCATCCCACGGATACAAGCAACATAAAAACGTCTGGGGCCTCCGGTATCAAAACATGGGTAACTGAAAATGTGAATCGAAACTTATTATCCGAAATACACCACATTCCTCCATGCATAGTTTTTAAACTCAAACTGTGAAATGTCAGTAACTGCAACACTAGTCCAATCAACACAAGTCTACAATTGCAATATTAGTTATAAATTAGACATAACAAATGTCACAGGGCAGCGTTCAGCGTACACCCATAAAAAAAACAGTCACAAGTGGTTTATAAATCCAATCCAATCCAAAGTACAAGACGTAATCACCGTCTCACATGATGGTGATTTCACTACAGGTGATGGTGCCAGTTTAACACCTTCCATAGGTGGAACAACACCGACACTTGAAGGTAGCGGTAATGTCATGCCGACATTCTCTTCCGGTATGTGGGCACGTAGATGATCCACATGACATCTCCATACGCGTCCATCAGTCAGAGTGACGGTGAACGACACTGGACCCAAGCGAGTTTGAAGTACTCCGGGTAGCCATTTCGGTTTAGTTGCAAAGTTCATGGCCCAAACTGCATCACCTGTTAAGAATGTTCGCTCGGTTACTGCTGCGTTGTGATTCTCTTGTGCCTTGGCTTGTTTGTTTAACACACGATCTTCCACCGCCGGATACAGGAGATCAAGTCTGAATCGAGTTCGTTTTGACATAAGCATCTCTGCAGGCATTTGACCAGTTGTCATTTGAGGCGTTACCCGATATCGTGACAAGAATTGATACATCCTTGTTTCGAGATCACCACCTTTGATTTTCTTTAGGCCGTCTTTGATAGTTTCTGCAGCCCTTTCTGCGAGCCCATTGCTGGCTGGGTGGAATGGTGCACTGTGGATGTGGTTGATGCCACTGCTCCTGTAGAAGTTCTGAAATTTATGGCTGGTGAATGCAGTTCCATTATCTGACACCAAGGTGCATGGCAGGCCATGTGTTGCAAATGTTTGACGAAGCCGCAATATGGTAGCAGCGGTAGTCAAAGATGTCATGACATGCGCGTCAATGTATTTTGAATGAGCATCCACAATGACTAGAATAATTTTCCATTCAAACGGACCAGCGTAGTCGATATGCATGCGGTACCACGTTTTGCCTGGCCACTCCCACGGGTGTAAGTTTGCATTTGCTGGCAACTTGCTGTGTTCTTGACATACAGCACAGCTATGCACTTTGAGCTCGATCTCTGCGTCAAGTCCTGGCCACCACAGGTAACTGCATACTAATGCCTTCATTCTCACGATACCTGGATGGTATTCATGACGTTTGTTAAGTAATTCCTCTCGTCCTAGTGCTGGGATGATAACGCAAGATCCCCATAGCAAACATCCTTGCTCTACTGACAGTTCATCCTTCTTTCTACTGTACGCTGTGAACTCCCCGTCAAAAACAGATGGCCAGCCCTGCAAAACGAAGTTCAGCACTTTTGATAGCACTGGATCTCGAGCTGTTCACTGTGCTATTTTGGTCGTTGTGATTGGTGTGTCATTGACAATTGACAATGACAGAACCACTTCCTCTGGCACAGGAACATAAGCTGTCTTCGTTGGTAACGGTAATATGCTCAGACCATCTGCGTTAGTGTTCTTCACACTAGATTTGTATCGTAAGTGATACCGGTAGTTTGACAATGTCAGTGCCCATCGCTGGATCCTTGCGCTCGCAAGGGATGAGATCATCAGCAGACCCAATAGCGGCCGGTGGTCTGTCTGAATGACAAAGTCTCGACCGTAGAATCATTTGTGGAATTTGGTGACACCAATGATAATAGCAACTACTCGCTCAATCTGTCCATAATTCCTCTCTGCTTGAGCGAGTGTTCTCGACACGAATGCGACAGGTTTGTCCGAGCCGTCTGGCATTTGATGTGATAGCACAGCTCCGATGCCATATGGCAATGCATCACAGCTTAACACCAGTGGTAGTCGCGGGTCATAATGAACCAGCACTTGTGATGATTGCAATAACGCTTTCGACTCTTCGAACGCTTGCGACAGTGCCGATGCATGGGTTAAATTATATGTCGTTTGGTGAAAAAAGATTATTGTTTTTGTAATTAATAATTATACTGATGATACTGCATGTCATGCGCATGCGCAACTTTAAGGAGGGAGGGAAGGAGTACTTTAAATTAATTAAGTAAATTTATATAAATTTAAGTCAATTTATATAAATTTACAATTTAATGTACTCTCTTTACATTAACATTTTCATTTAAATAATTTACAAATAATAATAAAATTATATGCACATTTATATTTTTGGGGAACACCAAATACATATTTAGTTTTTTTTTAGTAATTCTAATCTGGTGAGTTACCTAACCACATATGTATTACTTTTCATGTATATACTGTGCCTATGTGCAGTTGTAGTATCACCGCATTTGTCTGAATACACATTTCTTGATCGAATGACTGATAACATATTCACATCCAGCGGATACGCAATCCTGTGCATTCAATGTGTATTGGACGGTTATACGGCAGTTCGTGCAAATTTTACACAATTTCTTTTGTGCAACTGCCTCAGACTGAGGCCCTCGGTGCGCGGAAGAAAGCCACACTATGTAAATACTTACTAAATAGTGTTATTATTTAGGCTTGGGCAAGGATTTCCTAAAGCAATTTACCTTATTTCTGCATGTGCCTACATAGGGGTATATATATGAAGCGTTAATCGGAACAACAATAACTGGAATATTGTATAAAGCCTATGCTGGATTAGCCATGGTACAAGTGGTGTACTCGTACTCAGCACTCACCCCCCCACAATAAAGATGTAACTAATTTTTTACAATGCAAATAAAGGTTATTACATATACCGCATGGTGTATTTTTGTGTAGTTGTGTGAGGAGGTTTTTTAGTCCTAGTTGCCATTTAGGTGGGGGCATTATACCCGGGGGAAGTGTGTCTGTATACCTACATTACCCCCTCCGGCCAAAAGAAATGTATGTTGTGAGTTGATGCTAGGTCTACTAATTTTGATCTACTATGATCATCTTATACGCAATTAGCTACATCTTTTGTATTTCTCCTATTCAATACATAAGAAGTGTCAACATGTACATGACTTAATTATTTTAAATAAACAAGTTGCAGAAAAAATTATGTTACATTACTGCAAGGTCAAAATAATAATGATCATTAGGGGTTTTGTCCGTGAGGAGTTATGTCCGTACTCCATTTGTAACAATATTTAACAAGATTGCCATCCTAGGCAAAGGTCCAGATGGCAAGCGGACAAGGACACCATGGGCTTATCAAGAGTCCCCACCTAACTGTCCTTTTCACACTAGCTTCCTGATGGAGACAGGCTTTTAATCGTTGGTAATTACTTCACTGATATGGGTTTCAGACTTCCAGCAGTGGACCAGCGGTAAGCTTACTGTCTTTAACATCTGTATCAATAAACCCTCCAAGCAGCAGCGCAGTACGAGTTACACCAGCAGACAACTTTAAAACACCATTGTTACTTTGCGATCTTTTCATTGAAATAAATATAAGAAACTTTTACAATAGTTGGTTCATGGAGTTCTTTACATATAACTGGTCATTGATGGTAATGATAATGAAATTGACAATGATGGCTTGTAATGATAATGAAAAGTTATGTAGTCCCATAATGATAATAATACATTTCTGTTTTTACGTAATTATTGTGGCAAGGATACTGAATACTCTATTACGACTCCATCCCTTCAAGAAATCTAAATAACTGTAAACTGTTGTGTTTTATTTATTACCCGTCAAAATCACACTAGCAGTTACAATAGTGTAGCACGTCAATTAATGAATTACTAATATGTTAATTAATGTTATATATTGAATATGTGTGCGCGATGAAAGGATGCTTTTATTTCACATGTATTACGAGAAAGTAATTAATGTTATTTAATATGAACAATTAAAATTGTTTCTGAGCTCTTCTGGACTGGAAAGCATTTTCATCCCGCATCATTTCAGCCAGATTCTACACCAGAATACGCAAGGTACTGATTGTACAGTGCTATGCCCCAACAAACGACTCAGATGCAGGGAAAAGAGTTTGATTGGAGACTCCATGCAGTTGTGGACCAAAAAGCAAAGAAGATTCACTAATCACGATGGGTGACTTCAATGCCAAGATTGGAAAAGACAACATAGGAAAAGAGCTAGTCATGGGGAAGAAGGGCCTCGGTGAGATAAACGAAAAGGGAAAACTATTCACCGACTTTTGCCACTTCAACAGTCTAGTTATTGGGGGTAGTGTATTCCCACATCAAAGGATTCACAAGACCACATTGATTTCACCAGACCATCAGACAGAGAACCAGATTGATCAAATCTGTATCTTTAGAAGATCCCTGCAAAACGTCTGGTCCAAGATGGTCACAGGAAAAATCAAGTTCATGCTCACGATATATCACCCAACGGCAGCAAAACCAGGAATTAGATACAACACTGAACTGTTGAGAGACATAACAACCAAGTACTGCTTCCAGTTGGAACTAGCAAACAAATATCAACTCCTGTCCAACCTTATTGAAGATGATGCAACAGTGGAACAAATGTGGCAATAAAGCAAATAAGCATGGAAAGAAACATGTGACAAGATAATCAGTAAGAGAACAAAAAAACATCACAAATACTGGATTTCAGCCGAAACCTTGGAGAAGGTAGCAGAAAGGAAGCAGAGATAAGCAAAAATAAACAACAGCAAAATAAAAGCAGCCAAGACAGAAGCACACTGCCTATATACAGAAGCCAACAAGGTGGTAAAAAGAAGTGTAAAACTTGATAAGAAAGACTTTGTAGAGAGACTGGCCAGCCAAGCAGAAGAAGCCGCAGGACAAAGAAATCTGAAAGAATTGTATGGCATTACATGGAAGCTAGCGTCATAAAGATGAACAACATGATATGGACAAAACTGGACAGGTGTTGACAAACCAAGCAGACCAACTCAACTGATAGAAAGATTATTTCGAAGGACTACTAAACCAACCTTCACCTGATGAGCCTCCAGATATAACTCCGGCTGAAACATCACTTTGCATCAACACCGACAGACCATCAAAACAGGAAATAAGGAAAGCAATCCTGCACCTGAAGAATGGGAAAGCACAAAGTCCAGACGGGATTCCACCAGAAGTAATAAAGGCTGATAGAGAGACATCAGTGAACTGTCTTTACCGGCTCTTTGGGAAGATCTGGGTTGAAGAAGAGATTCCAGAAGACTGGAGACATGGCCACCTGTTCAAGCTCCCCAAGAAAGGCAATTTGAAAGACTGCAAAAACTGGAGGGGCATCACGTTACTGTCAATACCAGCCATTACCAAGAAAAGTGTTCAACAACATTCTTCTGGAAAGAATGAAAACAGAGGTTGACAGACTATTGTGGGAGGAACAGGCTTTCTTTCGGAAGGAGAGGTCATGCACGGACTATATAGCTACTCTATGAGTCCCTGGAGTGGAATTCTCCTATGTACATCACTTTCGAAGACTTTGAAAAAGCTTATGATAGCGCTGACCGGGAGTGGATGGAATTCTGCCAAGACTACTAATGGAAACAGCAGAACAAATCAGTACACCACTTACAACAGTGTTAAACTTGTCATTAAAAGAGGCAGTTGTTCCTTTTGAATGGAAAGAAGCAAACATCATACTGTACCATTATTTAAAAAGGGTTCGAGAAATAAGTAAGAGAATTACAGACCAGTGAGTTTAACATCAGTGATTTGTAAATTATATTAGAAAGGTTAATTAAAGACCATATGGTGGACTTCCTTGTTAGGCATAAATTATTAAATTTATATCAACATGGATTCCTAAAAGCGAGGTCATGCTTAACAAATATGTTCTGTTTTTTTGAAGAAATCACTCAGTTGATAGACAAGGGATCGCCAGTAGATATTATCTACTTAGATTTTCAGAAACTTTTGACAAAGTGCCACATCAAAGATTACAACTTCAATTAAAAGACCATAGTATCGGGGGTGGCATAATTGGCTGGATAGAACAATGGCTGACTGACAGAAAACAGCGTGTTGTAGTAGATGGGGCGGTTTCAAACTGGAAATCAGTTTTGAGTGGGGTACCACAAGAATCAGTATTAGGACCTTTATTATTCTTAATATATATCAATGACTTGGACGACAATACAACAATCAACGTACTGAAATTTAACAAGATTTAACAAGAGTTGCCATCCAAGCCAAAGGCCCAGATGGCAAGTGGACAAGGAAGCCATTGGCTTATCGAGAGTCCAACAATGTTCATCTACTTATAACCCGCCCTCATGAGATATGTGTCTACCTTATTTTTAAACATATTCACGCTGCTAGCAGTTACACAATCTGTAGACAATTTGTTCCATTCATTCCTCTGTGAGAACGAGTGCTTCCTGATGTCCAATCTACATTGATCCTTTACTAATTTTACCTCATGTCCTCTAGTTCTGTTATCCTTCTTGAGTGAGAAAAACATATTTCTATCAATATTTTCATACCCATTCAATATCTTAAAAACTTCAATCTGATCTCCTCTTAACCTCCTTGTCTCTAGAGTTGTTAAACCACATTCTTTCAGGCGTTCTTCATAACTAAGGTCTCTCAGTTCTGGAATCATTTTAGTTGCTCTCCTTTGTATGCGTTCAAGCGTATCTATATCCTTCTTACGATATGGTCTCCATGTTTGTATACAGTATTCTAAATGAGGTCTAACTATTGCTTTATAAAGAGGTATAATTAACTTTTTTCCCTTGTATGTTATGTTTCTTCTAATCGATCCAAGAATTTGATTACCCTTTGAAGCTGCAATACCACACTGCTCTGAAACTTTCATATCAGCGCTTATTGTAACTCCTAAGTCCTTTTCTTTCACAGTAGTACCCAGAACAGTATCTCCCATTTTATAGTTTACATTCAAGTTCCCATGTCCTGTATGTAGGCATTTACATTTCCCCAATTTGCGCAACATCTGACATTTCTCAGACCATTTCATTAATCTGTCTAGATCGTTTTGTAAATGTTGTTTATCACCATTAGTATTAACTTTTCTAAACAGTTTTGTGTCATCCGCAAATTTCAGTACGTTACTTGTTATACTGTCGTCCAAGTCATTGATATAAATTAAGAATAATATAGGTCCTAATACTGATCCTTGAGGTACCCCACTCAAAACCGATTTCCAAATTGAAACTTCTCCATCTACTACAACTCGTTGTCTTCTGTCAGTCAGCCATTGTTCTATCCAGTCAGTTATGCTATCCCCGATACCATGGGCTTTTAATTTAAGTAGTAATCTTTGATGTGGCACTTTGTCAAAAGCTTTCTGAAAATCTAAGTAGATAATATCTACTGGCGATCCCACGTCTATCCACTTAGTGATTTCTTCCAAAAAACATAACATATTTGTTAAGCATGACCTCGCTTTAAGGAATCCATGTTGAGATGAATTTAATAATTTATGCTTAACGAGGAAGTCCACCATATGGTCTTTAATTAACCGTTCTAATAATTTACAAATCACTGATGTTAAACTCACTGGTCTGTAATTCTCTGACTTATTTCTCGAACCCTTTTTAAATAATGGTATGATGTTTGCTTCTTTCCATTCAAACGGAACAACTCCCTCTTTTAATGACAAGTTGAATACTCTTGCAAGTGGTATACTCATTTGTTCTACTGTTTCCATTAGTAATTTTGGAGGAATCCCATCCACTCCCGGTGATTTGTTATCCTTCATTGCCTTTATTTTCTTAGCTACCAATTCTGGAGTTACAACTAACGGACCTAAATAGTCAGATTTAGCCCCCTGAAATTTAGCATCAGCAACTGGTAATGAACTAATATCTTCTTTGGTAAACACTGAACTGAAGTAACCATTTAGGTCTTCCGCCATTAAAAACCCCTGTGATATTATATTTCCAGCACTGTCTTCTAGAGGTCCAACCTTGTCTTGTACGTTTTGTTTACTCCTGACATATGCATAAAAACTCTTGCTATCATTTTTTATGTTACATGCTAGTTTTTGCTCATAGCTTCTTTTAGATTGTCTGATTTCAGTTGTAGCTGCATTAAGTGCCTCTTTGTATTTTGCATAGTCTTCTTCCTTTCTGGTATGCCTATAAACCCTCCACATAGTTTGTTTTAGCATTATTTTTCTAATAGCCTCTTTTGACAAGTGTTTCTTTCTACACCGTTTTCCTTGTTTTTGGAAGGGAAAAAATTTATCGATGATACTCTCAATTTCATATTTTAGAATATTCCAACATTCAACTGCGGTCTTATTCATCAGCATGTTATTCCAATCTAGCTTTGCTAAATATTTTCTCATATCTTTGTAGTTACCTTTGTGGAAGTTTCTCTTGTACGTTTTCTTATTTTTACTTTCTGATTTTACATTGATGTCAAAATGTATTTGATTATGGTCACTGTTACCCAATGGTTCAATTATTTTTACATTGTCCACTAATTCTTTTTGTGATGACAAAACTATATCTAATACATTTTCTCCCCTGGTTGGTTCTAGTACGTGCTGAGTAAGAAAGCTATCCTGGATTAAAAATAGAAATTGTTGGTCCTCAATCCCTGTACTCTAGAGAATTCCATTGTATGTGTCCATGGTTAAAATCTCCCATTATGATACATTCCCCTTTACTAACTTCCTTTATAGCGTTTTTTATTTTTGTGTTGTCCTCTTCGTTTATGTTTGGACTTCGGTAAACTAATCCAACAGTTAATTTTGAATTTCCATGGGATATACTGTTCTAGATACTACTGTAAAAGAAAAGGACTTAGGAATAACAATAAGTGCTCACATAAAAGTTTCAGAACAGTGTGGTATTGCAGCTTCAAAGGGTAATAACATTCTTGGGTTGATTAGGAAAAACATAACATACAAGGAAAAAAGCTAATTATACCTCTATTTAAAGCAATAGTTAGACCTCATTTAGAATACTGTATACAAGCGTGGAGACCATATCGTAAGGATATAGATACGCTTGAATGCATACAGAGGAGAGCAACTAAATTATTCCAGAACTGAGAGACCTTTGTTATGAAGAACGCCTGAAAGGATGTGGTTTAACAACTCTAGAGACAAGGAGGTTAAGAGGATATCAGATTGAAGTTTTTAAGATATTGAATTGATACGAAAATATTGAAAGAAATATGTTTTTCTCACTCAAGAAAGATAGTAGAACTAGAGGACATGAGGTAAAATTAGTAAAGGATCAGTGCAGATTGGATATCAGGATGTACTCATTCTCACAGAGGATTATAAATGAACGGAACATTTTATATGGATTGTGTAACTGCTTGCAGTGTGAACATGTTTAAAAACAAGGAGGGCGGGCTATAAGTAGATGAACATTGTTGGACTCTTGATAAGCCAATGGCTTCCTTGTCCACTTGCCATCTGGGCCTTTGGCTTGGATGGCAAATCTTGTTAAATCTGATGGTGCCGTTTTTCATCATCACTACCACTACTTAAACAGTTACACTGGCTTCATGTGTTATTTATCAAATCAAATTTAAACTGTCCACTCTTACATATCATCTATCAACAGAACCACCAAACTCTCCTGCATCTTTCAAATATCCCTAGGCAGCTTAGATCATCAATTTCACCACAACTTATTGTTCCTAAAATTAAACTTAACTTGGGCAAGCATGCTTTCTCTGTCGCTTCGCCTAGGGTCTGGAATGAACTTCCTATCACTTTGAAAACATCTGAAACTATAGCTATCTTCTGAAAACAACTCAAGACATATTTATTCCAAATTGCATTTCCACCAAAAATCTTTGGTGGTCCCTTGTTCTCATCCCTGCTGCAAAATAGTTCATTTTTTATATTAATTAATCAGTGTTATTTAATTAATTAATTTCTTATTCCATCTTAAATAATGTTATACACATTTGATTGTTAATTTGTCTTATTTTGTACAACAGTCACAACAAAATAATTAATTTCCCTGAAAGTCATGCACGTTTATGCAAATTAGACTGACAGAGCTTTGTAAAAAGTTAGTGTTTGACATATTTGAAAACTAGAACTAGAAATCTATCAATTTGCCAAATTTCATTTTTAAACTGTTTTCACATTTAAATTTCTCAAGCTGCAGCTCGTAAAACTATATAAAACAAAATAGATTTGCAACTTGAAATTTTCATTGACATCCCTATCAATGTAATGATCTTGTTGCGCTTCTGAGCTCAGGTTCCTGAGGACATAGCCACTACAGAAGTTCATTATTATAACAAGGTGTGCAACTTCCATTAAATTTACACGAGACCTGCATTCTGTGGCCATTCCACATTTTTAATTGATATGGCACAACAGGTACTGTTGTGTAAATAAAGGCCCACATACTTGAGCCATCAACTTGCCCTTATTTATGTTGTGCTGCAAAAATTTATCTTGTTCCTTATTTATGTAGACTTCATGGTTAAGTTATTGTTATCATTAGAGGCCAATTAGTTATCAATAAAAATGAATGGTCGAATTGAGGCCATACCCAATTTGACAAATCAGTTGACGCAAATATCACGTTAACAACCAATAAGAGGCTATGATATGCACTGTAGTATCTTGCATTAAAACAATATAATTACTGAACACTGTATACATAATGTGTATTTTATAATATAAAAAAGAACTGATACAAGTGCAAGGAAGGTCATTAGTCTGATGAAGGCAGCTATGTTTCTAAAACGTCAAAAAAGAAGAAACGGTTAAATGACTGAAATGCAATCAATATATATATTATGCTGCCAAGTACCATTTCCATATGACCAGCTTTTTACAGCAACATTTACTGCAATTTTCTCATCAAACCTCTAAGCATTTTCTTCACATTATTCCATAACATAATGTTTTAGGCTAGCACTTGAGGAGCGACCAAGGTTTGCCAGCAACCTCTGTTTTTCATCGGCCCAGCCACCAGCATTTTTCAACTATGGGAATGACAAGTGTTTTTCAGAGATGTTTATTTGGGTGACCATAAGCTGAGGTTCGACTGTAATTGATGGACAGCTAAATCTACATTTAATAGTCTATTTACAAGACAAAAAAACTTGAATTTGTTATCTGTATACCATGTTACGTGCACTACTTAGTAACAGACTGAAGATAACTTTCATTTTTCCACTGATTATATGAATATTAATTATTCTGATGTATTTCACTGTTTTATGATATAAAATTAGAAAGCATACAGTGACCATTTTTATGGACAAAGGCGGGTCCAGCACAAGCTAATTTTATCTTTAATATATGCTCATCTGTGACTTACTTGTGTAGAAGTGTCCCACTGTCTCAGCACTCTTCTGAACTCCACTGTTCAGGTTTCCACTGACGGCAACCACCACAACTGTGTACTGTTTGCCTGGAGTCAAACTGTTAAATGTTGCTGTTTTTGCACTGATCTCCTGCTTTGGCTTTGTCTCGCCTCTCAGCTCAACTGTATATTTGTCCACCAGTCCTGGACTGGGTTCATCCCATGTGACAGTCAGTGAACCCACACTAGCAGTTGCTTGAAGGTTCCTAACGACATTCGGCTCTGAAATAATGACAAGGACAATATAGTACCACATGGATGGGTTGATTGTAGAGGTACAGTTGAAATACAATGGTTCAGTTAAGTGGCACCATTGTTTAAGTGGGTTCTGGCTGATATTTATGTATACTGCTGGGTTAAAGAAAAGGAAAAGCTGGTTCTTTCTCATAATAGTGCTAAATTACAGTAAAGAGTAATGGTAAAGAAACTATTTGTAGGTGTTTAGCATACTAATACACATATCAAACTTCTGTTAATACACGCAACATCATATCTCAAAAAGTACCTTACTAATTCTGAAACTTATTTGACATTTCTTTTTCATATTTAAATATGCAGCCATATCATAAAAAATATAAACCAAAATAAATAAAATGAAATCTTGACCATGGTAAAGACACTTTTTTTTACTGCAAACACTTAAATCAGCTACAACCATCTTTTAAATATAGCATTTACAAATGCTTGTTTTCATAAGTAAATTCCCTCAATGGTTGCCATAGCTGAATACAACTGTCAAAGTATTATTCTACACACAACTACAGTAACTGGAAAGATAAAATATTCTTGTGACATTCACAATCTAAAAACTTTCCAATGACCTCATAATGTTAGCAAATGCAGCTGTTTCCAACTTCATATGGGATACGAGTGACACTAACCATTGTTGTATTACTGTATGTATATAAAGGTCACCCATGGGACTGGGCCAACATGACCCGAGGTAACCTTAAAAATAATATGGGAATTGGGAAAATTGCTATACAGATGCAAGCAGCACCAAGGGTACAGTTATGTACTTGCTTTTCCTAAAATATGTTAAGTACAGAGTGTAGAAGATGACATGTTTTTAGAAAGTCTTGTAATTTTTTATGTAGGCTCCTTATTTATGTAGACTTCATGGTTAATATATTGTTTAATTTGGCATCATTGCACAAACACCTGACTACAGAAATAATTAATTGCAATAATTTGTCAACTAAGAGTCTTTAGCCTCCATCTACATCATTAACAGGAAAAACCATTCGGTATATAACCTCGTGGTCACCCCATGGACATCATCAGATGATTCAAAATCAAGATAAAAAGAACCCTTGTTATTATAAATTGTTGAAATTACATCTATCTGCTTGGATACTGACCGATACCTACACTAATAAGTTATGTTCTATTCTGCATTTAAAAGTAAACATTTTGTCACAGTTTAATATTTCTGGGCTAAGGGAGTTCCAGTCATTCATTGTGCATAGAAAGATGAATACGTCTGTTTTTACTGATGGGGGAATGAAGTGATGGTGATTGTTTGATCTGGTGTGATGAGTAGAGGTGTTGAGATACTTTGGCAAACTGACGGCAATTTGGTGGTGTAGTGCTTTGTGGAAGACCGAAAGTCTTGTGACTTTCCTTATGTTGTGGAGGATTGGCCAGATGTGTGTGTGGTTAACATCCAGGCAGCTCTGCGTTGGAATTTTTTCTAATTGGTTTATTTGGCATTTACGGTATGGGTCCCATACTGTTGATGAGTATTAAAGTTTTGGTCTGAAAAGTGTTGTGTACGCTTTCACCTTTATTTCTTGTGAGCATCTGTTTAAATTTCTTTTGATCAGACTGAGAGCTCTATTTGCTTTTGAGGTGATGTTATCAATGTGGTTTTTCCATTTGAGTTCTTTCTGTAGTTCAACCCCAAGATAGGGATGATGACTGACTGGCTTCAAAGTGACACCTTCCATGATGTAGTCCAGTGTTAATGGGTTGTGAGTTTTATACATATGGAGTGTGTAGCAATTGTCTTGATTAAATGACATTTGCCATTTCTGGGCCCAGAGTGACATCTTATGTAGTTCGTTTTGAAGGGCTAGTGTATCAGCAACATTTTCAATTGTCCTGAATAGTAAGCAGTCATACACAGAGTTTTATGTGAGAAGTTATATCTTCATTAATGTCATTTATGTACGATAGAAACATAAGGGGGCAAGTACAGTACCCTATGGTACCCCTGAGAATATTTGTATTTTGTGTGAGGCATCACCATCAACCACTACCCGCTGTGTCCTATTTGTCAGCCACGCACTGATCCATTGCCAGGTCTTTCCCTGTATGCCAGTGTTTAAGTTTATGAAGAAGCCTTTGATATGAGGGACAGTATAGAAAGCCTAAGAGAAGTCCAGGATGAGAACATCTGTCTGTTTGTTGCTGTCTAATGATCTAGCTAGAAAATCAACAGTTGTGATTAACTGGCTTTCGCATGAGTGCTTAGCTCGGAAACCATGTTGTGCGTTGTCAAGGATGTTGTTTTTGTCTAGGTGTTCCATGATGGAGTGGTATAGGACGTTCCATAAGTTTACAACACACAGATCAGAGAGATTGGTCGATAGTTTTTGGGTATCCCTTTTTTGAATAGGGTGCATGTCTGCTGTTTGCCAAACCTTGAGCAGTTCTCCTTTGTGGAAGGAGAGATTGAAGATGAATTGAAGGATTGGTGCTATTTCATTAGAATACTCCTTTAAAATTCTGACTGGGATTTGGTCTGGACCTGGAGCTTTATTTATTCGTAGGTTATCTAGAAGGTTCTTGATCCCTTTACATGAGAAGTTAATATCTGGCACAGGTTTGTAGTGACTTTCTCCCTTTGAAAGCAAGTTGACAATATCTTCTTTAGTAAAAATAGATTGGAATTGGTGGTATAAAGCCTCTGCTTTTCCTACACTGTCAGTTTTGATGGAGTTCCATCTGGTCTCGTTGTAAATTTCTAACGTATGACCAGAATCACTTTCATTCATGGCACTATCTAGTAGATTCTTAACATAACTATCATGGGCTTCTACTAGTAACTGTTTTATTTTGTTTCTGGCCTGCCTATATTGAGTCCAATGTTCATGTTTTGGGGTTTATCTAGCTCGGTCGTAGAGCCATTTTCATTGTGTCATTTTATTCTTTATGGTTATACTGATCCAAGGAAGTTGTGTTCTGCTAGATAATCTTTTTTGAAAAATGTGTCTATCTATAGATGCGAGAACTGTGTCTGTGAACTTGTTCCAGACTGACTCTACTGTAGAAAGGTATGTTAATTGCCTTTTGAGTAGAGGCATACCATTCTAGGTTTCTTTTTATTTGCCTGTAGTTTTGTGTTTATGTTGGCAAGAACAATGTCATAGTCACTCATCCCTGGGGCAACTGTTACATTTTGGACCATGTCAGGATTTGTGGAAAACAGAAGGTCAAGGATGTTTTTTCCTCTTGTGGGTTTATGTATATGTTGTATAAGAGATAAATCGTTCGTAACGTCCATCATCTTTTTAATGATGCCCTCTCCATACTGGGGATATGTTCTAAAGGAATTATTTGTCCAGTCTATGCTGGGGAAGTTGAAGTCACCCCCAAGAAGAATACTTATAAGGGTGTTACTGGCACAAGTTTGTTGAAGCTTTGAGAGTGCTGATTGGAGGTGATCTGCCATATCTCCACCACTATCTGGTGGACGATAGAAGGCCCCTATGTACAAGAATAGTGGTTTACTCTTTATAAATTGGAGTTTGGCCTTGTCTCACTGCCCGGCTGTGTTTTGCCACCTCTACTACTCCAACCGAGCCCTTCAGTCGTAGAACAAACAATCAGGTGCCAAGTAGACGGTGCCCTATTGTTAATGTCAAAGACTGTGTTCCTTGTTCCTGTGATTTCATTCAGTTTGCCTTGTCTCGCTGCCCGGCAATGCTTACAAGCTCTTCAGTCATGAAGCAAATACCGTATTCATCCTATCAAGTGTACAGTATGCTTACTTTCTTTTTAACCAAAATCTGTGTAAAAAACAAACGATGAAAATTTTTCCACTAAGAGGCACCACTACTTTTCAGTAATCCACCAGATGGGACCATGGCTGCTCTGCGTTGGAAACTTACACATTTTGGGCAACTATCTGTGTTTACCATGTATTTAAAATTAAGTATGAGTGAAACATTGGAGAAAACTTAGCAGTGGCAAACGTTCAGCATGACAGATGTCAACCATGTGCTCCATGTGCTCCGTGTGGGATTGCGACAATAATCGGGGCTGACTTTGATTTAGCACAATCTGGGTTCCCGATCATGTTGTTTGGCAGTCCCGATCATGTGGTTCGGGAGCCCTGATCACGTGGTCAGGAGTGCCGACGGGAACTGGCGTGAGGCATAAATCAAGTGCTTGATGAATGAAACATGGAACTTACAAGTGGCTCTTTTAGCGGCGCAATTTTGGATCTTTTATTATTTTATAGAGAATGTTCTCATAGATATCGATCACTTGGATGCTGCTGTTGCTGAAACACTGTAGGAATTCTGCAATAAGTTAACCTTACAAATAAAAAATTTGTTGCTGCGTGTGTTGTGTTTCATTGACCACCCACAGCATGACTTTCAGCTTTGCAAATAGAAACGGACAAAAACTACATTGTGATTATTCAACACAAACTATTCATGTTTATGTATATATGTTTATATATATATGTTTATATATATATAATATATATATATATATATATATATATATATATATATATATATATATATATATATATATATATATATATATGCCTTTAATTTATATGTAAATGAAACTTGTACTATTTTCTGAAGAAAAAATGGCATGCTACGATTTGGCCAGCTACAATATTAAATACATTATGGAACGCCTCTTTTATTGGGGCGCGATGGCATACCGGTTAGAAGGCCGGACTCTCAATCGAGAGAACCCGGTTTCAAATCCCACTGCGGTCGCTTCGAACCTTTGGCAAGTTTGATCACCCCACGTTGCCACAGTTCACTCAGCTGTATAAATGAGTACCTGGCAATACAGACAGTGGTGGAAATGTGAACGAATAGTTTTCGCGCAATTGCAGTGTGGCTGAATGCTTCCCAGAGAAGTTGAGATGGCCTTGGAATGAACAGGTCTGCCAGGGGGTGAAGTGTAAAGCGCTTTGAGCGGTCCTATGGACTGGATACCGCGCTATATAAGAACTTACCTTTTTTTTTATTGTTGAGCACTTAATGCCCAAACTATTGATAGGCATCAGCAAATATACTTTGGAATTTTTCAAGTATTCATTTCAATTCGCCCATGTGTGCCTAATAGAAAAACCAAACTCAGCAACTACGGAATCAGAGACAGAGCAGGTTAATCTTTATCACTGATAAAATAATTCCTACTAAACTAAATTCAACATGTAACTCAAAGGTACCAAAAATTAATAGTCACATATTTTTGTGGAGTTAGATATATACCCCAAGGAACATTCTATCACTCTAGGGCCTACTAATGTAGACTGTTTCTTCTACTGTTTCTTCTCCGTATGAACTGTTCACAGACAACTTGCTTGAATCAGTTACTTAAACTATTTACTAACCTATTTGATGATTGTCTTCTGTACGCATGTATCAACTTCCCCTAGACCAACAAACCCTCCAAGTCAATCTAGACAGCAATTAAAATGCTCTAATTCCTAAAATATTGCAATTGCACATCTTCAAACTTTCAATTATTATTATTATCAAATATTAATTAGGCTTGGGCAAAGATTTCCACAGAAATTGCCCTCATTTCTGCGTGTCCACCAGATGTTATTATTAAATGTATTGGAATAAAATTGACATCACAAAAACTTATGTTATGTGTTCATGTGTTAAATTTCTATGTGATAACTCAAACGTTACGAGTTCAGTAGGCTTTCAAAAAAGCGTACGAATACGTGATTAACAGGCCGTGGCGACATGCTGCTGGCTCTAAGATGCTATGCCGTTACGCAGATGTGAAGCGCCTCGCTTGGTGTTTTGGTTCAATCGAAAAATCATGTGTAAACCATGCTTCATTCATAGACCTCGCGCCATGTCAATATGTGTCCTATCTGATCGAAATAAAGTTTATTTTGAAAAGAAATGATGATTCCACCAATCTGTGATATGCACTAATCTTAGCAAAAGAAAATTCTCCCTCCATTAAGATGTAAACGCAACCGTTCGTCTCGGTGTTATTGTTTGATGAAAATGTCAAAAAGTTTACATCAGAACACCTGGTGCGTAGTATCAATTGACCCGTCTTGAAATTTCAGTAACATTAATGCCGATTTGTCATGATGACATTTGATTTGTGGAGGCACCTGCACATGAAAGTTGAAAGTTTTGAGCGAGTTGTTGCAAATTTTCCCCGAGTTCCGACACTTTGGCAGCTCGCTTCTCATTCCATTAGGTAAGTTTTGTGTACTAAGCATACATAAGAAATTTCTGCATATTATGATGACATATTACATTTTACTGATAATTTGTAGCGAATAATTTGAGTATTTGTTTATTGCTAAAAGTGGACCTCCCCATTGCAACGAATTATGCCATCCAAATAAACGCATTGATCGGTTTTTGTTCCGTCTATCAGTAGCTAGTTGGCTATCTTGTGGAACCGCTGTAGAGTCTCTGGTCAACTAGGCTATTGGAAAGGAAACTACTCGGTTTGCAAAAGTTGTCCAACCAAGTAGTGTCAATCTAAACTTGTAGTACTACTTACACTGATAGCAACTCGATATTATGATTCTAATGGAACACACGTGCACATTACATGTGGACGATGTTATACTTGGCTTAATAGAAGGAACAAATGTCAATTCATGAACACTGAAAGTTATAAAGACTTTTAAATAACAATATATCTGGAAGGATACATGAAATTATATGATATATATATATATATATATATGATGAAATACCTCCCTGAAAAACAGAAGTTTTTCGGCATTTTTTCAAAGCTAATGAAAACTGGACTCTCTCATGTGGTACAATAATTAGAAGCACTAGAGCATTCTGGAAAATGGCTATGATAGATGTCACCAGGGATCCTAGAGGTCAACTCAAAATAAAATAAATTTTTTTTTGAAGGAACATCATTTAGGATACAAAATATTACATTGAGGATTTGTTCACCTAGGATCTGGAATGAACTCTCCATCACTTTGAAAACATCTGAAACTATAGCTATTTAAAAAAAAAACTCAACACATATTTATTCCAAACTGCATTTCCACCATAAATCTTCGGCTGTCCCTAGTTCTGATGACTTTTGCGCATCCCTATTCATGATTAAGCTTAATGATTCTGTTTTGTTGCGCCTCTGAACTCAGGTTCCTGAAGATATCAATCAATCAATCAATCAATCAATCAATCAATCAATCAATCAATCAATCAATCAATCAATCAATCAATGTGAGTTTATTTGGTTACTCATTTACAATGTTTTTACATGCATGGTCATAAATAATTTTATTTATATAGACACCATAGAAGTTAATTATTATTATTATTATGCAATGTATAACCCACTTATGGAAATGGACAGGCTAAGGAGAAACACATCAGTATCAGGGCATTTCTGCTGGCCAATAAAATTAAGATATGTACCTTTTTAAAAGTAGAATCCATGAAAGGTTGTGATTTTAGAGAGGACATCTTTTGGATGGACACACTTTTGAAGTGCTGCTGGTCAGTATATAGCCAAACCACAAGAATAAACTTTTTGTATGTACATATATAATGTATTTCTATATCAAAATGAGAGCTAAATGCTTGCAAGAAGATATCCTGCAGTATTTTGTAGGATAGGCTTGTACATTTTGGACAGACAAGACCCGACCGATTGGCATGGACACGTGAAACAAATTGAACATAGATACATCTATAGCTTTCATACTATTTTGAAGTTCAATCACACAAGTGATTTCAGAAGCAAAAATAAATGAACCCAGTTAGGTGTTTGGTATTTATTTTTATTTAAAAAACATTGACATTTCTTGCAAGACAGTTGTTTTGTCCAAAATTATGCCTGTGTTGGTTGAGCTCTAAAGGAATAACGAAATATATGGTACTCATGTTGTGCCTTTTTTAGGTACCTGACATGGTACCAATTAACAGGATACAAACATTGCTAGGCTAATGCCATTTACTGAGTTAATAATACTGTTAATGCTAAGAAAATTTAACCTTAATATTTTACAGGCTGCACAATAAAAAATTTCCAAATAGCGAAAAAAATTTGTCCAACCAAATCAGTGTAAATTTACACAGACAAACACAACATTTGCACGACACAGAATCACACCAATGGCAAACTCAATATAAGGATATTCTAATGGAACGCACATGTGTTTCGCTGACATTACACGTGGATTGTGTCATACTTGGCTTAGTAGAAGGAAAAAAGTGTAAATTTATGAGCAATGAAAATTACACAGACACCACTTTTAGATGACAATATATCAGATAGGATACAGGAAATTATATGGCATAGATATGATGAAATACCTCCCTAAAAAACGAAGAGCTAAGAAAAACTCTCTAAATTCCATCTCGGATCAACCAAGGCACGATGCATTCATATTTTTGAATTCAACACAAATTTTATCAATTAATCCACAGGTCAATATAACATGTCAAACCATAGGGCTGTACTTAGACCCACATTTCAACAATAAAACATGTTAGAGCACAAATGAATCTAATTTTGATCAATACTGCACCTACATGTATAGGTATCTGAGAAGTTTAAAGTTTCTATCTTGATTAGTTTAGGAAATACTTATCTCCAAAGTTGGTACATAGTGAAAAGTGGCCTATATTTAGCAGCCAAAAATGCTATGTGGCCATGGAGCTAAAATTCCAATTTATTTTTTCTATGAAAGACAGGTACAATGCCTATGTAACGCACCATATTTGGATTCCCCATTTAAATAACTTCATGTTGAAAAAAATATTTCCAATAGATGGTTTTTTGTTTTTATCGAATCAATAGATCACAACACAATATCAAATCCTATAGCTGATTTTACTACCTTTTCCATCTCTACTAAGAAAATTATGTACATATTGTCGTCAAATGCCAAACAAAACTTCTGAATACAAAGTTCTAGATTATACGTACCTTTATATGTACCTAGGTCATTCCATGTGAAATCAACAAATGGTCAAAAAGTTGATGTCTCAGAAGTTACTTAAATTTTAACCAATGACTAAGTGGTTATGCTTGAGCACTTGTGCAAAAGAACTAAGCATTTACATGCAAATTGTCTCCATAATGCCCTAGTATAATACGAACAAGGGGTAAATGCCCAAAATCATACCTGGTAACTCATTATTTTTTTTAAAACTGTTTTCATGTGCCACTAACTTGACAAGTTTTCAAGCTTTGTATCTGAAATTTGTTGAAGATGTAGATAGTATTGGTACAGAATGTGAATGCAAAATTCTAGAATGAGAGGGGGATGACAGTGGGTGTACTGGGTGCACAAAAATGCGGAAAAACTTTTTTTATTTCCCTAAATTATTTCAGCAGTGTGTTTTTCATTGTTGTGTTATAGTAAAGCATCCAAATTGCAACCCTCTGTTGCCAGGGATACTGGCAATAATCTTTTAATTTAGTAAGTATGTACTTGCTATATTTTCAGAATAATTCAATCTTAAACTTTTTTTATATATTTTATGACTTTCAGCACCCAAAATTAAAATGTGGGACAAGTCCAATGACCACCATTTTTTCAATTTGTTGACCAATTTGGGAGAAATTTAAGAGAAAACGCCATTAGGCGGAACAGTGATTTTCAGCTTCAATATAAACTAAATGAGACAGATCACCAACCTGAAATTAGAATATGTTGTTTACTGAAAAAATGGACTATGCACAGTTAAAAAATGGTGGTCGTATGACAAAATACATAAAAAGTTGAAGTTTAAGACTGAATTATTCTGATAATATAGTAAGTACATACAAAATAAGGTAATATGATTGCCAGTATCCCTGACAATAGAGGGTTGCAATTTGGATGTTGTACTATAACAACATTGTGCCATTTTCGTGCACCCAGTACACCCATTGTCCTCCAACTCTCATTCTAGAATTTTGCATTCACAATCTGTACCAATTTATCTACATTTTCAACAAATTTAAGATACATAACTTGAACACTTGTCAAGTTAGAGGCACATAAAAACATGTAAAAATAATGTTAATGATTTGGGGCGCTTACCCCTTGTTCACATTTTACTAGGACATTACAGAGACAATTTTTATGTAAATGCTTACTTCTTTTGCACAAGTATAGCCGCTTAGTCACTGGTTAAAATGTAAGTAAATTCTGAGACATCAACTTTTTGACCATTGGTTGATTTCACATGGAATGACCCAGGTACATATAATCTATGTACTTAACAACATTTTAACATTTAACAACAATATTTACATAATTTTTTTACTAGAGATGTGATAGGTAGTAAAGTCAGATTTAGGATTTGATATTGTGTTGTGTGATCTATTGATTAGATAAAAACACAAAATATGTCTATTTGAAATATTTTTTTCAACACGAAGCTGTTTGAATAGGGAATCCAAACATGGTACATTACACAGGCATTGTACCTGCTTTTCATATACAAAATAAATTGGAATTTGATCTCCATGGCCACAGCATTTTTGGCTACTAAATAAAGGCCACTTTTAAGTACATACCAACTTTGGAGGTCAATATCTCATAAACTGTTCAAGATAGAAACTTCACACTTCTCATACTTACATATGTAGGTGTTCTATTGATCCCTAACCATAACTAACCCCATCTCTAGCTAACCCCATCCCTAGCTAACCTCATATCTAGTTATCACCATCCCTAGCTAACCCTGAAATGGTTTACAGAAGATATAACCACTCCCATAAGCACAGGTTGATAGGAAAAGGCAGACAGCAGTAGCAATCACGAATAGCATGGAACAGATCACATGCCAAAATGGAAATGTTTTCAAAATTAGGGGTTATGACACCAGTTTCTGAGGGAGCAGGTAGCCATTTTGCACGAGAACAGTCATTGTTGATATTTGTTATGCGGCCCATTACTTTGGTCAAATTGTGTAAAAAATTTGGACAGAAGAGTTGGTTGGTTGTGTCACAGCCACTGGAAGCATTGCGTAGATTAGCATTTTCAAATGCTGCTGCAACAGGTATCTGGTGTCAAGCGTCAGCTTTCAGAGTAAGATGCCTTGACACTCTTTAATACTTCATTGTTAAGATCAAGTTTGATCTCTCTCAAGCTTTTGACAAAGTGCCACATCAAAGATTGCTACTTAAATTAAAAGCCCATGGTATCGGGGATAGCATAACTGACTGGATAGAACAATGGCTGACTGACAGAAGACAACGAGTTGTAGTAGATGGAGAAGTTTCAAATTGGAAATCGGTTTTGAGTGGGGTACCTCAAGGGTCAGTACTAGGACCTATATTATTCTTAATTTATATCAATGACTTGGACGACAGTATAACAAGTAACGTACTGAAATTTGCGGATGACACAAAACTGTTTAGAAAGGTTAATACTGATGGTGATAAACAACATTTACAAAACGATCTAGACAGATTAGTGAAATGGTCTGAGAAATGGCAGATGCTGTTCAATTTTGGGAAATGTAAATGCCTACATACAGGACATGGGAACTTGAATGTAAACTATAAAATGGGAGATACTGTTCTGGGTACTACTGTAAAAGAAAAGGACTTAGGAGTTACAATAAGCGCTGATATGAAAGTTTCAGAGCAGTGTGGTATTGCAGCTTCAAAGGGTAATCAAATTCTTGGATTGATTAGAAGAAACATAACATACAAGGGAAAAAAGTTAATTATACCTCTTTATAAAGCAATAGTTAGACCTCATTTAGAATACTGTATACAAGCATGGAGACCATATCGTAAGAAGGATATAGATACGCTTGAACGCATACAAAGGAGAGCAACTAAAATGATTCCAGAACTTAGAGACCTTAGTTATGAAGAACGCCTGAAAGAATGTGGTTTAACAACTCTAGAGACAAGGAGGTTAAGAGGAGATCAGATTGAAGTTTTTAAGATATTGAATGGGTATGAAATTATTGATAGAAATATGTTTTTCTCACTCAAGAAGGATAGCAGAACTAGAGGACATGAGGTAAAATTAGTAAAGGATCAATGTAGATTGGACATCAGGAAGCACTCATTCTCACAGAGGACAATAAATGAATGGAACAAATTGTCTACAGATTGTGTAACTGCTACCAGCGTGAATATGTTTAAAAACAAGGTTGACACATATATCAGGAGGGCGGGTTATAAGTAGATGAACATTGTTGGACTCTCGATAAGCCAATGGCTTCCTTGTCCACTTGCCATCTGGGCCTTTGGCTTGGATGGCAAATCTTGTTAAAACAAGATTTAACAAGATTGCCATCCCAAACAACAAGTTCCAGATGGCAAGTGGACAAGGAAGCCATTGGCTTATCGAGAGTCCAACAATTTTCTCATCTATGTGTAGCCCGCCCTTATCAAACATCTGTCAATTCTATTTTAAAATATATTCACACTACTAGCATTAACACAATCATTTGGCAGTTTGTTCCATTCATTTATCACCCTCTGTGAGAAAGAGTACTTTCTCATGTCCAACCTACACTGCTCTTTAACTAATGCTGCTTTGTGTCCACTGGTTCTACTGCCTTCTTTAAGTTTGAAGAACATATTCCTATCAACATCCTCATAACCATTCACTATTTTAAACACTTCTATTTGGTCTCCTCTTAGTCTCCTGGTCTCTGGTGTTGTCAAACCACATTGTAATAATCGACTTTCATAACTAAGGTCTCTCAATTCTGGAATCATTTTAGTTGCTCGTCGTTGTATTCTTTCTAGCTTAAAAACAGTATAGTGCCTAATACTGATCCCTGTGGTACTCCGCTCAAAACCGATTTCCAGTTTGAAATCTCACCATCTACTATTACTCTCTGCCTTCTGTGTGTAAGCCAGTTTTCTATCCAGTTGATTACATCATTACCTATACCATGGGCTTTTAGTTTAAGTAACAATCTTTGACGTGGAACTTTATCGAAAGCTTTCTGAAAATTTAAGTAGGCAACATCCACTGGTGACCTGTCATCTACCCACTTTGTAATTTCTTCAAAAAACATAAGAGATTGGTTAGACATGACTTTGCTTTTAGGAACCCTTGTTGAGATGTATTTATTAATTTATGTTTTACAAGGAATTCCACCATGTGGTCTCTAATTAATGTTTTGAGTAATTTACATACAACTGATGTTAAACTCACTGGTCTGTAATTTTCTGGCTTGTTCCTCAATCCCTTCTTAAATAGCGGCGTAATGTTTGCCTCTTTCCATTCTGAAGGAACTATTCCTTCTTCTAGTGACAAGTTAAGCAATTTTGCAAGTGGTGTACTAATTTGCTCAACAATTTCCTTAAGCAGTTTTGGTGGTATCCCATCAACTCCAGGTGATTTATTATCTTTCATCTTCTTAATTTTCTTTGCTATCATTTCAGGATTTACAAATAACTGCCCTAAATGTTCTGATTTATTGCCCTCAAATTTAGTAAATGGAACTGGAAGTGAGCTGATATCTTCTGTGGTAAAAACTGAGCTGAAATATTCATTCAGGACCTCTGCCATTTGTAACCCGTCTGAAATGATGTTTCCCCTGTTGTTTTCCAGTGGTCCGACCTTATCTCGAACTTTCTGTTTACTCCATAGAAACTTTTGCTGTCATTTTTATATTACCTGCCAATTTTTTTTTAAGGTTCTTTTAGATTTTCTAATTTCAGTTGTAGCTAGGTTAAGTGCCTCTTTGTAATTTGCATAGTCTTCATCTTTTCTGGTACGCCTATAAACCAACCACATAGTTTGCTTAAACACTATTTTTCTAATAGCTTCTTTTGACAAGTGTTTCTTTCTAGACCGTTTTCCTTGCTTTTTCAAGGGAACAAATTTATCGATAATACTCTCAATTTCATATTTTAGAATATTCCAACATTCAATTGTGGTCTTATTCATCAGCATATTATTCCAATCTAGCTTTGTTAAGTATTTTCCCATATCTTTATAGTTACCTTTGTGGAAGTTTCTCTTTTACGTTTTCTTATTTTTACTTTCTGATTTTACATTGATGTCAAAATGTATTTGATTGTGGTCACTGTTACCCAATGGTTGAAGTATTTTTACATTGTCCACTAATTCTTTTTATGATGATGAAACTATATCTAACACATTATCTCCCCTGGTTGGTTCTAGCACGTGCTGAGTAAGGAAGCTATCCTGAATTAAAAACAGAAATTGTTGGTCCTCACCCCCTGTACTCTCTAGAGATTTCCATTGTATGTGTCCATGGTTAAAATCTCTCATTATGATACATTCCCCTTTACTAACTTCCTTTATAGCATTTTGTATTTTTGTGTTATCCTCTTCGTTTATGTTTGGACTTCGGTAAACTAATCCAATAGTTAATTTAGAATTTCCTAAAACTATTTTGCACCAAACAGCTTCATCGTATTCTGCTTCCCTTTCTAATTTATTTCATTAGCCTGAATAGATTCTTTAACATATAAAATAACTCCCCCTCCCCTTCTTTCTATTCGATCTCTCCTAAACATTACGTATCCTGTCAATCCTAATTCAGCATCTGTTATGTCTGTGTTGGCCCATGATTCGGTAATACCAATTATGTGAGGATCAATATCTTCTACCATAATGTTTAATTTGTTTTTCTTATTTACTATACTCCTAGCATTTAAACACACGCATCTACAACCTGCTTCAGACATGTTTTTTGGACATTCTGTTATTGGTTTATTTATACTAGTGGCCTCTTGTCCTGCTTGAGGCATCTCTAAGTAACCCCCCCTGCGCTTCTAGTTTAAATAGTGTTTACTAACAAAAATATTTGATATGCTACCCATGCCACTGTCTACTGCTGCTGAGAGTCAACTAGAAGCATGAAAGCAGTCACATAAATAGTTAAATTTAACAAGTCTGATATATTGGAAATCACTCAAAATCCTGTTAAATTTGACCAATTGTCACTTTTATGACAAAGCTGTACCATATTTGGTTAAAAATCAAGCAATTATGTAAATATTAAGTTGAAAATAAAGTCATTGGTATATTTAGAGACAGTAAACAGGCTTCATGGTTCGCAATGCTCTGGAAATCTAGTGTACGTGAACTATGATTTATCAAGTGTCAAAACTGACCTATAATTAAATGATGTGACGGGTTTTCAGCTAAAATTATGGACAGGGCTTTGTTTTTACCCGACTGTCAAACAAATAATAATGACGTGACAAGCAGGAGTGTTCCATAATATCTCTACATAAACATTGTGCTGCAACTTGATATAAAATTGAACACTTTCTCAAACAAAAGCTTCCTTATTTGAGGTCATGCCTCAGTTAGGCTTCCAGATGAATGTAGGGCTTAGTAAGTTTGGATATAGGAAGTTTTAAAAAATCATGATCTGACATTTAAGCAGGGACATTGCCAGGTTTGCTGGTAGAAGCTGTTAAGAATGAAATGGTGGATCATTGATGGTCACGTTTTCTTATAATCATGCAAAACGTTAACATAGCCACCAATGGGAAAGTCAACCATCGGTTGAACCTTAGAGTTCAACAATATTTGAAGGATATGCCAATTTACTTATACTGGTGATACTAGTCTAAGAAGGCATACACTGATTGATAATATAATGTGCTAAGACATTCTGATTAACGTAAAATTGAACTTTGTAGGCTTCGATTTGGAGCGAATTGAAAACTGCATATTACTTTTGCCCATGCATGGCCCAGGGCAGTGGCGGTGCATGTGAAATGTCGGCATCAAACATAATTAATGTTACCTTCAACAACTGTAACTGTTTTGCAAATAAAGTTCACATTGGAATGTTTATTAAATTCATTACTGATCTGCTAGTTATAAGAAATGAATGACAGAACTTGGTATGGTTTATTTTTTATGGGGCCTGTTCAAACTCACCTGGGCTGCTTCATTTTAACAGGGTCATGTTATAAAAAATCTGGACCAGTTAATTTTTTTGTAATTTCAGACACTGTAATATATAACAAAACTCTATACCTCCATTTTTCCCTCTTCTGACCTTTCTAAAACATTGCAAAACTGGACAGTCCAAATTTAATAAATGATAGACACCCAAGAGTCCTCCCTCGACATGTACTGTAAATATTTAATGCCAGCAGTGCTCTCACCAATGACTGACATTTATTTCAAAAAACTATTGCTGATCTGTGACTTACTTGTGTAGAACCTTCCCGTTGTGTCAGCACTCTTTTGGTTTCCACTCAAAGCAACCACCACAACTGTGTACTGTTGGCCAGCAATCAATTTTTTGAATGTTGCTGTTCTGTTGCTAATGTCAGTCGTAACTGTCTCAGACCCTACAGTGGTGGTGTACTTTTCCACCAATCCTTCCTTTGGTGCATCCCACGAGATTGTCAACGAATTCACATCAGCAGTTGCATGAATGTTCTGAACTACATTTGGCTCTGTAACAGAAACAACAACTTTTGACAAACAGGTCCGTGGAATCATAATAAAACTACCCAAACAAGAAGTGATAAATAACTGCAATACTACCATTATCTGTTTCCAAGATTTTAATTTATGTCATGTTGTTATCTAGTGTTATGAATGGAAAGTTAATAACAATGTTTTAATAATTTCTTGATGTTATGTAAATAAAGTATTCACCTGAAGAGTATGGTATGTTCCACTGCATGAGAGTAAATAGCACTGTTACACAAATGCATATAAACATGCGCACATTGTTGTTATAAATTAGAACAGATCCTCAAAATGTTATTTGAATGGATCCAGTACCTATAAGAATGTTTTTCTTTTTTGATTTTCCTCAATTCACTATTTACACATTATATTCTTCCTGATAAAAACACATCTCTCATCACATAGATGATGTATATGTTGCATAAACAATGTGAAATTAAATGTAGACAACAATTTACTAACTGAAGAACAATTCCTGGGTTATGTACCCACGAGTAGTTTACATGGCTAATAACATGCAATGTATATACATGCATATGCACTGCAGGAGTGCCCACCTTTAAGTTCTAAAATGACATGTACATTTCTGCATCAAAACTGAAATGCGAATATGTTCTGTATAAGTAAAATTATATGTGTGTTACTATATCAAATGTGGTATGTTTTATAATGGCCCATGTATCAAATACTATTTTTAAGAAAGCTCATTTTAACTGCTGCTGAAAATAAATAACAACAAAAATATCTAACCATGTCACTAATTACTGGTATTGTGCAAACTGAAATGTGGGCAATGTAATGATAATGGTGATATACAATGAACAAAGCATTTCTATGAAAGTGTAAATTGTGGGAGATAGAGGCAATTGCAGCAAAGTAATACGAGCACCAGTGTGGAGATGATGGGGTACAAAAGGCATGGAGGTACTTATAGTCACACTACCCTTGCCTAATGATCAGATAAAACAAGTACAATCATAACAAAGGCATAGAAAACCATTTCGAAATAAAATGTGAAACTAACAAACATGGCATAGACAAACCATGCAAGGAAAAAACCAATGTGAAATATCCCCATGAGCAAATCAGAATTATATAGCAGCTTGGTGAGAGGAAGTCGGTTGTTTGGATGAGGAATAAAAAAGTACAGAGCAATTAATGGTAGTTGAAGAGGCATTGTGTAGAAAAATAAGTGTCTACTAAGTCTACTGTACACTTCTGTCATCATCACCACAACAATATTGCTTTAAACCAAACAAAATAAAAACTAGTTAACAGTGCTGGTGATAAAAATGAAAGGTAAGTCCTTAGTATGTATGATAGTACTATAATTTGGTGGGGCTATCATAAGAATATGACCACCACATTTTCTCCAAAAAAAATCCTTACAAGTGCTCGTTCTTATACCACCACCTAAATATAGATGCAAGACAACTTTACAGATTGTACCATCAATATTATGGTGCAAGACGAACCTTGAATGGGACATGTGAGGTTGTTAGCCAAAACTTTAAGTGAAATTTCTGTTGAAAAATAAAAAGGTGTGAACTGTGTTTTGGAATATGGTAGAAACAAATAAAATAAAGTTTATTAAATTAAAACATTGACATTTATGTAAATGTTAGTCCTTCAGTCAACTTGCCTCCAATATTGATCCTTCTGACAATCTTAATAAAGATTTTATAATGGTTTTGTGTAGTCACCCTTTTAGCAATTCCTTAGAAATGTAGCTGCAACAGGAATACAACAACAGTGAAAAGAAGTTGGAGATATTTGAGCCATGTTCTTAGAATGCCGCCAACAAGAACACCAAATGAGGCATGGTACTGGAATCCATCTGGAAAAAGGAAAAGAGGATGAACAAAAGAAATGTACCAATGAACCATCACAAGAGAGGCACAAACCCAGAAAATAAAGCCACAGAACCTAGAAAGAATGGCTGAAGATAGAAATGGATGGAAAGACCAACACAACATCAGGAGAGAGTTTGCAAGAAGAAAATGGACATGGATAGGACACATCCTCTGAAAACAAACCAACAATGTCACGAGACAGGCCTTAGACTGGAATCCACAAGGAAAAAGAAAAATAGGCAGACCCAAAACTACTTGGAGGTGATCAATAGACGAGGCAGTAAAGAAACATGGAACCACCTGGAAAGAAATGAAGAAAGCAGCAAACAACAGAGTGCGCTGGAAAAGAGTAATTTTGGCCCTATGCTCTAATTTGATTGAAGTTAAGTTAACCAATAATTATTCACAAGTGATTTCTACTACAAGTATACCACAATTGTCTAATCAATAAATTATTTGTAATAAGATGTGATAAAAAGGTTACCACAAATAAGCCATTCACATATAATAATACATGACTGTTATTCTAAATTATACTGGTATATATCGCAATTGACTAGAATAATCTTGTTCGTAGGTTCCCCAGATGTAATGTTTCACTGTCTTTTTAAATATATAAATAGACGTACAATCATCAAGGTGGTCCTTTATAACAATAGTATTCCATAATTTGGGACCAACATATGCCAGTGTATTTTGTCTGATGTTGGTTTTACAGTATGGTATTTTATAAACTGTTTCTTGTCTTGTCTCATATTTTGATTGTGTGAAGTGATAAGTAACGTTATAGTAACCCATATGTACCATGGAAAGCTTTCCATACACCAAATGAACTAATCAAAAGAAAAGTATATTACCCCCTAAACCAAAACAAAGCCATTATAAGGCTTCCAGTCACAACCCATATTCACTCTGGTGAACTCTAAAAATAACCAAACATACACAAAGGAATTGACTATGTTTTGTCCTTTGCCCCACTGTTGGTGCATTGGAGTAAGCAGGACAGTGGACATATGTACTGTGCCAAAAAGACAGATAATTGTATTAATTTATTGGTCAAGTTACAAAACTGTTACGGTTTTCCTTCTGCACTTCACTTAGCCTATCAAGAATCACATTCATTGATGTTCAATGAGTATGAATAGCTTAATGGTACAAAGTCTGATTTTTTTTATTGTAAAATCATGTTATATATGTGGCTTGAAAATCTTGAGGGGAAAACAGAAATTAATTTTGTGCAGCATTATATTGGGTAAACAATGGCATATTGATTGGATAAGAGATATTATCATTACGTATATTTTAAGCACAGACTAACTACAGACCTTGTGTAAACAATATTTCAGATCTGAATCTGAAAAAAAATAAACGAGAAGGAGTTGGTACATAGGCTTAACGCAGCTAATAGCAATGAAGTTGATCTTTCTGGTTGCGTAGATGTTTAAACTGGTAAAATCCCTGAAAGAATGATCTGCTCAACCCGTGCCTTGTTTAGTGTTCTGACTATTTATTGTTAAAATTTAGCCATAGGCAGTAATTTAGTGGAGTAGGTCACCAAAGATTTTGGTAGAGCGAGCGATAATAAGGTTTTCTGTTGTCAGCATTAGTCAAATGATAATAAGATTAGACTCATTTCAGCTGAGTGGTAACTATGTAATACAATTAACTACAATTAAAACATTATCATATCTCTGTTTTGTTTACGTAGTGTTCTGTGTATTAACTAGGTGGACAGGTATTTTAGTACTCACGTTGGCTTATTAGATATAACATAATTAGCCAATATAGGTATACAAACTTAAAGGTAGTAAGAAGAGAACATTGTAAGTAACATTTAATCTAATATAATCTAACTAAATTTAAATGGCACCATGCAAACAGCAGGTCAAAGCTACTAGACACCTAGCAACTGGGTGGACTTTGCCAAGTCCAGTTGTGAGAAGTTCTGAGCTGAGGTTCAAGTCGATGGTTTGGTTTTGAGCACAGGGGGTGTGAACAGTTAAAGGGTCTAGTGGTTGAGACAGATCAGCTGAAACAGTTAGCAGGAAAGGAAGAAGTGGGTTGTGTCAGTGATTTGGGTGGTAAAGCAGAGGATGATAAAGTAAGAAGAGACAATGAGAGAGATGCTAGGAGGAGCTCACCTCAACCTGGAAGGAGGTAAGGCGAAAGGAGCAAAGCCGACAGGAGCGAAAAGATAACAACTAGACAGGAGGGTAAGGTGACATGTTGATAGGTGAGAAGGAGATGGACAACATGGTGCGAAGTGGAATGACAGCAGGACGTAGAGGGTGTTACGAGGAAAGTGAGGGTGTTTGTGGGGGACTCTATAGTTAAAAATACAGACAAATAACTGAATAAGGGTGATGATGTGGTATTTGTTTCCCAGGGACAAATATAGAGGATGTCACAGAAAGGGAGAGAAAGTCCAGGGTTATGGCAAGGGAGGGTCCATTCTAGTGCATGTAGGCACAAATAACACAGAGAAGGGCACAACTGTCATAGCTAAGAAATACAGTAAACCAGGCATGGGTTGAGCAGATCATTCTGTTAGGGATTTTACCAGTGATGGGAAGCAGCAGTCAGGCATATCGAAATTGTAGGAGGATGGCAATTAACATGCTAGTTCAGCAACTATATAGGGAGGAGGAAGTTGAATTTGTGGGGTAGCTTTGTTTGGAGGGCCGACATGTTTATGGGGGGTGGGCTCCATCTAAGTGGAAAGGGTGTAGCAGTAAATGTAGATGTTTATTAATTTCCATAGCACAATATCTATGCAATGGTATTCTATGGTGCTTTACAGTAAAAGAAATGGTACAGTTAAATGTCAAAACAGTAAAAACAAATGCCATAATACAAATGATTATAAGAAGTAAAACTATTTAAATGACTAAAATTAATAAGTTAGTTATATGCTATGCTAAAACAGTAAGTCTTCAATTTACTCTTAAAAACATTCTTGGTTCTACTGCCTTCTCTAAATTTGAAGAACATATTCCTGTCAACATCCTCATAACCATTCACTATTTGAGACACTTCTATTTGGTCTCCTCTTAGTCTCCTGGTCTCTAGTGTTGTCAAACCACATTGTAATAATCGACATTCGTAACTAAGGTCTCTCAATTCTGGAATCATTTTAGTTGTTCTTCGTTGTATTCTTTCTAGCTTGTCTATGTCCTTTTTACAATATGGCCTCCATGCTTGAATACAATATTCCAAATGCGGTCTAACTATTGCTTTGTACAGGGGTACAATTAGCTGTTTCTCCTTATACATGATAGTTCTCCTAATTAGCCCTAGAATTTTATTTCCTTTCGAAGCAGCAATCCCACAATGCTTTCAGAGTTTCATGTCAGCACTAAATGTTACTTGTAAGTCCTTTTCTTGTGTGGTTAGTCCTTTTCTTGTGTGTCAGCAAAAGTCAGCAAGCATATCTTGTATTTAATGTGAAACTCAAATGGCAACCAATGAAGTCGTTTGAGTGTAGGATTTATGTGGTCATATTTACCAACTCTACACAACACTCTGGCTGCAGTATTTTGCACCATCTATAATTTCTGTATTAGGCATTTTGGCAAACTGATCAGCAGCGCATTGCAGTAGTCAATATGGCTATGGACCAAAGCAGCATTTGCAGTTGAACTCTTAAGAACAGTCGACAGTGGCTTAGGTAGCATAACAAATATTTTTGTCCTATCCACATATATATCTATCTATCACATGGCAGTTTAAAAATACACTTATTTTGTCTATATTGGTTTAAATGGCAAGGTCAGTGACATAACATAATAAAATATGTTTAAGCTTTCATGTGATGCATATATGTGGATAAGACAATGTTGCTATCTTGTACTAATATCAGTACTGTGCACCATTAGTGCCAAAGTAATGTCTAAAGAGATTTATCTTTCATATTTTAATCATTAATATGCAGTAACTCTAAAACTATTTAATTTACAAGTCTGAAATTTGGCTTAGGTAAATTTTAAAAGCTCCAACACTTGTGCCAAATTTTAAAAAAATCGGAGAGGGTCAAGAATTTTGCTGGATGATTTCATATGGAGTGACCCAAATGCCTAGCTGTCAAATGCTCAATTTTAGGAGTTTGTCCGCCAAATCGTATTTCCTGATTAGCTCAATAAGGTCTCTTCATATGACAGACAGTACAAAGTTTTTTTAATTCCCACTGAACCCCATTTGTGACCATTTTGTGAGAAATGCACGCACGCACACACACACTTAGACTTAGATAATGTGACATTATGTTCTAGTCAATGGTGATACTATGTTCTAATCAATGGTGACACTATGTTCTAGTCAATGATGACACTATGTTCTAGTCAATGGTTATCAAGATAGCTTGAATTTGATAAACAGCATTAATTAGAAGCCAATTAGACTACGCAGCATGTATCTAGTCCCCATATAACAGAAATATAAAGATGCCGTAGAAAATATGCAGAGACATGCAACTAAACAGTACATGTTACTTTCATTGCACCCTTACACCCAAGTGAAGTAAGACAAAAAACTTGTATCCTATGTTCGTAGCTCTGAGGGAAGATGCAAATGTCTCGGTTGTAGTGGTTGGTTCAATTCTGACCAGTATTGCACTTTGTGCAAAAAATACTCCTAAAACTAAGTGTGATATTGTGTATATACGAAATACATTTTATTTTTCATTCAGTCATGACTTCTTAGCAGGAAATTAACCTAAAAAATTAACTTAAAAAATATCAGTGCAGTAACTTTTTTGTCTTGTTTAGTAGTTATGTATGGAGATTGGAAATTTGATATATATATATATATATATATATATATATATATATATATATATATATATATATATATATATATATATATATATATATATATATATATATATATATATGTTCTTCAAACTTAAAGAAGGCAGTAGAACCATAGGACACAAATAATCACTCTCATGGGAGCCATCTTAGGGGTGTTACAATTTCAGGTTTCATGCTTTTACCATAAAACGCACATAATTTTTTCACATATAAACTGGACTATAATTGGAAGAATTTTTAAATGATCACTGATCACATCATTATATCAATCACAATCACATTTTTTTTCAGGTGGGCATGTGATAATCTGATAATTTTATTGCAGAGATAATTTTAACAATGACTGAAAACTGAACCAGAGACCTCTTTGCTAACACTCTCACTCTCATTTTTCATACACTGGTTAATGTAGAAATAGTTCTTCAAAATGCTGCTAAACTCACTTTGTAAATCACAATCCCAAATGTGAAATTCAAACTATTTTGTGAAAATACTGGCGGACGGAACCTTCAGATTTCAAGCATAGTACACTGCTTCAATTGCCCAGAAAATAGTACAAAGAAAATAATATATAATAAAGTAGTTTGTGACTCTGTATGTGTGTATTAATCTCACATAAAGTGATAAATGAGCTTCCTAATGCTGCCAAACATAAGCTAATATGTTCAATGCAATAGGACTTCATCTGCAACATACTAAAAATACTGCAGAAGAAGATAATAAGAATAGTTAGTGCTAGCTAATATAATTCACACACATATATTCACTAAAAAAGTACTAAAACTAGCTGACAATTAGATACTGTGGTAATATGATTAGCCCATTCAGACTTACTTGTGTAGAACTTGTTCTCCACAGAGTCACTGGTCTGACCTCCACTACTCAGGTCTCCAATCACAGACACCACAACAACTGTGTACTCATTGCCAGCTGTTAAACCGTTGAATGTTGTTGTTGTTCCACTGACTCCAGGAGTTGTTGTCTTTATTGTTGAACCTTCCTTCAGTGTGACTGTATACTTTGTACCACCACCAGTAGTGGGGGCTACCCAGGTAGCTGTGAGTGAGTTCACAGTCGCTGTCGCTTGAATGTTGCTAGGTGCATTCGGCTCTGTACAAAGACATCACAGAAAAAAGAGAATATCAGTATAATTATGGAATCTGTTCAAACAAAACTTGGTGGTAGACACTAGAAAAAGCTTTCATTGTTGTCTTTGTTATTTTTCCTGTGCAAATGATGAATTTAATTGTGCTGAATCGGATACCTCATTAGTTTTAACAGGTGTGTCCCAGGGTTCTAATCTAGGTACTCTTTTATTCATGTCTCCTGCTGTCAAAATGGACCAAAAGTCGCATTTGACATGTTAAATGAAAGGTTTTGGCAGGTTCTTTTGTTTTCGCTAATTAGGCCTTAAGAACAGATTATAATGATGATTTAAAACTGGTCATTTTCAACTCAACCAGACTCATTCTCTTTGCTATCACTTTCAACCTCACTACTCATTCTATGATCAATGTCGAAATAATAGTTTAAAACGATGCCAAACTCACTTTGTGAATCACAATCACCACATGTGAAACTCCATGTCTGCCATTTTGAATTCTAAATTTTCCATAGCAACAAACAATTTTGTGAAAATACTGGTGGAAGGAGCCTTCATATTGGCATAAAAGCTCAACCATCGCAAGGAGTGGTATCGATTTGTAGTGTAAAGTGGTGTAATAATAAGAAAAATGGGGGAATTTTCAGCCAGTAGGCAATATCCTACCTTCAAGCGCATAGAGTACGAATATTTAAATGCAACTTTTGGTCGATTCTGACAGCAGGAGTCATCTTATATTCATGACTTACCACAAACTAGATTTATAACATGATCACATATGCAGTTGACAGCTTGACACCACTCTTTTCAGGCACAGCACACTGCTTCAATTGCCCAGAAAACAGTATATATATATATATATATATATAATCAATTAGTCTCACACATCGAGTGATAAATGAGCTCCCTAATGCTGCCACACATAAGCTAATATGTTCAATGCAATAGGACTTCAGCTGCAACATACTAAAAAATACTGCAGAAGATAATAAGAATAGTTAGTGCTGGCTAATATAATTCACACACATATATTCACTCAAAAAAGTACTAAAACTAGCTGACAATTAGATACTGTGGTAATATGATTAGCCCATTCAGACTTACTTGTGTAGAACTTGTTCTCCACAGAGTCACTGGTCTGACCTCCACTATTCACGTCTCCAATCACAGACACCACAACAATAGTGTACTCCGTGCCAGCTGTTAAACTACTGAATGTTGTTGTTGTTCCACTGACATCAGGAGTTGTTGTCTTTGTTGTTGAACCTTCCTTCAGTGTGACTGTATACTTTGTACCACCACCAGTAGTGGGGGCTACCCAGGTAGCTGTGAGTGAGTTCACAGTCGCTGTTGCTTGAATGTTGCTAGGTGCATTTGGCTCTGTAAAAAAACATCACAGAAACATGAGAATATCAGCATAATTATGGAATCTATTCAAACAAAACTTGGTGGTAGACATTAGAAAAAGCGAATGTTTCATTGTTTTGTCTTTGTTATTTTCCTGTGCAAATGGTGAATTTCATTGTGCTGAATCTAACACCTCATTAATTTCAACAGCCTGCCCCAGGTTTTTATTCTAGGTATTCTTTTATCCATAATATTATGTGCCAAAATCGACCCAAAGTCGCATTAATTAAAGGTTTAGGCAGGTTCTTTTGTTTACACTAATGAGATCAATAGCTGACACATTAGCTTACTTGTGTAGAACTTGTTCTCCACAGAGTCACTGCTCTGACCTCCACTACTCAGGTCTCCAATCACAGACACCACAACAACAGTGTACTCCGTGCCAGCTGTTAAACTGCTGAATGTTGTTGTTGTTCCACTGACTTCATTATTTGTGTCCTTTGTTGTTGAACCCTCCTTCAGTGTGACTGTATACTTTGTACCACCACCAGTAGTGGGGGCTACCCAGGTAGCTGTGAGTGAGTTCACAGTTGTTGTTGCTTGAATGTTGCTAGGTGCATTTGGCTCTGTAAAGACACAACGAAAGCATGAGAATATCAGCTTAATTCTGGAATCTGTTCAAACAAAACTTGGTGGTAGACAGTAAAAAAAAGACAGAAACATGAGAACATTAGTATAATTATGGGATACGTTCAAACAAATTTGACATCAGACATGTTTCACTGATTACAATGTGGACTAAATCAGATTTCTTAGGACATTTAATTGTTACTCTGTAAATAGTAGCTAAAAATAAAGATGACAAAGGATAATAAATGTACTAAAGGAAATAGTATAGCATATTATCAAAGAGTATATTAGTATTTGCAAAAGTGTACAACTTATCACAAAATGAGGGAATAGTTTCTTTGCTAATGGAAAGAAGCAAACATTAGACACTATATATTTCAAAAGCATTCTAGAAACTAGTTGTGGGTTTCTAAAAGCTAGGTCATGATTAATATATTTTCTGTGTTCAGAAGAAATTACTGTTTGAGTAGATGAGGGTGTGAAAGGATCCACATACATAATTGTACTTCTAATTGCATACATGTTGTATTGTACTAATAACCCTAATTGTACAGCTGTGTACGCCACACTAATAGATTACTTAGGTGACTAAGAGTTAGTTGCCTGGTGGCGATACTGCTTTGGCTACCCTGCCTGATAGTTGCAAGGTGCTGCCACTGCAGACTTGATGTGTGGCGATGACTATCACATGAGACTAATACAGATATGGATGCAGATTCCAGTACTTGTGTTGTAGTTCATTATTATACAGTAATTTGTGGACAAATAGAGGTGTGTCAGCTATTAAACTTTGGTGTCAGAACGTCCGGGTCTGTGTTTCAACAAACCAGATTGCGAAGGCTTTGCGTCCGACCGTGCGAGTTCGATGGCATCGAAAATCCTGTGAACCCGATGTGAAAATGGCACACTACACGGTTGTGTTTAGATAATCCAGCTTTCTGCGATACCATACGTGCATACATCCTGACAAACTTTGAACTCTCCATTTGATGTTGAGTATGAATTATCGATTTTGTAAGGCAAATTATCGAGACTTTTCTTTGAATTTGTTAATCAGTTACAACATCCCTGCAGCATCCATTTTAACAGAAAAGGGTATACATTACAACATGTGACCAATACAGTGTCTATCTATTAGGGGACAAATAATTATTTATTTTCCATAGACGACCATGTTACCGTTTTTTAGTCCTGTAAGCAAAATAATGATTAAGATTTTATTACAATGTCACACTTTGTTGCATGTCAAGTCAGTGACATGCTGTAGAGTTTTTGTCAAATCTTACAATTTTTTTCAAGAAAATCAATGTAGCAGATGCTCCCCATCAGATGTTGCCAAAAACGAGACGATTTAGTCTAGATATGCATGGGAGCCTTCCAGCACTGACAGATCCATATTCTGCAAACCACCAACTAAACTTGTTATCCAGAAATATCGCAATCTGCAAATGTGCTCTTTTTCCTGTTCACAAGCTATTTTTTAAGGTGCAAAGAAACCTCGAAAGGGGGTACCGTCTCAAAATCACTGGCACTTCATTCATATGCTATGTAGCAGGAAGTAAAACTGATCCACCCCTATTTGAAGTGGTTTGACTAAGTAAGTCCAAATTAATACTATTTGGGTTCAGCCTACTGTTACGTTTCCCATTGGCGACCATGTTAACGTTTTCCATGATTATAAGAAAATTGGACCATCAAAAATTCTGAAACTTCTTATCTGCCATTGTTATCATCTCATTGACATGTTGATCAAGTTTAGTCAAAGTATCATACTTCTAACTCATTTAAAATGCCTGAACATGCCATACCCGCAATTTTTTTACCCATTTCTGCATGAATTTACAAAAATCCTTCCGCCTATTGAAATCATCTAAAAATCCACAGTTACGCTGTCAACATGTTCTACCAGCAAACTTGCCAATGTGGCTGCTGAAATGCAGTTATATCAGATGATACAATTTTTTTTCAGTTACACACATCTAAAATTACTGTGCCCTACATTCATCTGTAACACACCAGGAAGTCTAACTGAGGCATGGTCCCTATTAATTTATCAACTAGGCTACATGGGTTCAAGGTCACACCGACCATGAAACAGCCAATTCTGTCTGCTTTGAATTTTTCATCATCTTTTGTTATTTCTTCTGTCTTATGTCCGTGAATTCATGTTAACAGCAAGGTATATTGATACGTGTAGGATATGTATCAGTTTTACTTCCATATGTACCATCACATTCAGGATAAAATTTACTAGTAGTTTATGGATATGAGTTTGGCCATGCCATGGTTTCCAAAATAAATTCCAGTATTCTCTGGTCCATAGACCTACCGTGTGAAAATATTGAGCACAAAATAAGACATTGTCACAGTCATGCCGACAGGGTGACCATACAATGTGGCCCAGTTAATGAAACCCCCCCACCTCCAATAAACATCACTGTGACATAAAGGGAGGTAAGGTAGAACTATCTTTACCCTCCAGTAGTGTGCAGGTCAGTGGCACAAAATTGCCAACTAGACTGAAGGACAATACCTTGCCTCGGCAAGCTGGTTTTCCAGGTTGACCTATTCAGCTCAAGGCCAAACAGAATGATAACATCTAAGTGGGTACAGCCACTGGGACTGCCTTGCTGAGACAACTGACACACCCAGTCAACCTATTTGGCAAAGGCAGAGCAGAGCCACTGTCTTGTCGAGCCAGGCCAACACACCCAGTCGACCTATTCGGCTCACTGTCCCACCGAGACAACACCTCAGTCGGCAGAGCCAGTGTCCCACCGCTCTAATGCACTTGCTGACATTCCAGGTCGACCTATGCGGCTCGATGCCAGACCGACCAGGTTCAATGGCTGCCTCTCATCGAACAAATTGGATGCAGGCGGTGCCAGAGTAGCTAGACTGACTGTTGTAGCACTGCAAACTGAGCTAGCTATGGCTGCAAGGTTGAGAAACAGTCACTTAGATTGGCTTGGCCATATCACATGGTCTGCTTGAGATAACTCATTACAAATACTGAGGCTCGCGACCGATACATGCTACGATGACGTCTCCAGCGTGTTCACCCCAGCTGGATGTGACACCATTAGCGCTGATTGTTCTAATGCACTAGCTGACAGTGACATGCCTTCCATTACTGGCACACCAAAGCATGACACGCATGGAGAGGCTGCCCAAATGAATACTCCGACGATGGTTTCAGCTAGCAGATGGTGACACTGGTGACAAGGCAAAAGATGTGAGTGTGGTAACCTCACACGCATTTCAGGCTGCCCTGACAACTGATCACAACCAGTGGATGATGGCTGAACAATTTATTGATGTGGGACATTGGTCAGTATGGTTATATTTTGTTCGGTTGAACTTGTAAACACCTGTACACTGACGAGGTTAATCTGCAAATAATCCACAACTGCCCTGATGTGGTGTTGCTACACAATGATAAAACACAATGCAATACAATGTGTACACCACACGTATGTGTGTAGGAATAGTTATACACGAAGTAGAGAGAGGAGAACACACCCTGGCAAACACTGTATGGGACATTTGTAGCATAAATATAATGGACATATTCTGGCCGCTCCTATTTCCTCTGCTAGGCACAAGTTTCAATGTACATTTTTGTATACTGTGTAATGCAAAAAACATAAGGAGGGGGGAGCATAACAGTAATCCTTGTCATAATTCTATTTTAGACATTATTCTGTTTACTAACTTTATTCTGTAATTACTTTATGAATTGTTAAATGCTGCCGACCTTCTGAAAAACATTATAATGGAAGTATGTGGAAGGAGCCGCAAACATAACTGTACTTCTAATTGCATACATGGTGTATTGTACTAATACTACCTGCTTAGATTTTCATAAAACATTAAGTGAAGTGCCACATTAAAGATTGTTACTTAAACAAAAAGCCCATGGTATTGTGGAAGGATCTACATACATATTTGTACGCCATCGTAATAGATGTGATTATGAGCCTCCTGTGCATGAGGTGCTGCCACTGCGCACTTGATGTCTAACGATGACTATCACATGAGACTAATACATATATGGACGCAGATTCCAGTACTTGTGTTGTAGTTCATTATATATGGTAATTCGTGGACCCATAGATGTTATCTAATACACCAAACAGTGTGTCAGATGATAACTTTCTACAAGGGGTTACCAGTAGATAATACCTGCTTAAATTTTCATAAAACATTCACTTAAGTACCACATTAAAGAGTGTTACTTAAACAAAAAGCCCATGGTATTGTGGAAGAATCTGCATAATATTTGTACATCATCCTAATAGGAGATGTGACTATGAGTTAGTAGCAGCTAATGTTGCGCCCATATGGGTTTTTATTGATTGACACCATTGGTTCTGTGAATCCACAGCAGTTTTTTTTCATTTCCCTGTGTGGGATCTTTTACGTCCCCTGGCACAGACACCAGGTATAAGGGACCAACTGATTTAAATGTCTCTTCCCAAAGACGCAGGCAAAGTGGAGGAATGAAATTCCAGTTCTGAAATGGCAGCAGATGCTCTGACCACTGGACTGCAGCAGTGTTCCTCTATTTGTTTATAATTAGGTATATGACAAACACTACAACTTACAGGTCCTCTTCTGGCCTTTTAGGCATTTCTGCCTCTTGTGCCAGCTCTGTAATTTATTATCAGGTTTAATTGCATGTGCACATGCGTCTTTCTAGGATAAGGTGGGATAGTATAATCTAGTTTGTCAGGATGGTTTTGCCACAACTTGTCTATTTTCCCCTCAAAAGGTTGGATAGATGGAACCTCCTCCACAGAATGTGGAAGGCTGTTCCATATGTGTATGCATCAGTGTACAAGTGAATATCTTTTGATGTTTAATCTGCATCTTTTTTTGTATATTTTCAGGTTATGTCCTCTCGTCTCAGAAGCATTGTGTCTCAACGTAGCTCAACTGGATGAAACCAAAGCATCGTATTTCTCTGTTAGGATCTTATATAGCATATAAGCTATATCATGTCTCCTGTGAGTCAACAGTATACCAGAGTTGGTAAATAGCCTCTGTAGATGTTATTTATGGTGACAAAATCAGTGTTCAAAACTTCAAACAGTCACTAACTAAAATCCCACTGGTCAACAACTAGTTTGGATGATTTTATTATTAATGATAAACTTTTAATTACTTGATTTTGTAACCACATGTTACATGTCTTTTTATACAATTCTCATAGATATGTACCAACATACTTTATATCAACAAATATATGTACAGCTGTAATATACCACTGACAAGTTTGAAACATACTAAACTGTAAGATGAAGCCTACACAGACTTACTTGTGTAGAACTTGTTCTCCACAGGGTCACTGCTCTGACCTCCAATCACAGACACCACAACAACAGTGTACTCATTGCCAGCTGTTAAACCATTAAAAGTTTTCGTTGTTCCACTAACAACAGGAGCTGTTTCCTTCGCTGTTGAACCTTCCTTCAGTGTAACTGTATATGTTGTCACACCACCAGTAGTGGGGGCATCCCAGGTAGCTGCGAGTGAGTTCACAGTTGCTGTCGCTTGAATGTTGGTAGCTGCATTTGGCTCTGTACAAAGACATTACAGAAACATGAGAATGTCAGCATAATTCTGGAATGCATTAAACAAAATTTGATGGTAGACAGTATAAAAAAATTGTGTTTTACTCAGGATCAGGAGTTTCTGAAAGGAACCTAACATCCCTCTTGTTCATCATTTTGACCACTGGTACTTTTTTGGATAGCATTTATACATCTCGTAAAGCAGAATTTGCATATTATAAATACCAATGATGAAACTGAAGCTGTAAAATTGCTTTTCATTTCATATAATGTGGTAATTGTCAGATGCAGTTTGACATCACAACCCTAATTGTGACTAATGAGCCTGTGTCAGTTGCCACTGCCCATGATAGCAACCTCCATCAAGCGGACTAGGTTGTTAACAAAGAATGGACTCCCAAATTTGCGGACTCCCAAATATGAGCAGAGTCGTAGTCCAACGAGTCTACTGGACTACCACCAATTTCCCATGAAAATCAATGCCTTGTATTAATCAAATGGTCTGACTTGATGCTACTGTAGCATTTCTGCTATTTTTTTTATCAGAATACTTTTTCCTGTTTATTTATTAGTTAAACCCTTCAAGTATGAAGAAATGCATCAACATATTATGTAATTTGTTTGCTCAAGCATGTCCTTGTCTGAATCTATGATGTTTGTTTATCTTAGAGAATAATGCATATTAAGTAGGCATGGACTGGAGTAATACCTGATTTAGGGGTGTTTTAGGTTATTTACACTAATATTTAAGGTGTGGTTTCTTAGTGGACGAGACCAGGAGACAGTGATTGGTGAACTAGTGTCATGAGTTATCTCTGAAACAAGGAGTATGAAAAGGTGAATCAGCCACGAGGAAACTAAAACTTTGTATGTCGGCAGAATTGTATATTCTCCACTAAAGTTGTGAAGGAGAAGGGGAAACGTAAGAGAAGTATTGATTGAGCACACAACCGAGAGGCACAACGCAGACTGAAAGGGGTAGATGGACGTCTGTCCATTTCATGAGGCAGACCGTATGCTCTTCAATGACGGATGGTACATGAGGCGAGGTGGACAGTACGCTCTTTGGCAACGGATGGCCCGCTGTTCAATGGCAGATGGCATACACTCTTTGACAGCAGACAGCGCACGAAGCGAGGCAGATGGTATGCTCTTTGGCAGCGGACGGTCTGCTCTTTGACAGCAGATGGTACATTCTTCGGCTGCAGACGAGATGCTCTTCGACGGCAGACAGCACAACTGCCGAAGTGCAATGTCAAACGGAGACAACCCTCCATTCATGAAAACTGGGAAATCATCTCCATCTCCCATGTAAAATCGGGCGGTAATGGGGACATGCTGCCACACAAAGGGTAGGCCTAATGAATGGTTTGTAAGAATGCAGAGACTCGACTATGAGATTGTCTAGGCATTTGTCTGCCTCAGATGTAATTAGGATGTTGTTAAGGCATTAGATGCCTTAGAATCAAGTTCAATCAAATGTGTAGCTGTGGGTACAGGGAGGTAGTTGTAGGACTAGTCACGTGAGATAAACTTACACGCCAATATGGTAGATGGAAGTGGAATAGGATAATAAGATTTGATTATGAATAACAACATCAGTTCAGATATGTATGTTCTACTCATATGTTAAAGCCCATTCAGACTTACTTGTGTAGAACTTGCCCTCCACAGGGTCGCTGCTCTGACCTCCACTATTCAGGTCTCCAATCACAGACACCACAACAACAGTGTACTCATTGCCAGCTGTTAAACCATTGAAAGTTTTCGTTGTTCCACTAACAACAGGAGCTGTTTCCTTCACTGTTGAACCTTCCTTCAATGTAACTGTATATGTTGTCACACCACCAGTAGTGGGGGCATCCCAGGTAGCTGCGAGTGAGTCCACAGTTGGTGTCGCTTCAACGTTGCTAGCTGCATTTGGCTCTGTACAAAGATATCACAGAAACGTTGAAAAATATTTCTATGCAACTCTGGCTAAACATTATAACAAATGTTTATTCAACAAACAAAAATGGCTGGGAGCAGTTCATTTGTTAGATGTATTCTGCTACACACGTTACTACAATTACATCAAAACAACATCTGCAACAATTTCGGTGATAAATTCATTCTTGAAGCTGCAACAATTATAAGAGTCATTTAACTAATTTTAAAAGGTTTCTTTGAAACACATAATTTTAACAAACTTAATTACTGTTGTTATTTGTGTTTTGACTAAAACTACTGGAACAAATTCTCATAACCAAAACAAGAAAATACATGGTTGACTTGAAGTTTGCAGGCTTCATTTTCGTGAGCCATTTCTTTAGCAAAATTGGCTGCATAGGGACCTTAATCGAACTACATCTACATCTATCCTTTATTCTTATTACAGTTTGCATTACAACCGGATACCACACACTATATCATTCTGATGCTTGCTACGAAACAACTACTATCGCTCTAAATATAGGTGAATAAATTGAATTTCGCAATCTCTTTGCGCTTCCAAGTCACCAGTGACGTCATGTCGAAGCTTGCCGATAATTGCGGGGAAAATATGCAGGCCAACAGAACAGAGTATTATTTGGAATTATTAATTACTTGATTAATTTTTCTTTGTTGTGGGAATGGAAATATACTACAAGATGTAATATAATATGATTTCAAGTAATCATTGTTTTTATTTCAGTGACAGGACAATGTGGGTATTTAAGCCTTTATGGTGGGCTTCATACATAAGTGCATTTCTATAAACATTTATTATATATTATAGAAATAAAAATTTAAGCATGTTTAAGCATCATATTATCCATACATAATTTTACAAACCAGTCGCTACTCCCTAATATAAATGATTTAAGTCCACCAAAAGCACTGGTACTTGTACTTTAGAACTTTTGAAATGCACTTGTTGTGCTGGACTTAAGTACATTTCAAACTATTGAGCAGACACATGTATTTCATGTTTTCTTTAAAAAAAATGTTGTGGCAACTTTCACCTATTATGATATCATCTGAACATTCCTGAGAAATACTCATAAAACATTGCAAAATTGTCTGCCTGCATGCAGTTTGCAGCATTGGACACTGAAAGTGAAAACTGAAAACATCTGAACACTTTTACCATATGTTATTGTTAGCAACAATACCAGAATAACTAGCAATCATTAGAGATATTTTGGAAGTGACCCCATAAGGGAGTACTGAGGCCTGCCAGCAATATGTCTAATTTTACATAATCAATTTCTACATATTGTGTTCTATTTGTGAAGTAATGTTTGCATAGTTACAAGGGTACTCCTTCTCTGCCATAACGCTTTAATTTATTTAATAGGATTTCATGATCTAGAGTATCGAAAGACACCAGGGAGATATAAACATAACACAGACATTTTTGGGTGGTCTGAATGCATGCGCTAGGCTAGGGGTAATTTATCAGCGTGTAACGAAAATGATTGCCACCAACACACTGCAGACATGCAGATATTATTGTGAAGAAATCCTAGTAAAAACAATATTTTGTAAAAGGTAAAAGGGTCAACAAAACTAATACCAACATACCAGTTCTCATGTCTGTGTACTAAACAATGTCCTGTCTTAGATGAGGAATGGCCTATTTAGAATGAAGCTGCCTGATACCAAGTCATAGTGATTATTCCCCAGCTTTGGTGAAGAATATTGTACTGTCTTCAGTGACACATTGACTGCCTTGTCCTTTCCCCACTGTTGGTGGCACTTGGTGCACTGGTGTAGGCAGGACAGTGAACACACATACTGTACCAAAAAGACAGAGATTAATGTAGTGGTCAGGTTACAAAACTGTTATTGTTTTCCTATATCATTAACTACAATATATCTTAACCAGCTCGGAAGAAACATTACCTTCAATTAGTTTTACATTTACAAATTTCAGATTGTTATGACATTGATGAAAAAAGATATGTTCTCATATAGCGCATTATCCAGTCCATGGGACTGTTCAAAACGCTTCAGACTAAAGCGATAATGCAGGTGTGGTAATGCCAAATTAACCACACAGCTTCTTGTGGTCTTTTGATGTAGACAATAGAAAGTTCAGGCTTTGATTTTCCTGGGAATCCAAGACTCCTTGTTTCACGTAACTAGACGATGATAAATCCAGCATTAATGTGGCCAATTTAAACCATCCATCAATGACAATGTATGCTGCTATCTTGATTTGGCTGCGGACTGTACTAAACAGACATACTCGTGTTTGTTTGTTCGAAAATACCAGTGAGCACAGCATATGACATGGCTGCATCCATCTACGATTACGGGCCAGGAAGTTGATACAACAGTGATGCTAGTTGTTATATTTATATTAAAACAACATCTGCAATTATTTTGGCGTGAAACTTATTTTTGAAGCTTCCACCATTATAAGGCTCATTTAACTAATTTTATAGCATTTCTTTGAAACACATAATTTTTACAAACTTAATTAGTGTAGTGAACTTTGACGTTGACATATCACATCTTTTCACTTGCTCTTGCTTGGCAGGTGTCATTTTGAACTCGCTCCACAACATCCGTAGTCTTGCTTATCTGACTCTTACTTGCCTACGTGAATTCGCCGAGAAGAGATGTGTACGACAAACGGTGGTGCCACAGCATGGAGCCTGGATAATCCAGATCAAGGGATTGAAGACACGGGGAAAGCCCATAGAAACGTAATTCCCAACCAACGACGTACACGATTACAATAAATAGAGATTGGTGTTCCAAACATCGGCCGCAGTATCATTATTTTCCAACAATGTCAAGGTTAAAAATATAGTCTTAAAAATCAGCGGTATTCGCTTTATAAAATGTTATTGTAAAAACTTATAAACAATAATCAAGCTTACTTTCTTTCATGATTAGGGTGTAACAAACATGATATTAGGAGATGGACCTTTTTCATATTTATCTTCTTAACCGGATAGTGGGCACCTTGCGGTCACAGGTAAATGTGCTTGGGACCAGGGAGCAGGCTGGAGCCCCACAGGTGCAGCTACATTCTTCCAGCTCCTAGCAAACCGTACTCTGTATATCATGCTAGTTAACCTTGGTAAGCAAGTGATCTAGAAGGGTACATTGCTTGGAAGCTGCTCTAACAGGTCAGTCAGGGCTGCACTGGTGAGTGGCTATGAAGTCCCTATTTATTATGGTATATGTATTGTTACAAGATAATGATACTGAGTTCAGGGCAACTGACGCGCCGCATTCCTTGGTTGCCACAAGAAGACAATGAAGTCCAAGGGATGGTAGCGATCCAGACGTGAAGCCTGGCTAGGCAGTCTGGGAATGGGAAGGAATTAAGGTAGTGTAGATTGACTGAACCATGGAGGGTAAGTGGAGGTAGTGGGCATTGCTAATAAGAGATGGAGACCAGACTGAAGGAGCGAAGGAGGAGACAGCACCCAATATTAACAAAGTGCATATGGAGAAGGTAAATGGCTAATTGCAGTGGGGATATTGGAGTTAGATGGACCAAGAGGCTGTTCAATATATGTGTGAGTCATACAGCTCATTCCGAACACATCATTTCATAAATCATACTGCGTGGTCTTCCTGTACTGGCTAATTTGGCATCATTGTATAAACATCTAACTACATATAGAATTCATTGGCGATCATCTGTAAATCAAAGGAACGCCATATTGTTAGCGTTGAAGCTTGGGCCGCTATACTTTTCTGTGAAATCTTCTTACCCGCTAATAATTTGAGTTCAAAATCTATGGCATAGCTTATTCAACTAGGTTATGTCATACAACATACCAATATAACAAAAAGAAACATGTATTATCATGATTTAGGATTTATTTAATTAATATCCTACTAATTCAGACACAATGCTGCACTTTGAAATGAATGCACAGTTACATGCCATTGTCATGGCAAAGATATACTACTACAGACACTCGGCTGTGCTAATGAACAGTTGTGTATACAAGTAATACTCCTAAAACAGGTTCAAAATTATGTGACTTTTAAAGTACTGCAAACACATTGTTTAGAAAACGCATGATCCTAACAAGGAGCAATCCATTTAAGTCACAATTTAATCAGTTCCAATTCAATTCATTTCCAATTCCAGCTGAAATCTTTCAATTCCAATTCCGAATTAATTCTATGAGAGTTTTTCAAACACATGCGATAATAGTAATATATAATTGTAATAGACATTTTTTTCTGTAATAGTAATAGAGGAACTTTTTTCTAAAGTAATAGTAAATAAAGTAATATATAGTAGTCTTTTACTTTTCTATTACATCTATTGCTGCAAACTTACAAAATATCAGGTTTGGTTGCATGTTATTCCAACTGCTAGTAATTGTAAACAATGTACAAACAATGGCTGAGCCGTTATTCAAACAACATGAAAAGACCAGTAGGCTGATCATTTTATGGTTTCCGAAATACCTGCTCAATGAAACAATTACCTAATTGTTGGGATGCCCCATTGGGGTGGCTATGGCTTCACACATTCCTAGCACACACAAATGTTATCCTAGAGCAGGAGCTGCAACATGTATTGAATTCAAAGTAAGCTCATCACACCCCACCATAGTCTGATTTGAGCAGAACTTTCGAGTTGTTTTTTCAAATCGTTAGTTGCCACATGGTAACATTGCCAAGCAGATCCTTTGTACAAAATTAATGTTCTCACCTCAAATCTTCAAATGGTTCTATAAAAACATTGAGTTCATATGCAGTTCTAGGGTTGGATTGAGGACCACACTGGAAATAAAACCAGATCACCCCTGCACAAGAAAATGAGATACTCAAAATCTTTCAATTCAAATTCATTTCTGAATTCACCCCAGCCCTATATACTATATAGAATTTTGACCCCCAGGCCACTTTACCCCTGGGTGCAAATACCACATGACACCATCATGCCTGTGTGACCTTGAGATGGTGGCACTGACAGCAGGAGCTTCAAGTTTGCAAGAACAACGGGGTCCAAAGAATTACAGCAGGAAAGAGGGTGGACAGAAGGAGGATGAATGACCTAAGGGAAGAGATTGAGATGCAGTTCAGCCTAACAGGAAGAATAGTATGCTGGATGGTGTGGGCAGGCCACATGGTGTAGATGGAGGAGGGCTAACACCAAAGAAAGCAGTGATAAAACAACCTGGTCATATTAATGGGGAAGACCAAAACTAAGATGGGAAGACTGTGTAAAGAAAGGGACAAAGGGATAAGTATTGGGGCGGTGTATCAATGCATGTACTAGCCTCACCCTTTTAAAAGAGAGCAACGAGGAAGAACAAGATCCTCCTAACTATTCCCTATGACACCCGAAGGGGATACAACACATTTCTTTTGAAATTATAAAAGAAAATTTTTTAATGAACACTTTACTGGATAAAATACGCCAATCGATACATGCAGGCTTTGGTGTCTTCTTGAAATGTTTCAATCAGAAACAAAATGCCTAAGTCTGAATTTATAATAAACCAAAGGTAGATTTATATGTTTTCTTAGATAACAAAGCTGAATGCCTGTGCATTCACTTGTTGGGCTAATATCTATTTCATCAATATGCATCATATATTTTTTAGTAAATGCATATAAATATATACATTCATCAGTACACGTCACATTTGAGCACTTCAACAATGTACTCCACCACTCTATCTCCCCAACACACAAGATTTAACAAGATTTGCCATCAAGCCAAAGGCCCAGATGGCAAGTGGACAAGGAAGCCATTAGCTTATCGAGAGTCCAACAATGTTCATCTACTTATAACCTGCTCTCCTGAGATATGTGTCAACCTTGTTTTTAAACATATTCACGCTGCTAGCAGTTACACAATCTGTAGACAATTTGTTCCATTCATTTATTGTCCTCTGTGAGAACGAGTGCTTCCTGATGTCCAATCTACATTGATCCTTTACTAATTTTACCTCATGTCCTCTGGTTCTGCTATCCTTCTTGAGTGAGAAAAACATATTTCTATCAATATTTTCATACCCATTCAATATCTTAAAAACTTCAATCTGATCTCCTCTTAACCTCCTTGTCTCTAGAGTTGTTAAACCACATTCTTTCAGGCGTTTTTCATAACAAAGGTCTCTCAGTTCTGGAATCATTTTAGTTGCTCTCCTTTGTATGCGTTCAAGCGTACCTATATCCTTCTTATGATATGGTCTCCATGCTTGTATACAGTATTCTAAATGAGGTCTAACTATTGCTTTATACAGAGGTATAATTAACTTTTTTCCCTTGTATGTTATGTTTCTTCTAATCAATCCAAGAATTTGATTACCCTTTGAAGCTGCAATACCACACTGCTCTGAAACTTTTATATCAGCGCTTATTGTAACTCCTAAGTCCTTTTCTTTTACAGTAGTACCCAGAACAGTATCTCCCATTTTATAGTTTATATCAAAGTTCCCATGTCCTGTATGTAGGCATTTACATTTCCCAAAATTTAACAACATCTGCCATTTCACTAATCTGTCTAGATCGTTTTGTAAATGTTGTTTATCACCATCAGTATTAACCTTTCTAAACAGTTTTGTGTCATCCGCAAATTTCAGTACATTACTTGTTATACTGTCGTCCAAGTCACTGATATATATTAAGAATAATATAGGTCCTAATACTGATCCTTGAGGTACCCCACTCAAAACCGATTTCCAATTTGAAACTTCTCCATCTACTACAACTCGTTGTCTTCTGTCAGTCAGCCATTGTTCTATCCAGTCAGTTATGCTATCCCCCGATACCATGGGCTTTTAATTTAAGTAGTAATCTTTGATGTGGCACTTTGTCAAAAGCTTTCTGAAAATCTAAGTAGATAATATCTACTGGCGATCCCATGTTCATCCACTTAATGATTTCTTCCAAAAAACATAACATATTTGTTAAGCACGACCTCGCTTTAAGTAATCCATGTTGAGATGAATTTAATAATTTATGCTTACTGAGGAAGTCCACCATATGGTCTTTAATTAACCTTTCTAATAATTTACAAATCACTGATGTTAAACTCACTGGTCTGTAATTATCTGACTTATTTCTTGAACCATTTTTAAATAATGGTATGATGTTTGCTTCTTTCCATTCAAACGGTACAACTCCCTCTTTTAATGACAAGTTGAATACTCTTGCAAGTGGTATACTGATTTGTTCTACTGTTTCCATTAGTAATTTTGGAGGAATCCCATCCACTCCCAGTGATTTATTATCCTTCATTGCCTTTATTTTCTTAGCTACTGCAACTGGTAATGAACTAATATCTTCTTTGGTAAACACTGAACTGAAGTAACCATTTAGGTTTTCCGCCATTAAAAACCTGTGATATTATATTTCCAGCACTGTCTTCTAGAGGTCCAACCTTGTCTTGTACGTTTTGTTTACTCCTGACATATGCATTAAAAACTCTTGCTGTAATTTTTTATGTTAGATGCTAGTTTTTGCTCATAGCTTCTTTTAGATTGTCTGATTTCAGTTGTAGCTGCATTAAGTGCCTCTTTGTAATTTGCGTAGTCTTCTTCCTTTCTGGTACGCCTATAAACCCTCCACATAGTTTGTTTTAACACTATTTTTCTAATAGCCTCTTTTGACAAGTGTTTCTTTCTACACCGTTTTCCTTGTTTTTGGAAGGGAACAAATTTATCGATGATACTCTCAATTTCATATTTTAGAATATTCCAACATTCAATTGCAGTCTTATTCATCAGCATGTTATTCCAATCTAGCTTTGCTAAGTATTTTCTCATATCTTTGTAGTTACCTTTGTGGAAGTTTCTCTTTTACGTTTTCTTATTTTTACTTTCTGATTTTACATTGATGTCAAAATGTATTTGATTGTGGTCACTGTTACCCAATGGTTGAAGTATTTTTACATTGTCCACTAATTCTTTTTATGATGATGAAACTATATCTAACACATTTTCTCCCCTGGTTGGTTCTAGCACGTGCTGAGTAAGGAAGCTATCCTGAATTAAAAATAGAAATTGTTGGTCCTCACCCCCTGTACTCTCTACAGATTTCCATTGTATGTGTCCATGGTTAAAATCTCTCATTATGATACATTCCCCTTTACTAACTTCCTTTATAGCGTTTTTATTTTTGTGTTGTCCTCTTCGTTTATGTTTGGACTTCGGTAAACTAATCCAATAGTTAATTTAGAATTTCCTAAAACTATTTTGCACCAAACAGCTTCATCGTAATCTGCTTCCCTTTCTAACTTACTTGTATGTAGATATTTATCAACAGGAGTCGCATGTTTCACTCATGGCCCTTTCTCTCCAAATCCTATAATGAACTATGAGGGCGATTGTGGATTCTAACTTCACACTTACTTGTGTATTGAGTTTTATCCACAGGAGTCGCAGTACTTCCGTCATTGGTTGTTATCACCAGGTGATATGATGTACCAGCCGTAAGTCCTGTGATGGTGGCGGGAGAGACAGAAGAGTTATCTCCTGAATATTTCTCTATATCGTTCAAATCGATGGAGAAATTTGTCAGTCCAGACACTGTAGTGGCATCCCATGCGACAGTGATGATGGTGGTATCTGCTGTCACTACAAAGTCTGCCATGACACTGCTCAGAATCTAGGTGGGAACAGAAACATGCCTTAATGTCATGCATGCACTAAAACAGAAGGTTCAAGTAATTTATTATAACATTTATAGTGAATGGTGCAGCAACACACAACAACTTATGAAGTGTGGAGGACAGCACAAATGTAAGTCTGTAACAGTTACATGGTCTTGAGACACATGATCACAAATACTGTTGTAATAGTTATGTGGCCTTGAGACTCATGATCACAAGTACCGTTCTAACAGTTACAGACCATTGAGACCCATAATGACATGTCAGTTACAGAGCCTTGAGAAGTTGAGAGGCCTGATCACAAGTACTTGGCCTTGGCAAGTGATGTGCATCCACAAGCATCACATGAGGCAGAATATGTTTTTTTTATAATGGAGACAAACATTAAACTTTAATTTATAACAAAACAATATTTAAACTGTTTAAAAGGCAAAACTATTTATCTGAGTTGATACTACTCTGCACTCAAAGAAATAAACAAAATGATCAAGCTAGTTAGTCAATTAGCATTGATGAACCTGGGACAAGTGAACAAATGTAGTTTCAATTTGGTGACCAGACGACAATGTGATTATAATAACTACATTTACATTAAAATGCATATCATGCCCACTATAGTTAAGTATTTTGTATTCGGACCAATGTGCAAATTATCATGTTCCAATGTGGTTTGTGTTTGAACAACATGGCCAATGTCTTACAAGAAGGTGGTATGGAAAATGTGTAGATCTATAATAATTTCTATGACTGTGATTGTTTTGACATGAACAAAATTATCAACCAGTTTCCCAATTTCGGTAGTGTAATTTCAATATAAAATTATTCACACTACATTTCATATAACTTTATATACAAACAATGAACATTTAGGATTAAATGCCTTTTTTTCGTTTTAAAAGAAACAAATTCATCACTCAAGTGAAGTCCCCCAAATATGGAAACATGCCCTGGTTCAACCAGTATTCAAGAAAGGAGACCAAAGCTAGACTGCCAACTACAGGCCGGGAGTAAAAACTCCACTGTTGGTAAAGTAGTGTTAGCAGTGCCTCAGGGATCTGTCCTGGGACCAAAACTATTTCTTGTACACATAGACGACCTTGGTGAAAACATCAACAACAAAGTCTGACTGTTTGCAGATGACACCATCCTTTACTCCACCATAAGAACTTTGACAGACAGACTGCATGGAATTCCAACAGGACCTGGAAGAAAAATGACAAATGAAATTCAACCTGACCAAATGCCATGTGTTGGCTATCGCCAAGAAGAAGCCAATCAAGTCCAACTAGATGGTCAAACACTATAGCGGGTATCCAGTGCCAAGTACCTACTACTAGTACCTAGGTTAAGGCGAACAAGACCGCCTAAGTCCAGCTCCTTCATATATAGAAACTTGAAAGGAACCACAGTCAAGTCACACTGTTACAAGAGCCTCGCCCGCACAGTGTTGGAGTATGCCCCTGTGGTCTGGAACCCACACCAGCAAAACCTCAAGTCTGACATCAATACGGTCCACAGAAGATTGGCTGAACGGATTTTCTATGACTTCAGTCTCTCAACTAGTGCCTCTGTCCTCGTTGTCAGATATCTGTGGGATATTACCCGGAAATTGGGTGACCGGTCCTCCACAATAGCACTAAAGAAGAAGAAACTTGAAAGACAGACATTCCATAAACAAATTTCTAAAAAAATAGTAGAATTGGAAATATGTCATATACCACGTATGTCACATCTTATATGTGTGGAAGATCACATCACATCTTATATGTGTGGAAGATCAGGAATAAGTGGTCTTTCGACCTTAGGGAAGAATATCCAACAGGACTTAATGAGATTTTGACCACTTGCAGTCAGTAGCTGGTAAATGTACAGAATGCTTTAGAAAGTTAAGTTTTGATCATGTTTTGTGGTGCTACTGTTATAGTTGATATGTTATAAGATGTGATATACATGGTATATTAGTATTATTGCTATGACTATTTGTCCTGTAATCAGTTGTTTAAACATAAGTTTTACCCTAGAGATAGGGGTCACATGTGGTCAGTGGAAGGGGCCCTGCCCCAGTGGGCCAGGAGTGATTATATTCTTAATGACAACTCTGTATTGGTAAGTTCCTAAATGATGTGTTCTACCTTATTAAGCCTGCAATCCAAAGCAATGCTTCACAGTGACCATTCCATTGCCTCCAGGAAGCTTACACCTAATCAACATATTTTGTAATCGATGTTTAAAATCTGTCAAACATTGGAATACAACTCTCAAATAAGACAATGTGATTTTGCCGATTTACCACAACTACAAAAAAGCATCGGGGTTATTATAACAAGATGTGACATAGTCACTTGTCAGTTGGATTAGTTTAGTTACCCACCACATGATGGCAGCACCCAGGGTAATGTAATGCGATTTACAGAATAATAGTCAATGAACTATTAGTTTTATTGCTGACTATTTGTCATGTAATTAGTTGTATTAACTATGTAGGTAGTTTGTCTTATTACTAATAATTCAGTTGTTTAAACTTAAATTTTACCCTAGAGACAGGGGTCACATGTGGTCAGTGAAAGGGGCCGTGCCCCAGTGGGCCAGGCGTGATTATACACTTAATGACAACTATGTTTTGGTAAGTTCCTAAATTATGTTTTCTACCTTATTAAGCAATGTTTTCAATTTATAATTGTATCATATTGTGTGATAGAGAACTGTCCATATGTTTATGTCAAGGTATATACTTTATCAGTTATAATTACTTAGTGGTGACTTTGATTACTAATGTGTGGAAGATTAGGAATAAGTGGTCTTTGGACCTTAGGGAAGAATGCCCAACAGGGCTTAATGAGATTTTGATCACTTGCAGTCAGTAGCTGGTAAATGTACAAAAATGCTTTAGAAAGTTAAGTTTTGATCATGTTTTGTGGTGCTACTGTTATAATTAATATGTTATAAGATGTGATATACATGGTGCAAGGATACATTGTGCATGTATATAGATATTAGGTAACTGTCCCTACAGTTAAGCCAGGATCAGGCTGGTACACTTTCTCTCTTTGTTAGTTACACTGATTAATTGCTCTAGGAGGTGGCTGGGAGAGGACTGATCTTGATTATTCATTAGAGACCTGTAAGTTGAGCAGTGCCCAAAACTTGCTTGTAAGCAACAGTGGAATGACAGCTAGGCTAGTCAGGCCTTGCACATGTGAAATTGACAACATTGTTGACTGTTGAATTTATTATATTACAGATAAACAATATTATTACATATTAGTACTGAATAAGATAACAGGTATTTAACAGACAATAATGTGAACAACACCAATGTGTTGGAACTATGGTACTTAACAGATGTTGATGTGTCATCTTACACTGGACACTACGATATGCAAATAGCTTACTTGTTCGGTTTGTATTTGTACAGGCATTTGCAAGTCTTAGCCCACTCCAGATTGTGGCCAGTCGTACTTTAAGTCATCTTTATTATTGTGTTTAATATCATCTGTTCTTTCACCTTTTATTGTTGTTCTTAATGCTCTTGTTTTTGGTTGTATTTTTGAACTTTTGGTTGACATTTTACACTTTGACGTGGTACTGAGGTTATATCAGTTGTGCAAATTGCGCAAGGACTGAGAAATTTGGTTTTGTATAATTTTAGTAGTTAAACTGTAATAAATGCAATTTGATCTTCAAACTTGCCTTATAGTGGTCTATTCTTAATTTAGGCATAAGCTTACCACCAGCAGCCTACAGAAAGAAAACATGAAGTTGCTGGTGGAATTAATTAGTCACCAACTTATCACCAATACATTACCGACATGCATGCAGGATAAAACGGTTTACTAAGTATGTAAATTTAACTAACCGAATGTTCATGCTATAGCAGTATGAACATGGTTGAACATTATTAGACTCTCAATAAACTTAATCATAATGACTTCCTTGTCTACCTGTTATCTGGAACTTGTTGCTTTGGCTGGTAATTGTTGCTAACCGTTTGGTATAAGCTAATACGTGTATTTAAACAATACATAACATCTATCTTAATTCATATATGTCGTGAACCTTTACCTACCTCCAGTAAGAAGAAGAACACCGCCAGCAGTCTTAGACGAGTCATTTTGTGATCGTGACGAACAAGACGGAAGTAATTCGTCCTTAAGTATTAGTACGCCACCCGCCCCGGTAGTGGGTGCGACACCAAACAACTTCAAACTATAGTCTTTACTAGACTCGTCTTTTTGTCGTAGTTACCCGGCTACTCTAAACACCGTCCTCAGAACTTGCTGCGACACAAGTATATCACCAATCCATGATTCTAGGAAAACAACGGTCATAAATAAGTAAAAATTACGTAGACGAAACAAACCCTCTCACATGGTGTAACACACTTGTTCGGCGACGCGTGACTTCCTGGATCACACTCGACTGCTTCCTACATCTGCGCCCCCTGTCGACCAATGATATATCAAATATACCATTGTGTCGCCATCTGAAAGTCAAAAGTGTACAATTGATTCTCATAGAATGTTAATTTTAAAGTTAGGTTTAAATAAATTTCACAATGCTTTGATGTCTATACAGAACCGCTAGTAAGACTGGTTCGCCATGTAGGTCGTTCTTCAGGAACTGTTTGCCAGTGCATATGATCGATGCCATAACCTTTCAGGTATATTTTATGACATCTTTGTATCTCAATTTGGGTCGGCCAACTGGTCGTTTGCCTCCAGTTAACTCCACATACACAATTTGTTTAGGAAAGCGGTCAATGGAAATACAGTGTACGTGACCAAGCCAACGTAGCTGTCTCAATTTTGTCATGCCATTTCACACCAAGGATAGTACGTAGGCAGCGTAGGTGAAAACTGTTTAATTTAAATTCCTGTTTATGATAGGTCTCTGCACCATACAAAAGGATACTGAGCACGCATGCATGATACATTTTCAGTTTGGTATATAGTGTCAGGCTCTAGTTGGACCAAACTTTTTTTGAGTCTTCCAAAGGATGTTGCAGCTTTACCTAGTCGTGTGTTAAGTTCCTTGTCAAGCGTGAAATTGTTGGACATGATGGAGCCTCAGTATGAGAAGTTCTCAACGATTTCGAGTGCTTCATCACTGAGAGTGATCTTGGCTACTTGAGTCCCGTGGCTCATGATGACAGTCTTTTTGACAATGATTTTTAGGCCAAACGCTGAGCAAGTAGGACCTATTGGAAAACCTGTCTATGATAGAATGCAGCTGTTCCTCGGAATGAGAGCGGAAGGAAAACGTCGTCTGCGCAGAGGGCCTCCCACACATGTAACGTTGTTGTTTTGGTCTTAGCTTTCAGGCGTGATGTCGAAAATAAATTGGCATCAAATCTGGTTCTCAGGCCCACACCAGGGTTAGCAAGGTTAGCATTTTGCTTTGCTTCTCTCAATATTATAGAGAAGTATATCCCGAAAAGAGTTGGGGCCAGAACACAGCCCTGCGTCGCCTCAGAAATGTACCAGGTAACCCACATGGTGGAGTCCTTCTAGCCACCAAGTAGGACCTGAATAGCCAGGACATCAACTGGATCAAATAAACCAACAACGATGCTCCAGACACGGAAATTGTGATCGCAAAAACACCGAATAAGAAATCCGGCAACACTATCACTGGATGTTGCTACCGGCCATCCAACTCAGGTATAACTTATGCAACATCAATGACAACTAGCATCCACAATATTACACCACAGAACGCAACCTCGACCATATGGATTCGAGACGACTTCAATTTACCTGACATCCAGAGGGACACCGACCACACGACTTCCCAAAGAAGTTGAGATGGCCTTGGAATGAACAGGTCTGCCAGGGGGTGAAGTGTAAAGCGCTTTGAGCAGTCCTATGGACCGGATACAGCGCTATATAAGAACGTACCTTTACCTTTACGACAACATCCACACACAATGCATTATAACGTACACACTTCTATTGCGCTAGAATCCTCGGCAGACCCAAGCTCGGCAGCGCACCAAATCAAAGGGGGTTAAGCAGTTTCTAATCGATTAACAATTCCAGTTGTAAACAATTAAATTAGTACAGCGAGGAACTATGTAGTCAGGGCGATTAGCAAAATTATAATTAGTTGACAGACAAAAGCACCACAGTTTTCATGTGGCAAAATTCCTATGGATTCCGATTTCGGAGTCCCGATTTTGACCACCTCCAAATGAGTGCAAAAAAAATTAGTCAAGGTATTTGTTTTGTAGGTGTGCTTCTTCCTTGGCAGAGTAGCTGTATCTCTCCACTCTGGCCACGGGCGCTGAAGCAAGCACGGAAGGCGTTGTTTTGTCTCGTTATCTCAAATGATTGTATTTGATCGCAACCTATTAAACTAGACATTAATGCGAACATCTGCTTTATTGTGTATCACGCCATTACATGTGCCCGCGCCTCCTTACGTACGGTCTTAGAATGGTCGTCTCAAAACGATTTTAACACAGCATTCCTCCTCTACTTGAAATCAAAGTCTGTCTTTAAAATAAGCATATGCAAGTTCTCGGCGATTACTAAAGTATAACTAAAGTGATAGATCAACTTGAGAGGAGAGGTTACAAGCATTTCACTCTCTATAGACCAAGCTTTATCCTTGGACACTCAACATTCTGCATGCTAACTAAAACTAATGAGAGGAGAGATTAACTAGCAGCTCACTCTCTTTGACAGTTTGCCTCTAGTTCTCAGCTTCTGGCAAACGCAAGAGGTCTTTGAATTTCACAGGTAGTTTTCGTAGCATGCTGGAGCGTCGAACTGCATGACTTCAACGCATCACGTTTTTTGACAGTGTCAGTTTTCGAGTCACTCGATTCTGTCGGTATGCTGTCAAAATCATTGACGTCGCTATACACGTGTAATGGAAGAGCATGTGTTGAAGTGCGAGACGTTTCGAGTTATTGTGTACGTTTCTCTTTTCGCTGTCACCATGCTGCCTTTACGTCGAATGATTTGCATTGGTTTCGGGTCGAACGGTGTTGATAGTTTGTTTTTGCGATGTTGTCAAACGAGAACAGTATATCGAACTCGCAACTGAGATCGCTTTGCATTACGCCTTTTATCGCAGGAAGGCTTTCATTTTTGTTTTGTTCTCCATATATTCATATTTGAGTTTGTCTTGTGATTCGTGTGTGTGACTCTGTTGTGACTGTTCCGGTAGTGTGACACGCAGTTTTCTTCCATTCAGTGCTGAGATTACCCAAATCATAAAACAATTTTGCTATCAAAAAGAATTTGGATAAAAGTATAACTAGACCATACAACCTTCTTATAAAAGAGAGACCCAGAACACATTTTTCGTTTAAGATGCCTAAACATAATTTTACAAGAAAACAATATAGACGATAAAATAAGAAATGTTAAAAACAGATCAAAGCTTAAACACATATTTAAACATTCCACTCGACGAAAATATGTATGTAAGTATTCTTAAATACATATCTTCGTCGAGTGGAATGTTTAAACCCAAGGTGTTCCTTTTTAAAGTCCTTTTACTGCTTTAGGTTTTCTCTCTTCAAATTCTGTTTTATTAAGCCAAAGTCAAATTATATTTGGATCCATGCATTTCATGCATTTCTACTCATTTACATACATTTCGATGGTACACACTTCTCTGTTCGTTGCCGCATGTCACCAGCAGCAGTGATAGCCTACATGTAATTACTATTCTGGTTAAATACCTAATATAATCTAATTAGTGTCTAACACTGGTTCTTATATTTGTATTTACTGTATATATGTTACTATGGGAAAATATAGTCTTTGGCCCAGTGTTTATCTAGATGACTGCTGCAATAGTACAGTGATGGGCTGGTGATGACTTTTTTGGTTGCTATATAATAATACAGTAATGATAATTAGTTTAAATGATGTCGCTGGAAGACGGCTCTAAGCCAAGTGACAGCCATACAACGTAACATATTGAAAGTATTCAGATATATTGTATAATTGCCTTTTTATATATGTTATGTTACTTACTTTCTTACTGATTTACTTACTTACTTACCTATACCGGTAGTGGAGTGTGGTGTACGCGGTATTGGAGGAGGAAGTTATACAGTTTCTGTTTCTAACTTCGTTGTTCGATGTGTGCCGCACTGATGGCTTTCACCTATGGAGCCACGGAGCGCTCTACTTCACAATTAGCCTGTGGCCAAATTGGACTTATCTTTCTCTGGTGGAATCAAAGATGATGAGAACATTTCTCGAATTCTGTACCATTGAACGGAGGACCGTTGTCAATTCTGGAATTCCCTGTCGTGCTAAGATGATATCCAACTTTTGAATGGCGGCTGTTGTGACTATTTCCACTTCTGGAAATCTGCTGTAGTCGTCCATATCAACGAGAAGGTACTCGCCAGTAGGAATTGGGCCTAAGAAGTCAAGCGATACATTCTTCCACGGCGCGGAAGGAAAGGAAGTGGTGTTGGGATCGTTGGTTCAGGGTTGATTGGAACGCTAGTATTTGCTTGACACGCTAGACAGCTCTTTACTTGTTTCTCTGCCATGCAGTCAATCCATGGGAACCACACTCTTTCACGCAGTAGTTTCTTTGTTTTCACGATTCCTTGATGGCCTACGTGGGCGGTTTCTATAGCTTTAGCTTGTAGTGTAGCTGGCAGAACGATACGTGGGCATCTTAGCACAATGCCATTGCAGGTTGTCAATTCGTTTTGAACATTTCTGAAGTTGCTTACACGTGCATCGTTCCAGCGACAAGTTTTGATAGCGCTGGTGAATGTCTGAAGACGGTGTCAGTGCTAGTGTGCTGTCTGACCTGATCAAGTGTCATTGCCTTTGGAACTGCGGAGTTGCATACATAATTCACATAGTCTTCGATTGGATCACTTGATCTTGTTGAACAAGAGTGACAACTAATGTAGTCTGTCTTCTTTTCGAGGTCGATATCGCAGTTCGAATTGGTAGGGCATGATACGCAATCGCCATCTTTCAATTCGTGGGGAGGCTGGGCGTTGGCTCTTGAAGATGCCAAGCAGAGGCTTGTGATCGGTGTAAATGACAAAGCTTGCTCATTATAAATATATATGGAAATGCTCTGCGCTCCAGACAACAGCGAGCCTTTCGCGTTTCGTTTGCGAGTATCTGCTTTCAACGTTAATGAGAACACGGCTTTCGTAGCTTATCACTTTCCCACCTTGTGTGAGGATGGCGCCAAGACCAAGGGGGCTGTCATCAGCAAACACTTCCGAGAGCGTGCTTGGGTCAAAGCATGTCATCGTGCTGGTGTTCGTCAATGCATTTGTTAGAGCTTGAAAGGATTGTTCCTGATGCTGCTCCCAATGCCATGATTCATCTTGCCTGGTTAGTTCACGTAGTGGAGCAACGATGGTAGCACCGTTAGCTATGAACCCGGATACATACTGAGCCATGCCAAGAAGTGATCGAACTTCTGAAACATCTGTTAGTCGAGGTGCGTTCTTGATCGATTCGGTCTTCTTTGGATCTGCTCGGATTCCACGTGCACCGAAAATGTGACCATAGAATGTAACAGTTTTCTGGGAGAACTTGCATTTCTCTTTGTCTCTCGTAGCCGATTCAAAACCGCTTTCAAGTTTGCATCTTGTTCTGCGACCGTCTCGCAGTAGACGATGATATCATCCTAGCAGTTGCGACATCTGTTTACGTCATGTAGTAGCTCTGCGACTGAGTCTTGGAAGATTTCTGAGGCAGTATTTATGCCAAACATCAGTCGTTTGTATCTGCATAGTGCTACATGCGTGCTAAACGTTGTGATGTGACGACTAGCAAGATCAAGTTCAAGTTGATGATAGGCTGCCTTCAAGTCCAATGTGCTGAACGTTGTAACGCCGTTCAGGTCTGTGATCAAGTCGCCAGTCATGGATATGAGATGTTTCTCTCTTTGCACTGCCTTGTTTGCTTCAAGCATATCTACGCAAATGCGGACTTCTCCTGATTTCTTCTAAGGAACAACCACAATTGGGGAAATCCAAGGCGTTGGGCCTCTTGTCTTCTCAATGACGTTTTCAGCCTCAACATGGGCGAATTCCTGTTCAACTTTATAATTTGGAAAAGAATTTGGAAAGGAATGCGTCGATGTGGCTGCTGTTTTAGTTTCACCGATTTGTTGATGCGAAGCGATACCATTCTGCTGCGAAATTTTCTGATATCAGAGAAAATGTCCTGGTAATCTTCTAGAATGCTATCAGCATCAGTTGCATATTCAGCGTCATTTTTGCGATCGGCAGTGGTCTGTCTGGTTAACGTTAGGATTTTGAGTTCTTCGGCTGCCTTGAATCCTAGCAAGTTTCCGTTGTTGTCTTCAACAACGTGAAATTGTGTTGACAAGTATGCACCATTGGAAATATTATTGTCAAAATTAAATTAAAACCTAAATAATCCAGTTATTTAATTATTTAATAATACAGTGTTCTTATTCAAGGCTAACGTAGCATAGTGAAAATACCATAAACAACATTAATCTAACACAATCTAAATTCTGTTCTACCGCCGTCCAAACAAATTTAGTATGCGGGAGTTGTAGCAACTGGGTAGACTTCGTCAAGTCCGGGTGTGAGAAGTCCTGGGCTGAGGTTCAGGCGGATAGTTTTAGTTTTGAGTGTAGGGGATTTGCGAAGATGAAGGGACTAGAGATGGAGATGGAACGGCTGAGGCAGCTCGTGGTGGCATTTGTGGGAAGGGAAGAGGTGGGTTGTGCCAGTGTTTCCGGTTGGGGGAGGGTGGTGGCAGTGGATAATAAAATGGGGGAAAGCGATGAGAGAGATGTTAGGGAAAGCTAACCTCAGTCTAGGAGGAGGCTGAGAGGAAGTAAGGTAATAGGACGGAAGGAGACAGGATGTAAGGAGACAGGCGGAAGAAAACGGGGCGGAAGGAAAGGGAAGGAAGAAGATGGGAACGAAGGAGACGGAACGGGTGGAGACGGAAGGAAAGGAGACGGGAGCGAAGGAGACGGGAGTAAAGGATGAAGGAGACGGGAGCGAAGGAGAAGGGAGGGAAGGCGACGGGAGGAAAGCTACGAGAGCGAAGGCACCGGGAGCGCAAGATAACCGGGAGACGGGAGGGAAAGGTGACATGTTGATGTGCGAGAGGGATAGGGACAACATACTGTCAGGTGACACGACTGCAGGACTGAATGCGACGGAAGGGATCCGACGCAAGAGTTACTTACGGATGTAGTAATAGACGGGTTGAGGAGGTGAGCGAGGGTGTTAGTGTGGGATTTGATAGTTAGGAAGACTGAGAGAGCTCTAAGCAAGGGGACGACGTGGTGGTTTGCTTTCCAGTTGCAAAAATAGAGGCTATCACAGAGAGGGTGGAAACAAATCGGTGGGTCTACAATGTCATGTGAAGCATACAAAATAGCTTTGATAACAAACATTGTTTAAACCACAAGAGAAGGGGGTTACTTTGACGTGCCTCAAACAGGACAAGAGGCCACCAGTACACACAAACCAGTAACATACAGTACAAATATATAATATAATGGGAGATTTTAACCACGGACGTGTCACACATACAACGTGTCACAAGTTTTGGTTCTAGGATTGGCGGCGGAGAATAAAGTGACTGGCTCGTGTCAAAAGCCCAGGTACATCAATGTAGGGTGGAACATAAACACAACATAGAACCGTGAAAATTAATGGAAAATTCAATTGGAATTCCGGTTATTTAATATGAAACACGTAATGGCGTATAGTAATACATCACACAACTGACAGCTTACCCACTTGGCAGTGCTTATCCTGTATCAGGGCGTAGTTCGTATCACGGTTTGATACGTCAACGAAATGTCACAGTTCCGTGAATCCACGGAAGAATGTACTGATATATTATCACGTTGAGGATATACCGGGGTGTGTTCCACTACGGTACCTCAATACATGGTCCCAAACTTACAGTCAGGCGTGATGGCAGAGGACGTGACGGCGTTAAGCGTATGCAGTTAGGCGTGATAACAGCGACCAAGAAGATGTCGCGCTTGGCATTGTTGAACAGTAATGCGAAAATACATCAATTATTCGTTTTTAACCCATGTCTCGGAGACGAGAAGACTTCGCACCATTGTAACACCGCACTAATTAATCGTCTGCTTCTACATTCGTGCACATTCGTTAAATACTACGGCGGCCATATTGTGTCGGAAGTCTAACTAGCCAATAACAGAGCTTAATGCAATCTAAACCACCCCGAGGATTGCGACATCACGTTCCTAGGACTTCGAGTTTAGGCCCTATGCAAAACTTCAGTTCTAGAATAGCCGTATTACATAACCGACCAATAATCTTCAGTTACCAAAAAAGCAAACTCAAATTACAACTATTTCTTATAAATTTAATATCACCCGAATCTGTGCATTGAGACGGTAACAACGTTATTAATTGTATCACTCAACTCCTACAACTTAATGCGTTATATTATAAAAGTGAATATTCCGAATAGTCTATAGCACCTGTCAGAGGCGTGAATTCGTTTGTCGCTTTGCTTGCTTACCGAACAACAACTCGCTAGTTCATGTATTAAAATTCGTATACTTTCACGAGATGCGGTTCACAATGATACCATTGTATCCGTCACATAAAACCGGTTTTATTCAAACTAAATTTGACCACCTTAACCGAAGCAATTATGCTAAAATTCGTAATGGTTTAATTCACTCAAGTAGTTATACCTTAGTAACCAGGTGGCACCTTTGCATTGTGCAAATATCACTCCCTGTCGAGCGTTTTTATTTTTATTTGCGTAGACTATCGTACGCTACTGTACAAAGGGACAAAAGATAAATCCCGACTCATTCTCCTAAGCCACTTTGTGACATATCCCCGGCCTTTAGTCTGGATAATAGTAGTAAGGTAATAGTAAATCTACCAACTACCTTCTCACCTCACTTCAACTCTTTATAACTTGTTGCCTTACTCGGCGTAAGTAGACGTACCGATGTCTAACCTTCCAAATGGAAGACAAACATACTGGAGGCAAAGCAATGCCAAACGAAATTAATTCTTAGTGAGAAGAATGGACCTGATGTGTAGACATCAGTCGGGCTACTTCCTTCATCACTCCAGGTACAAACTGGGGCCCAGTATCGCTCAGAATTTCCCTAATTTCCTATCTACACGCGTGAAGATGGACAGTAATGCTTCAGCGACTACTTCAGTGGCCGTGGAGGACAAAGTTATAGCTTCCTGATACAGAATAGCGCAGTCTACTAACGTTAACACCCACCTATGGTGTTTGTCTGTAGGAGGAGATAAAGGGCCTATCAGATCGATAGCTACCTTTCTCGAAAGGAATTCCCATTAACGGTATCTGCTGTATCGGAGCTACCTTCACACTGCCTCTATTGACCGTCCTTTGACAAATGTCACATGATTTACAGAACCGAGTTACGTCACCAAATATTCCCGGCCAAAAGAAATTCCTAAGAATTCGATCGGCGGCTCTCTTAACACCCAGAATCTGACTACGATACACCGATGGGACCATTAATTGAGACCACTTTTCCTGTCCTTCTCGACGTTGAAAGTGTCGCTTTAACAGAGCCGCCTTCATGAAGAAATAACTCGATTTCGAATCTCCTAATCGAAGACCTTGTGCTTTAGCGAAACACGCTTTTAAGGTGGGTTCGGCGAAAAGAATCAGCCGACACATTAAGGGAATCTGCTTCGGTAAAGAGGTCGCCTAACTTTTTCACGTTGCACCTTTTGACTATGCATTTCTACCGCACAAGCCTCATGGACAATGTCAGCCGTCTTTTCTATCATTGTTTTGCTCTCTGCTATCTCGGAGGGTGTCTCACAGATTAACAGGTCAGATTGTATCTCTAATTCCCCACGGATATTGGCATGCACCCCTCAACATTTCCAATGATCACATCGCAGATAGGATTGTCAATACATGGTACATCAGTATCACCTGGAAATACAGGGGAATCGATACTGCACCGAGCTACTGGTACCGATATAGCCGAACGATTAATCATGACTAGAACCTTCTTCTTACCAGTGAACTGATCTGGACGGATCAAGTCCCGTCTAACTACAATGCCGCTATTTTGACTACCGTACGCTACTGAACAAAGGGGAAAAATATAAATCCAGATTCATTCTCCTAAGCCACTTTGTGACACAATGGAAATCTCTAGAGTACAGGGGGTGAGGACCAACAGTTTCTATTTTTAAATCAGGATAGTTTCCTTACTCCGTGCTAGAACCAACGAGGGGAGATAATGTATTAAATTTAGTTTTGTCTTCACAAAAGGAATTAGAGGAAAATGTCAAAATATACGAGCCATTAGGAAACAGTGATCATGATGAAATGCAAAATCAGAAAGTACAAATAAAATATACAGGAGAAACGTCCACAAAGCTAAATATAAAGATATGAGAAAATACTTAGCAAAGCTAGATTGTAATAAAATGCTGAGGAATAAGACTGCAACTGAGTGTTGGAACATTTTAAAATATGAAATTGAGAGTATCATTGATCAATTTGTTCCCCTGAAAAAAAAGGAAAACGGTCTAGAAAGAAACACTTGTCAAAAGAAGCTATTAGAAAATAGCGTACAATCAAACTACGTGGAGGGTTTATAGGCGTACCAGAAAGGATTAAAATAATGGCAACCATGGACAATAAATCACCTGGAATGGATGGAATTTCTCCAATACTACTAATGGAAACAGAAGAACAAATTAGAATACCACTTGCAAGAGTGTTCAACTTGACATTAAAAGAGGGAGTTGTTCCTTTTGACTGAAAAGAAGCAAACATCATACCATTATTTAAAAAGGGTTCGAGAAATAGGTCATAAAATTACAGACCAGTGAGTTTAACATCAATGATTTGTAAATTATTAGAAAGGTTAATTTAAGAACACATGGTGGACTTCCTTGTTAGGCATACATTATTAAATCCATCTCAACAACATTTAAATTTAATACATTATCTCCCCTCGTTGGTTCCTCGTTGGTATAGACGTGGGATCGCCAGTAGATATTATCTACTTAGATTTTCAGAAAGCTTTTGACAAAGTGCCACATCAAAGATTACTACTTAAATTAAAAGCCCATGGTATCGGGGACAGCATAACTGACTGGATAGAACAATGGCTGACTGACAGAAGACAACGAGTTGTAGTAGATGGAGAAGTTTCAAATTGGAAATCGGTTTTGAGTGGGGTACCTCAAGGATGAGTATTAGGACCTATATTATTCTTAATTTATATCAATGACTTGGACGACAGTATAACAAGTAACGTACTGAAATTTGCGGATGACACAAAACTGTTTAGAAAGGTTAATACTGATGGTGATAAACAACATTTACAAAACGATCTAGACAGATTAGTGAAATGGTCTGAGAAATGGCAGATGTTGTTCAATTTTGGGAAATGTAAATGCCTACATACAGGACATAGGAACTTGAATGTAAACTATAAAATGGGAGATACTGTTCTGGGTACTACTGTAAAAGAAAAGGACTTAGGAGTTACAATAAGCGCTGATATGAAAGTTTCAGAGCAGTGTGGTATTGCAGCTTCAAAGGGTAATCAAATTCTTGGATTGATTAGAAGAAACATAACATACAAGGGAAAAAAGTTAATTATACCTCTTTATAAAGCAATAGTTAGACATCATTTAGAATACTGTATACAAGCATGGAGACCATATCGTAAGAAAGATATAGATACGCTTGAACGCAAACAAAGGAGAGCAACTAAAATGATTCCAGAACTGAGAGACCTTAGTTATGAAGAACGCCTGAAAGAATGTGGTTTAACAACTCTAGAGACAAGGAGGTTAAGAGGAGATCAGATTGAAGTGTTTAAGATATTGAATGGGTATGAAAATATTGATAGAAATATGTTTTTCTCACTCAAGAAGGATAGCAGAACCAGAGGACATGAGGTAAAATTAGTAAAGGATCAATGTAGATTGGACATCAGGAAGCACTCGTTCTCACAGAGGACAATAAATGAATGGAACAAATTGTCTACAGATTGTGTAACTGCTAGCAGCGTGAATATGTTTAAAAACAAGGTTGACACATATCTCAGGAGGGCGGGTTATAAGTAGGTGAACATTGTTGGACTCTCGATAAGCCAATGGCTTCCTTGTCCACTTGCCATCTGGGCCTTTGGCTTGGATGGCAAATCTTGTTAAATCTTGTTAAACAAGGAATCGTAAAAGCTAGGTCACGCTTAACAAGCATGTTATGTTTTAGGAAGAAATCACTAAGTGGATAGACGAAGGGAGTGCTGCATCAAATATTACTACTTAAACTAAAAGCCCATGGTATCAGAGATGGCATAATCGACTGGATAGAACAATGGCTGACTGACAGGAGACAGCGTGTTGTAGTAGATGGGGAGGTTTCAAGTTGGAAATCAGTTTTGAGTAGGGTTCTACAAGGATCAGTACTAGGACCTTTACTATTCTTAATATGATATTATATCAATGACTGGGACGATAATATAGCAAGCAGCGTACTGAAATTTGCGAATGACACAAAATTGTTTAGAATGGTAACAGTGTGTACGAATTTAGTGTAACTGTAACATAAAAGGATTTACGAGTTACAATAAGTGCTAATATGAAAGTTTCAGGGCAGTGTGGTATTGCAGCTTCAAAGGGTAATCAAATTCTTGGGTTGATTAGGATAAATATAACATACAAGGAAAAAAGCTAATTATTCCTCTGTATAAAGCAATAGCTAGGCTTCATTTAGAATACTGCACACAAGCTTGGAGACCACACCGTAAGAAGGATATAGATTCACTTGAAATAATACAGAGAAGAGCAACTAAAATTATTCCAAAACTGAGATACCTTAGTTTAACAAACCTAGAGACAAGGTAGTTAAGAGGAGATCAAATTGAAGTTTTTAGGATATTTTCTCATTCAAGAAAGATAATAGAACTAGAGGACATGAGGTAATATTAGCAAAGGATCAGTGTAGATTGGATATTAGGAAGTACTCGTTCTCACAGAGGAATATCAGTGATTGGAACAAGTTATCTACATATACAGTTTACAATCTACGTAACTGCTAGCAGCATGAATATGTTTAAATAAAAACAAGGTTGACACAAATCTCAGGAGGGTTAAAATTGTTGGACTCTCGATAAGCCAGTGGCTTCCTTGTTTTATTGAAACCTTTAGACAAGTAAATCCAAAATATTTAAAGTGCATCTAAGTACAAACATAAATAAAATAGCTGTATTAAGTTTTGTTTGGCGCTCATTTGAAGAGGTGCCCGGTGATTAAACTCGGGACTCTGATATAGCCGGCGCGCATGGGAATCCGCCTGTAGAAATTTGCACAACTCCGATTTTTCAAATATTGTCTAAAATCAACCTATAATGACATGTTGTACATCAAAAGAAGCGTAAGCATTCCTGGAATACCTAAATAATGCTAAGATAATTGCTTTGGTAAAACAACTTTCCCAGAAAAACAAATGGTCATATTGTCAACTGCTCAATATTGCCACTATTGGAGCGCCCCGTGGGGGTCGGAAGATATTTATTTTGTGTGGCTCCCCTTCTGAATCAATAAGTATGAATGATTCCAAGAAACCCCATGAAAAAAAATGTGATGCTTTTGTCCGTCAAGTAACTGTAAAAAAGTGACCTAACCGCCTTAACTAATTGAGGATACGCGAGTTTAAGCAGGTGGGTTTTTAGTTTACGGCGACATTTTATTGTATTTTCTACACAACACAAAGGCAGTCAACGAGGCATTCTCAAGTCTCACGTAATTATGCTCTAAACATCCCAATCTTGGGCTAACGCAGAAGTTTGGACCAACTGGTTTTAGTGTATCTATCGAAAGACACAGGCAATGTGGAGTGAACGAAATTGCCCAAGCTTCGAAACGGCGGAGATGGAATCGAGCCAATCGCTCTCCATATTCATCAACACCTTCATTTCAATTAACTAAGCCCAACTGGTAGAATTCAAGAGGAAATAATATATTGGACCTCTTCTTCAGGAACTGCCTTTCCCCCATAAACAGAATAGAACTCACACCAGGGGTGAGCGACCACGCTGCAATAGTCTATGTAACCAATGTGCTTCCCTACCGACAACACCCAACAAAAAATGGTTCTCCTATAGAAACACGCTGACATCAGCACACTACAAAAGGAAACAAGTTCTCTCTTCTAACATATATGTGATGACTTCACTAGTGACACCTGGTGAACACCATATGGAAAGAACCAAAGAAAGGAATTGAAGAGCATGACACAGTACCATCTAAGATGTCGTCATCACGATTTAGCCAACAGTGGATAAAAAGAAATTACGAATGCTTGCCAGACATAAACAGCTAGCGTACAATAAGGCAAGAATTACAAACCATCCAATAGGGAAAGATTCAAGTGAATCACAAAATCCCAGAGTAGCCAATGCCGACTAGGATTTAATAGCTACGTCATGAACGTCATATCACAGAAAGACCAAAACCCTTGTGGGGATTAATCAAACGTAGGAAGTGTGACAATAATAGTATTGTCCCCCTTAGAGGACAAGGTGGTCTCACTCACAGCAACCCCGAGATGAAGGCAGAAATCCCCAACCAACAGTTTTCCTCAGTGTACACCCAGGAACCAGATAGCCAGATGCCGCACCTTGGGGAAAGCCCGTATCCGGATGCCCAACTTCGTGATTCAGACAGGGTGTGTGCACAAACTGCTACAACCATCAAGTCACACAAGGCAACAGGCCCCGGTAACATATCGGCCAGACTACTGAAGGAGACTGGAAATACATCAACATCTCGCCTATGTCCAAAAAAGGGTGACATGAGCAAGGTTTCCAACTACCACCCAGTCTCTATAACATGCATATGTTGCAAGTTACTCGAACACATCATCAACAGTAACATCATGCAACATTTGGAATTCAATCCGATCTGAAGCGGAGCATGGATTCCATCGTCGCAGGTCCTGTGAGACCCACTCATCACCATTGTCCTGGATCTAGCTCAATGCATGCAGAACAAACAACAAATCGACGCAATACTGTAGGATTTTTCAAGGTCCCGCACCGCAGACAACTACACAAATTAGAGTACTGCGGAGTGAGAAGAAGGGCACTCCAGTGCATAGGCCACTCCCTATAAGCTCGACACCAAACAGTCTTCACCAACGGCCAAGCATCATCTACAGCAGTGTCATTTTTAAAAGCAAAACTCTTCCACAGATGACTGCATATTGTATAGAAACACCAATAGCCCAAATGATACAGGAAAACTCCAAGAGGACTTGAACAAACTACATAAGTGGGAAAATGGTTGTATACCAAGACTTTCATCGTGACAGTAACACCATGCTGCAGACCCTCGGCTGGGAGCCCGTAGCTGAGCGTCGAGCACAGGCATTCTATGCATGTGCATCCGAGGGCATGAGTCAAACTTATTCATCCTTTTTTGCAGAACGAACATTTACACAATTTTCGTTTTTTCCCGGATACAGCCAGGATGTGAAATAACATCCCAATCAGCCCAGACAGTGGAGGCGTTTAAGAACAGACTCCAGGACCGCGAGCTGCTGTAGGCGTTTCACGGACTTGTACACAGCATCAGTAATAACGACACGAACCAATTTTTGCTCACAGCTAGGCATTTCTCGATTGTGCGAAATATCCTTTTGGATGATCATACATAGTAAAAGGAAGAAAAAGAAACATTATCATCTAAGGTGGGGGCCTACTACTCTTGATAATGTCAACAACTTTGCGTACATGGGAAGCAACGTGTCCAGTCCAACAAACATCGATTCAAAAATCCAATACAGAATAAAATATCCATGCGGTGTCACTAAACTAAACGTCCACAGGACCTTCCCTGAAATACCCCTCTTTGTCATAATTGTAAACGTAGCTTTTTTGGGGACATTGCGGGAACGTTATGATATCTTCGCGAACAATAAAAAATGCAGAATAAAACATTAAACTGTTTAATGTTCTGAGAACGTTCTCTAGAAGTCCGTGGATAGCAACCACATAACGTTGGCCGGAAAGTTACCCGTCAGTTCTAAAAAAACTGATTATATGTTTTTGTGTATTTTTTACTCATCTGGTGTTGTAGCATCGCTACAATATAATCTATCGTTGCTCAAAGTGTTATCTTGCCGAAAGAAACAACTTACGAAAGCGTGTTGCTGCCATGCATAGAAAAAAGTAGAAATTTCTGGAAGATATATACACTGAGTCACACGGTTCCAGGCCTGCAGAGGTCGTGGCAATGTGTGTGCCATGTCAAATGCAATGTGTTCTTACATATGCCATGTCATCAATGTCATGTGTCTTGTCTTATCATCAGTAGTTTAAACAGATAGCGGTCTCATCAATTTGTAATGTTAAGGTGGCAATGCAACATAGCTACTCTTTTCTGGACTTTTGAGCAATACAATAGTTGCAATATCAGAGCATTGTCTAAATAACTGTGAAAATGATATTATTATGTGTTTAACTGTTTCCAGTATCTATGCTTAGGTAAAAGTTGACAGTTGTTGAAGATCTTACACATCAATATTTTTTAGTAGAGAGAGAAAGAGAGAGAGAGAGATAGAGAGAGAGAGATAGAGAGAGAGAGAGAGAGAGATAGAGAGAGCGTGCGTGCGTGCGTGCGTGCGTGTGTGTTTATTTTTATTTGATTATCTACATGTCATATTTGCTCAGATCCGCTGCCTCCTGCAAACCTGCAAGTAGAAAGTACAACAAGCAACAGTGTGACAATTAAGTGGAAGTATAATAGCAGTGTTTCCTGCATTGTGCTGTGGACAGTTAGGCAAATCACAAGTCAGTGAGAACACTACGGGATAAGCTAAGCGGGATATGACCATCGACAGTCTGGCACCAGGAAGGACTTATTCTATCAGTCTGTTTGCTGTCAGTCAGGTGATATATGAGGTGACATTTCTAGCCAGATACCAGCACGAATAAGTGCCACTGTTGGTATGTAGAGGCGGTAGTGTACGTGTATGTTGATCTGCATAGACAACATGTATGCATATCCTGCGATGCGATATATCCTCGTGCCTGGCAGCGTAATCGGGAAAGATTTATGCAATTATAGTCTAAGATATGTAATTTATACTGCCTAAAGGTCGTTACCTCCATAGATTTAACAAGATTGAACAAGATTTGCTACCCAAGCCAAAGGCCCAGAGGGCAAGTGGACAAAGAAGCCATTGGCTTATCGAGAGTCCAAAAATGTTCATCTACGTGTAACCCGCCCTCCGGAGATATGTGTCAACCTTGTTTTTAAACATATTCACGCTGCTAGCAGTTACTCAATCCGTAGACAATTTGTTCCATTCTGATTTCATTTATTGTCCTCTGTAAGAACGAGTACTTCCTGGTATCCAATCTACACGGATCCTTTACTAATTATACCTCATGTCCTCTAGCTCTATTATCTTTCTTGAGTGAGAAAAACATATTTCTATCAATATTTTCATACACATTCAATATCTTAAAAACTTCAATCTGATCTCTTCTTAAACTCATTGTCTTTAGAGTTGTTAAACCACATTCTTTCAGACGTTCTTCATAACTAAGGTCTCTCAGTTCTGGAATAAGTTTAGTTGCTCTCCTCTGTATGCCTTCAATGTATCTATATCCTTCTTACGATATGGTCTCCACGCTTGCATACAATATTCTAAATGAGGTCTAACTATTGCTTTATACAAACTTATAATTAGCTTTTTTCCTTTTATGTTATGTTTCTCCTAATCAACCCAATAATTTTATTACCCTTTGAAGCTGCAATACCACACTGCTCTGAAACTTTCATATCAGCACTTCTTGTTATTCTTAATTCCTTTTCTTTTACTGTAGTACCTAGGACAGTATCTCCAATATTATAGTTTATATCAAAGTTCCCGTGTCCTGTATGTAGGCCTTTACATTTCCCCAAATTGAACAACATCTGCCATTTTTCAGACCATTTAACTGATTTGTCTAGATAGTTTTGTAGATGTTGTTTGTGTCATCCGCAAATTTCAGTACATTGCATTTTATATTGTCGCCAAGTCATTGATATATATTAAGAATAATAAAGGTCCTAATACTGATCTTTGTGGTACCCCACATAAAACTAATTTCCAGTTTGAAATCTCTCCATCAACTTCTGTCAGTCAGCCATTGTTCTATCCAGTCAATTATGTCATCCCCGATAACATGGGCTTTTAATTTATGTAGTAATCTTTGATGTGGCACTTTGTCAAAACCTTTCTGAAAATCTAAGTAGATAATGTCTACTGGCGATCACGCGTCTATCCACTTAGTGATTTCTTCCAAAGAACATAGCATATTTGATAAGCATGACCTCGCTTTTAGGAATCCATGTTGAGATTAATTTAATAATTTTGCCTAACAAGAAAGTCCACAATATGGTCTTTAATTAACCTTTCTAATAATTTATAAATCACTGACGTTAAACTCACTGGTCTGTAATTCTCTGACTTATTTTTCGAACCTTTTTTTAAATATTGGTATGATGTTTGCTTCTCTCTATTCAAAAGGAACAACACCCTCTTTTAATGACAAATTGAACACTCTTGCAATTGGTATACTGATTTGTTCTACTGTGGCCATTAATAGTTTAGGAGGAATTCCGTCCACTACAGGTGATTTGTTATCCTTTATTGCCTTTATTTTTAGCTACCATTTCTGGAGTTACAATTAACTACCCTAAGTAGTAAGATTTAGCGAACTAAAATTTAACATCTGGAACTGGTAATGAACTAATAGTCTCTTTGGTAAACACTGAACTGAAGTAACCATTTAGGTCTTCCGCCATTAAAAAGCCTTGTCTCGTACGTTTTGTTTACACCTGACATATGCATAACAACTCTTGCTTTCATGTTTATGCTACAAGCTAATTTTTGTTCATAGCTTCTTTTAGATTGTCTAATTTCAATCGTAGCTGCATCAAGTGCCTCTTTGTTATTTGCATAGACTTCATCCTTTCTGGTATTCCTTTAAACCCTCCAAACAGTTTGCTAAAACACTATTTTTCTAATGGCTTCTTTTGACAAGTGTTTATTTCTAGACCGTTTTCCTTTTTTTTTCAAGGGAACAATCAAGCTTTGCTACGTATTTTCTCATATCTTTATTGTTACCTTTGTGGAAGTTTCTCCTGTAGGGTTTTTATTTTTACTTTCTGATTTTACATTGATGTCAAAATGTATTTGATTATGATCACTGTTACCCAATGGTTCATGTATTTTTACATTGCCCACGAATTCTTTTTGTGACGACAAAACAACTATATTTAGTACATTATCTCCCCTGGTTGGTTCTAGCACGTACTGAGCAAGGAAGCTATCCTGAATGAAAAATATAAATTGTTGGTCCTCACCCCCTGTACTCTCTAGATATTTCCATTGCATGTGACCATGGTTAAAATCTCCCATTACGATACATTCCCCTTTACTCACTTCCTTTATAGTGTTTTGTATTTTTGTGTTATCCTCTTCGTTTATGTTTGGACTTCGGTAAACTAATCCAATAGTTAATGTTGTAACAATGTTGCACCAAACAGCTTCATATTTCATAAGCCTGAATAGATTCTTTAAAATATAAAATAACTCCCCCTCCCCTTCTTCGTATTCGATCTCTCCTAAACATTACGTATCCTATCAATCCTAATTCAGCATCTGTTATGTCTATGTTGGCCCATGATTCGGTTATACCAATTATGTGACGGTCAATATCTTCTACCATAATGTTTAATTTGTTTTCTTATTTACTATGCTCCTTGCATTTAAAACACGCATTTATAACCCGCTTCAGAGATGTTTTCCGGACATTTTGTTGTTTGTGTGTACTAGTGGCCTTTTGTCCTGCTTGAGGCATATCTAAGTAACCCCCCTGCGCTTCTAGTTTAAACAATGTTTACTACCAAAAATGTTTGTCATGCTACCCGCACCACTATTTACTGGTACTGAGAGTTCATCAGCAAATACTGCTATCCCCTTTCCACTTAGATGAAGCCCACCCCTCATGCACATATCAGCCCTCCCAACAAAACATCGCCACAAATCCAACTTCCTCTTCCCTACGTATCTTCAGGACTAGCATGTTAATTGCAACCCGCCCCCTCCCCCGGCAATTTCGATATCTCTGACAACTCCTTCCTTTACATATAGTAGATTAGATACATCGGGACGGATCTAAATCAGTTTTCTATTTGTGTGTGTGTGTGTGTGTGTGTGTGTGTGTGTGTTTGTGTGTGTGTGTGTGTGTGTGTGTGTGTGTGTGTGTGTGTGTGTGTGTGTGTGTGTGTGTGTGTGTGTGTGTGTTTGTTTTATACAGTCAGTTGCAACGTTAATTTAGTCTAAGCTACGCACAGGTTTAGCGAATCTACTAATGTATCGAATTACGTTGTTTGCGATTTCATTTCATTGGCGTGACCTCAACGTCAATGTTTCTAGTTAGTCTTGCGCCCTTTTGGCAACAAAGTACCGGTTTCAGTTCCATCTCCTAGACGTAGATTCGCTCCCGCTGCCAATATATATATATATATATATATATATATATATATATATATATATATATATATATATATATATATATATATATATATATATATATATATATATATATATATATATATATAATTATTCATTCATTCAGATCCGTTGCCTCTAACAACACCTGAGGTTCATAGACATTCGACGAAAACAAGCAGTGTGACAGTGGCGTGGCAGTAGGGCACGTCTGACGGGACATCCATCCACACAACCTCTGCAGATGTGCTAAAAAGACCATTGGCGGTCTGACACCAGGACAGAACTACACCATTTCTGTCTACGGTGTGACCAGAGGAGGCATTGTTGGTCTCGACACAATACATGTTAATGTAACTGTCCGTAAGTATCTGTTCATGTACTCCACTAAACCGAATGTCTCACTGAACGGTAACTCGCTTCCCTTCACCAACAACCCTGTCTACCTTGGAGTAAATCTTGACAGAAGTCTCACGTATAAAGAACACCTAGTGAAAGCTGATAAGAAGGTAAACTCTCGTGTTGGGACGATAAGGCGTCTGGCAGGCGCAATCTGGGGAGCCGACTTGACAACAATCAGAACATCAACTATTGCGCTTGCATTCGCACCTGCAGAAAACTATTGCCAAGCCTGAGGACGTAACAACCATACCAACAAATTAGAGACTACCCTACATTCAACAATGCGAACCATTACTGGATGTATGATTTACACCCCCAGTGAGATGCTGCCAACATTGTCTGGCATACTCCCTCCTCAAATGCGACGACAAAAACACTTGACTTTGCCCTGCGTGCTCAACGGGGTGAACAACACATACTGCATGAATACACGGAGCAGCGCACTAACCAGAGGCTTAAGTCAACCGAGAGGCAAGTGAATTACTTGAACATTGTGAGACAGGCAGTGGCTGAGCAAGGGCTCATGACCATCTCATAACAACTTGGGAAGACCAAGACACCCAACTCAAACGCTCCATCAACATGCCATCTAATCACCCTCTTGGGTACAAGATGGAGCGTCCACTCTTGTATAAGCTAAACAGAATTTGATCTGGTGCTGGCAGATTCAACGCTAAAATGTAACAACTTGGATACAGAAATGACCACATGTGTGCCTGCGGTGATGCCCCCCAGACTGCCGACCACCTACTGGAATTCCCAGCATGTTCGCATGTATGCGACGAGGACATCATGGTAGTCAACGAATATATATATATATATATATATATATATATATATATATATATATATATATATATATATATATATATATATATATATATATATATATATATATATATATATATATATATATTATGCCATTTTCCAACAGTTCCCAACGAACCGACATTGAACTGTGTAGTGGAGGAAGCAGCTATCGCCGCGACTCAATATGTTGGAGTGGCAACTACACGTTAAGACACGAAGTTATCGCAGACCTTCGATACGCTAACCCGATTCCCCACAAACCTACTATTTCACGGTCACGTCCATTGCTGGTTCAAAGTCAGCCTACAAGAAGGAAAGTGCGCTAGCTGAAATACGGTGCAATACAAGTACGGGTCGTAAGTATATAGTTTGCTGCCTATGTGTGTAACATCTGGATCACCGTTCCTTTATGCACATATTTGTGTCAAAAGGATTAGTAAGCATAGCTTATATTCAAATAGTGTAAACAGCTGATATCACAGTAGGAATTCACAGGAAACATGGCATATTAACCTATATAGGATCAATATCCCATGTAGTGGTTTGTAATTAACAAACTCTTCACTTTGAATATGTTACGTTCTTCAGTGCGAATAAGTAATGTTCGCAACGTTTTTTTATTTCTCGGTGAATGAAATAATTGTTAAAAATTTTCCATACTATTATTATGTATATAACAATGAATATATATTTTCAATGAAGATATAATAAACAACAACTGTTTCACTAGTTATGTTATTATATACTTTTTAACTGTTTCACTAGTTCTGTTGGTATATACTTTTTAATGTTATCGTGTTAAAGTAAATTTGCGACGTTTGGTACACAGAACACCGTGTCTTAACGTTAAGACACGGTGTTCTGTTATATATGTGCGTAGAGAAAGTTATATTATATCTTCATTGAAAATATATATTCATTGTTATATACATAATAATAGTATGGAAAATTTTTAACAATTATTTCATTCACCGAGAAATAAAAAAACGTTGCGAACAATACTTATTCGCACTGAAGAACGTAACATATTCAAAGTGAAGAGTTTGTTAATTACAAACCACTACATGGGATATTGATCCTATATAGGTTAATATGCCATGTTTCCTGTGAATTCCTACTGTGATATCAGCTGTTTACACTATTTGAATATAAGCTATGCTTACTAATCCTTTTGACACAAATATGTGCATAAAGGAACGGTGATCCAGATGTTACACACATAGGCAGCAAACTATATACTTACGACCCGTACTTGTATTGCACCGTATTTCAGCTAGCGCACTTTCCTTCTTGTAGGCTGACTTTGAACCAGCAATGGACGTGACCGTGAAATAGTAGGTTTGTGGGGAATCGGGTTAGCGTATCGAAGGTCTGCGATAACTTCGTGTCTTAACGTGTAGTTGCCACTCCAACATATTGAGTCGCGGCGATAGCTGTTTCCTCCACTACACAGTTCAATGTCGGTTCGTTGGGAACTGTTGGAAAAATAATAAACAACAACTGTTTCACTAGTTCTGTTGGTATATACTTTTAATGTTATCGTGTTAAAGTAAATTTGCGACGTTTGGTACACAGAACGCCGTTCGCTGTTAGAAACCTCGAGATCTCCTCAACCGGCCCACGTGGCGTGTTCCTATCATGGAGAGAACCAACTGTCAAAAAAGGAGAAATCTTGAAATGCACCATTAGATATAATTGGACCAAAAAGGTGAGACGTTCCTATATATTGGTGCAAATTTGTGTTTTTTATTTGTTTTTTGTTTTGTTTTGATGTGTACCTGTTTAGTTAGTTTCTCCAGTATATACTCACAAGTAATATGATCCGTATGTACTACATGATGCCAGCTGATTCCAGTGGAAATCTCTGAGACATCGGTGCAATTCCCCATCTAAGTTCATTCTATCTTGTTATATGCTATATGCGTATTATATAAATTATTGCAAATGGCAAGGAAATATATATTCGCATTCATTGTAGTAAACCAGGTGAAATTCGTCTTCGATGCTGCCTTTATTTTATATTTACTAACAGTTTTGTTTGTGTACTATTTTTGTATTAACTTGTATTATTTGTATTGCATTTATACACACACGAATACGTATGTGTAGTGTCATTTGTGGGTCGAAATAAAACTTCTTGTACTTCTTGCCACACTCAGATTAAATAATACCTATCATATATTGTTCATAGAATGTTTTGATTATTATTTGTCCAATTTGTGGGAACGGATGTACTTATGTATTTGGCTAAGAAAGGGTAGGTACACTTTGAATTGTACATTCATTACATTTTAAGTTAAGTTCTAATTAATATTAATTAAAACAATTAAACGTTTAGCCTCGTGGTTGATATGGCTGGTACTGTAGATATAGCTTAATAATATTATGTGTATAATAATAATATATAATACTGATTTTAATACCTAGCAAATGTATAAGCATTATTTTATCTGAATACAAATAAAGGTGCTTTTTGTTGTTGTATTTTACCAACATATTTGGTTAGGATGTAATAAGAAATAAATAAATAAGGTTGTGATCTACAATATTGAAACTTGTACATTCATAATGCATCAAAAACACATTGCTGACACGAACAACTAGTCAACAGTTAATCATATTTACACTTGTTGAATGCGTATGACGGGGTGTGGCAAGAAGTGGGAAGTGGAAGGTTGGTCCTAGCAATTGGTGGGAGGTGAAGGCGGGAGGTAGGAGGCGGGAGGCGGGAGGTTGTCCTCAGAATAGGTGTGTGTGTGGGGGGGGGGAGTGGTAAGTGGACTCTCAACAATGGTGGGATGTGGGAGATTGGCCCCACAAACAGGTGGATGGTGGGAGGTTGGTCCCTCAAAAAGGTGGGAGATGGGAGGCTGAGACCCCTTATGTATAAACTATAAAATACCCAGACTCGCAGAAGACTATATGATGCGATGAATAGATAGTATGCCACATCTGCTCACGCTGGTGGACCAATACTCGTATGACGTCTCGCAGCTGGGACAGTTTGTTATTACTAGTATGACACCCTACAACTGGGCAAGCTTGTTATTACTCGTGCGACGTAGACCTAGATTTCCCGACAGTGCACTATAGTGGGATGCCAGGGATGACTTTGATTAGTCTTCCTCTGACAATATATATAATCGTGCAGTCTCTGTGCATGCGCACGTACCGTGTCTGTTTGTATCAGTAGACGTCCCTTATCGTACCCTCCACTACGATGGGGTCTAACCGCAGCTTCTCTCGACTACATTCGACTACATAAACGCATGTTCCCCTCCCTGTTTTGTATGTAAATGAATAAAAGTTCGTATGGACGTAGTTATCATGCTATGCTTCTGAAGGAAGGCATTCTGTGTAAATTGATATTGTAGGGGAAGGCAGTGTTAGTAGAGCCACTGGGTTAGTTGAGCCACCCACGTTTCCAAGGAAACAACAGCAACGACAATTACATGGTACCACCCAGTGATTGAACATGTTATTAGAACAACGATCAGAACATGTGAGCTAAAATTATGTTTTTTATGTTTTTCGAAACGTTTAGTAATTGTGATTAATATCTGCTGGTGTGTAAATTATCAGCGCACGTGACCATTTATTTTACTGTACAGCACCATAGAATGCCATTGAATAGATATGGTGCTACAGAAATGGATAAACATTTACATTTACATGTACCAGACTTTGTTTTCTGCGCACCTACAAATATTTTAACTATGCGCACAGAAGAAGTTTACTTACATCACTTCGCGTATTAATGAGAAGTTAATTAAATAAGCTTAATTGTCGAAACGGGGCTAGTTGAGACACCCAAGGCCCAAGGGAGGGTTAGTTGAGCAGCGGTTAAAGAACAAAGACGAGTGTTCCTTACCCCTAAATACATCAAGGAATTCATTTTTAGGAGCAAATTGGGACATCGGATAGCAACAAGGCAACATATTAACAGTTAGTTAGACTGGTTGCGATTGACCTATACGCCTATATTAATTAAGAGTGTCGACTTATTAATGAAGCGTGTAGACTTGTCAGAGACATGTTGTACCCATTGGGTAGATGTGCTGGCTGAGTTGTTATAACTTGTTTGTACAAGGTCTAAGTAAGTTATACAAATAAAGCATTTACGCAACTGACGCTACATCGTGGTTCAACTTACCCCACTCCAAGTGTTAGTTGAGCCAGCTTACCAACTCTATTTGAATCAGCTATATATAATTAACTAACATGCTAGATATATTATCTTGGTATAAAATTATTTACTAATAATCATAGTTTATGTGATTAAAAACACTTTTGACTTATGAATATGATTGCGCCTTATACATAAGAAAGAATGAAACATGGCTCAACTAATACTGCCTTCCCCTAACTCATATTTTCACCAGAACAAGCCAAGAGACATTGGAAAGTAGTCAACAATCAATGTTGTGGATCAACCTTTACGGAAATGATCGAAAAGGTGAAACCTGGGTATTACTACACATTATGGTGAGTTGTCGGCTAATGGCAACGCAGTCACAACTAAACTAGATGTAGCATTTGTGAAACGACGTTGTTACTAGGGTTGAAAAATCACCTCGAAACCAATATAAAATGAGCATGTGTGTACATGTGTGTTTGTCTGCGCGCGCGCTTGTGTGTGCGCGCGCGCGTGCGTGCGTGCGTGCGTGTTTCTTTATTTGTATCGGTGTTCATTTTTGTATGCGAGTCTCATTTATGACATTGTCTATCCAGTTATATCATTATTTATACATGTTTTATACATGTGGTCTTGCACGACACCTACGTATGTATTTATTTATGCATGTTTGTCAGTCTGTGTCTCTCCCTTCTCGGTGACTCCTGTCTTCCTGACATGCCTTGTGTTTCCTTTTTTCAGGTGCATGCCTACAATAGTCTAAAAGGGCCTGCTTCCGTTTCTAATTATACGGTGTGCGTAAGCCTGTCAGTAAAGTTGCCGTTGGCTTAAGAATATGTCCACTTAACTGTATGGTAAGTAGTTTAATTAACTCTTTAAACATTGCCATTTATGTATGCCTATATGATTGTTTAAACTTGAGGCAATGCTGATATAGTTACATTAAATGACAACAACTTGACTTATTCAGGTTTGCACTTTATCAAGTATGTCAACAGTGCGTAGAGAAAGTTATATTATGTTCAAGTACAACTAAATATAATACATTATGCAACTGTGGAGGATATAATGTTTAGAATAACGATAAATCAGTGCAATCCAGATGACTGTACAGATAATGTTTGGTGATGTGGCATGAAATGGTGCCGCTTCCCAAGAATGTTGATACCTTACTTATGGCTTACATTCAGCGATGCCGACGGTTCGACCTTTAAAAGAAGCTACACCCACCATGAAGGAGACAAACGCAGTTACTTACTTACTTATGCCCATCGCCCCTCTTGGGGCATAGGCCGTCGACAACAGATCGCCAGAGTCCCCTGTCCTGGGCCATCCTCTCTAACTGGTTCCAGGTGTAGCCCATCTTCCTGGTGTCTGCCTGGAGGTCCCGTCGCCACGTGTTTCTTGGTCGTCCTCTTCTCCGTTTGCCTTGAGGATTCCATGTCAGCGCTTGCCTGGTGGTGCTTGTTACTGGTTTTCGGAGCAAGTGGCCAATCCAGGCCCATCTTCTTCTTCTGATTTCCTCTTCGACAGGTCGTTGTTGTGTCTTTTCCCACAATTCACTGTTGCTGATGGTGTCTGGCCAGTGGATCTGGAGGATTCTTCTCAGGCAGTTGTTGACAAAGGTCTGCACTTTGTTGATGGTGGTGTTGGTTATCCTCCATGTCTCTGCTCCATACAACAAGACCATCTTCACGTTGGAGTTGAACAACCGGATCTTTGTGCGTGATGACAGTACCCTGGAGCTCCAGATGTTCTTCAGTTGCAGGAATGCCACTCTTGCCTTGCCTATCCTTGCTCTGACGTCTGCGTCTGTGCCGCCCCGCTTGTTGATGACACTGCCGAGGTATGTGAAGGTCTCTACCTCCTCCAGTGCATTCCCCTCCAGTGTGACTGGGTCAGTGCTGGCTGCATTCATCCTGAGGACCTTGGTCTTTCCTTTGTGGATGTTCAGGCCCACTTGTAAGGAGACAGCTGCCAGTTCTGTCGTCTTGTCCTGCATCTGTTGATGGCTGTGAGACAGCAGTGCCAAGTCATCGGCGAAGTCCAGGTCTTCAAGTTGCGTCCATAGTGTCCACTGGATCCCACTTGTCCTCTGTACTGTGGTCATCTTCATAATCCAGTCAATGGCCAGGAGGAAGAGGAATGGGGACAGCAGGCAGCCTTGTCTTACTCCAGTCTTTACCTCGGAGCGACAGGTGAACTGTCCTCCATGGATTACCCTACAGCCTGTTCCGTCATAGCTGTTCTTGATTAGGTTGACCAGTTTAGTGGGTACCCCATAGTGTCGTAGCAGTTTCCAGAGGGTCTTCCTGTCAACACTGTCAAATGCCTTTTCATAGTCAACGAAGTTCACGTAGAGGGAAGAGTTCCATTCTAAGGATTGTTCTACTATGATGCGCAATGTTGCGATCTGGTCTAAACATGATCTGTTCTGGCGGAATCCGGCTTGCTGGTCTCTAAGCATTGGGTCGACCATATCTTTCATCCTTTCCAAGATGATCCTGTTGAAGACTTTCCCTGGCACTGACAGGAGTGTGATCCCTCTGTAGTTAGCACAATTTCTGAGGTCTCCTTTCTTGGGGATCTTGATGAGGTAGCCTTCTCTCCAGTCTGCTGGCACTTCTTCCTCTTCCCATATCTTCCCAAATAGAGGGTAAAGTAGTTCCACGGAAGTGTCCACAACTGCCTTGAGTGCTTCTGCCGGAATATCATCTGGCCCTGATGCCTTATTGTTCTTCAGCTGTTGTATAGCTTTCTTGATTTCTTCTCTGGCAGGTCTGTCGCAGTTAATAGGTAGGTCATCTTCTGCTGGGTGGATGACAGGCGGGTTTGGCGGGGCGGGTCTGTTCAGGAGTTCCTCGAAATGCTCGGCCCATCTGTCCAGCTGTTGTTCATTTCCTATGATAGCATTTCCCTCTTTGTCCTTCACTGGTCGCTCTGGGTGGCAGTACTTGCCTGACAGTTTCCTGGTAGTGTCGTAAAGCTCTTTCATGTTTCCTCTTCCTGCTGCCTGTTCCGCTTCCTCTGCCAGGCTGTCGATGTAGTTTCTCTAGTCCACCTTTATGCTCTTCTTTACTTCTCTGTTGACTTCTGCATATTCTTCTTGCGCTTTTGCCTTTGTTGTTCTTGTGCGGCTGTTGTTTACTGCTGTTTTCTTCTCCTTCCGCATCTGGACCTTGCGCAAAGTTTCCACTGAAATCCACTCTTTCTGCTGCGGGTCCTGGGGCCAACAACTTCCTGGCAGGTTGATGTCCATGTCTCTTTTATGTTCTGCCACTGCTTGTTTAGGTCAGTTTCTTCTTCGAGCAGCTCTTGCAGCACTTGGAATCTGTTGGTGAGCTTCAATCTGTATTCCTCTCTTGTCTGTGCATCCTTCAGGAAGCTGACATTGTACTTTTTTCGCTTCACTGCTGTCTCCATTCGGTTTTTCTTCAGTTTCAGCTTCAGTATGGCAACACGCAGGTGGTGGTCAGACGCAGTATCGGCTCCTCTCTTCACTCTCACGTCCTGAAGGGACCTTCTGAATGTCTTGCCTATGCAGATGTGGTCTATCTGGTTCTCTGTCACGTGATCTGGTGATACCCAAGTAGCTTTATGTATCCTTTTGTGTGGGAAGATGCTGCCTCCGATGACAATCTTGTTAAGGGCGCATGTGTCAGCAAATCTCTCGCCGTTTTCGTTTATCTCTCCCAATCCATGTTTTCCCATTACTTCTTCATACCCCGTGTTGTCCTTTCCAATCTTTGCATTGAAATCTCCCATTAGGATGTTGACATCTTTCACTGGACACTTATCGATGATCGTTTGTAGTCTGTTATAAAACTGATCTTTGTTTTCTTCATCGCTGTCGTTTGTAGGTGCGTAGCACTGGATGACATTCATTTTTATCTTCTTCTTCTTTGTTCTGAAGGATGCTGTGATGATTCTTGGTCCATGAGCTTCCCACCCTATCAGCGCACTCTGTGCCGATCTTGACAGCATGAGCGCTACACCTTCTGTGTGGGGAGCGTTGTCCTCCTCATGTCCTGAGAAGAGCAGCATCTCTCCACTAAGCAGCCTTCTCTGTCCTGTCTGTGTCCATCTTGTTTCGCTGACTCCAAGCAAAGCAAACGCAGTTAGCCAGAACTCATTTCAGATTGATTTCGTGAATCCATTTGAAAATGGATACGGAGACGATGTCGCCCACTCGGTGATTGTAACAACAAAACAAAGCGATCCAACTGCAAATAACAAAGACGTGCCTTACTAGGCTTACACAGCTTTCACGTACGTTGCCATAGAGAAATGCGCCCAGTTATTCGCCGAGGGCGATGCATGTTGGCAACATGGCAGAACGAAACGTGCAGCCATCACGACCGAATCTACTGCTGCAGTAACGCTCACAGTCGGCGGAGACACAACCTGTGTTGAAACTACTGTAGGCGCCTGCAATGATGTGCTGTCACCCAATTTAACTTACTACGTCAAACTGAGAGCTTCCGGTCATGTCAAGGCCATTTTCCCAGTATTTCAGCAGACGAGGAGGGCACATTCGTATATACTCCTTTTTCAGAAGGCATTACTATAGGCGCAGGCAAATAAAAAACAGGTGGGCCAGTTTATCCAGTTATTGCGTATGCTATTACTAATATTAAACGTAAAATGTAAAAACATTTGGAAGTCGCATCAAATGACAGCAATCAGATACTGCTCAAAACCAAGCATGTATGCAACACACAGTAGAAATACAACGGAGTCAAATTCGCTAACTAAACAAACTTGCTCCCTGTCAAAATGTTGTTTGATCTCACTAGTGGACCTCATTGATGTTCATAACTGTTATGGGTTACGAACGTAGCAAAATTACATGTACTAACATGAGCATTTTAATGTAACTACATACAGGTGCTGAAACTAACGATAATAATGATTCAAACAATTATGTCTGCATTTCAGCATCCAAATTCAAATGTTTAATGTACTCAAATTCAAATTCACGGCTGCATTTGAATGCGCAGAATTTGAAATGCTAAAAATTCAAATGCACATTCAAATGCATTTGCATTTGTTAACAAGCTTGGTTGTTACGTGGTATTTGACTTGGACACGCGTGACGTTATTCCATGAGCGGGATACTGCAGAAATACATGGATGGAAACGTGCACAATACAATGCAGTGACAATACCTATCGCACACAGAAAGAGGGAGAGAGACAGAGAGAAGAGAGAGAAAGGAGAGATAGAGAGAGAGAGAGAGAGTGGACAGAGGAGAGAGAGGAGAGAGAGAGAGAGAGAGAGAGAGAGAGAGAGAGAGAGAGAGAGAGAGAGAGAGAGAGAGAGAGAGAGAGAGAGAGAAGGAGGTACGGGGTGGTCTGGGAGCATAACGCACAAGCCATAGTTATGCTGACCAAGTGTGTGGAGAATGATCAGGTGGGTACCAACTGACCACGAGTAGAACAATATAGTAAATGATTGATCATTTTACGAATGAATGGTATTACAGGTATTAAGGTGGTCGACTACCATGAAATAAAAGTAATGAAACTTAAAATTTTAAAGGTTGTTTGAAGGCAAAAAACGTGGGGGTCCTGTACAATTGTTTTAATAAGTGACATAGTAACAGCTACGTCACCACCAACATTAGCAAAATACTGTACTCTGATCATAATCAGTCATAACACGAGATTGATGTACTATTCATTATTTTTTTACAAAGTCAAAAAGTTGGGGGATTCCGAGCAAATTTTTTTAATTTCTTATATAATAACACCTACATCCCCAGAACAATTAGATATACTGTGCTCTGGGCGTAATCAGTCATGATACGATATTTATTTACTATTCAAATATAAATCTTGCAAGAATATTACACTTTGATATATTAATTTTATGTAAAGCACAATATGTCACACAATATTTTAAAGATTAATTATGTTATGTAATTTATTAAGTCACGAAAAAACCAATTTCGCCAATATTTGACCCAGAAATAGTATTTTTGTTTTCAGCAAAACTTGGCAGAATTGTTCGTTTATTATTTATTTTGTATAAAAAGGCAAACACAGTTGGAGGATCCCGTGCAAATATTTGAAATATATAACACAGTAACCCTAGTAGCTACGTCAGCAGCAAAATAGCTACAATGAGTAATGGCATTTCAGTAAAAGTTGGCCAAAATGTTAATGTATTATTTATCTCTATAGACAAAACAACTCTTCAAATACCAAGCATACATTTTTGCTATCTAGAAAGCACCACGATAAACGAAATGTTCTTGTAAAATACCAAACAAATTATGAATTATTTTTTTTCTATCTTGAAATCACACTCCGAATAAAATGTTCTGTAACGATTGCCCATCTGCGAGAGGCGCCATGTGTATAACGTTTGATTTATACTGGATTCGGTTCTTATTAACGTTGTTTTACCAGTAAATATATAATTTGTGTTTACTGTTAGCATTACGTAGTTTCAATCGACAATATAGCCGTTGTGTTGATTTATTCGTTGCCCTAACAATGATGCGCAGACCGATGCGCAAATCGCTTGATTTCAGAGTAGTCGGCCACCTTAACTAGACAAATGAAAGTAATGCACAATATGTATCATGTACATGTACATTGACCATCACCATGTCGAAATGTCGCAAATCAAAATTATATAAATAACTTATCATATTGATAGCCACTTGTCCAGTTTTTGCCAGGCCAGTGGACCTTTTGATATATCCTTACCATCTCATCTTACGTCTTCTTATTGTAAGCACTATGCAACCATCTCCAGTAAAACATTTATGTTCTACCAATCAATTTGGATGTGATTTTGGGTGAATGTGTGAATGAATATGTGTATAGATGCATGTATGAACGTGTGCATTTTTGATGGATAGACCAATGACTGTGTTGAGAAAATAAATGTATGAATAGTTATCTCGTTGTGTGGGGAAGATGGGAAACGAACTGCATTATCAAATGTAAAAGATGATTACATAATATTATAAAAATATACATCGACAACATATTGTAGCCTATGACTTATGTGATGTATACTTCTTAACTGGCTGCAGTACATGTGTGACCGCTACTGGTCCACGAAGAATGAACCGATGTATAACGGCTACCTGAAAGTGCAAGTCATAAGCCAGACAAAGTCTGACGACTGGATCGTGTCCAGGTTCATGCTAACAATGGCCAGTTGTTTTGCAAATGTTATATGTTCGGTAATTAGCAGACAGTTGATTTGTTTTGAAGTGGTGTGCTGACGCTACGGTTTTACGGTTATTTTGTGTTACATTTCCACACTTCGAACATATTTAACTTAAATAATATGCATTGATCATTATCGGCTTGCTTTCTTTACATAATATTATGCTATTATTTAGGTTGCTATTCCACACGTGGCCATCATTGTATTGTCTACGTATTTGTTGTAGAGGTTCTGATCATGTGAGTATGTTTTCAGGGAAGACAGGGCCGAACCTGAACGCATGTTCACTACACCGCGTGGCCAGACGTGGGAGTGCCAAGGAACCCACACTCCATCGTTGTTTTTGTACGTATTGTGCGAAACAGCTTAGAATCACGAGGTGGACCTCTTGTGTACTGCAGATAGGGAACAATGTGCTATGCCAAATACAGGTAAAACCATAATTATTCGAGGGTGTTTTTGAGCACTCAGCATGAATAACATGTCATGCAAACAGGGTGCATTTGATGATGATTTTTCCATGGACAGTTTAATTCGTTGTCATTTCGTATATGACTAGTCAATCCGATTATAGCACCTTTTCCCACAGTGTGAAAACTTATAATCGGGATGTCGCGGGGTGGATATTTTTGAGACTTAAGGGCTCTCATCTTCCTGGTCTCTAAGCATTTTGGCTACAATTCCCATTATGTTGGTTGAAGACAAATTAGTGTTTTTGTGTGATCGTTAATACTTGATCGAGCCTCGGATTCACAGGTGTTCAGGTCGATTTCGGCCTTTTTCATTGTGGATTTGAGGACGTGTTTTCTCTGTCCTCCTTGCGATCGCTTCCCAGGTCAGTTCACAATATAAAAAAAACCTGCGTGAGCAGTGTCGTATATGGCGTGCGAAGTACCTGGCCGGCACATCTCAGTTGTTGTTGTTGTTGCATGATGACGGCTTCGATGTTTGACATGTGAGCAGCATCTATGACAGTGCTGTTGGTTCTTATGTCGCAAGATAATTCGTAAGCAGCGTTGGTGACATTGCTCTAAGACCTTCACATGTCTTCTGTATGGTGTCCGTGTTTTAGTCCCGTATAGAAGAGTGGGAAATACTACAGCTTCGTAAAGCCTTAATTTTGTTTACGGTATAATGTATCGGTTATCGAATACACGAACCTTCTGCACAATAACTATACACGCACACACCTCCTGTTGACTACCACATTTTCCTACTGAGAACACACTGTGGATACATAAACTGTGTAGGCAAAACTTTTTTTTAGCAAATAGGAATTGTTTAAACTATTAAAGTCAATGTTTAGCTTGGCTTATGGAGAAACTACAATACGTTTGTAATCCACAACGTCGTAGCCGGTCGGAGATTGGTATCGACGTGTATTGGAATATTTTCTTTTAAAAATTGCCGAACGGTTTTGTTAGTTGTGCAACTGCTAAGCACATGTAAATACAAGAAATGTCATATTCACAATGAGTAGCGTGCGTTACACACTTAATTTGTTTACAGAGCCAATACAGATACATATATAGTTGCCTTTCGGATGTAATTGTAAGTGGGGACACCGTGTTGACACGTCAAATAACAACACGGTGAATTGATCAGCGTAAGTATAACGAAAGGTACACATCTAATAATGTTGTTAATAGTGCTGATGTGTTATCATTAGTTTGTATATCAGTACATAAGTAATTCGACTATACCAAGCATATGCTATTCTAAGTAATAGTTTATTTGAATTAGAAAAATGCGTGTGGTGCAATGTATGAGTGACTTTTTCATCATCAATCAATAGCATGGCAATTTGGTTAGGTTAATTGTATATATATATATATATATATATATATATATATATATATATATATATGTATTCGTATACGTATACGTATACATATATATATATAGTTACAGACGGAGGGCTGGAAAAAAGCAAAACGAAGATATTATTGATCAACGTACAGTTTGAGTACAATTGGAGAGAAAGAAAAATATACTCGTCATAACGCGAAACAACTGCAGCGTTGCATTGTGTACTGTGTTGTAATGTAGTTTGACTTAATAACTTAGTAGATGCGAGTGGTTTATGAAATTTAACTCTGCATCTGACAACACAATATTAAATAATGCTGTCTTAAATGCATTTAATCACATCTAACATAGCATATCAAAATGAATGCAATCGACATTAAGTTGCATTGTGTTCTATGCTGTAACGCAATTGGCGCAGTAACTTGGTTGATGCAAGTAAATTTAACACTGCAACTGATGATGATAACAATAATTCAAAAAAGTTACTTTAAATGCATTTATTCGCATCTAACGTATATAAATTATTATTAGTTATACAGCATGAAATCATACAATTGCTCCGCATTCATCATAGCGACGGTTTAGTATAGACCACTAGTAGCTATATAACTAACTCATCAACGGTTAGACTACTTACCAAGTGTAAATTTAGATGTTAATAATACCAGCAGAAACAACCATCCTCCGGATAGGAAAACTTGGTAGTTACGTAAATCGTCCCATGTCGTCTTACATACTCCCAAAATTGGCGAAACTGAACATATCGCCACTGCCACAACTTAATTAAGTTGCGAAGTTGTACAAGCGATTGGTTGGCTGGGTGACGCCATTGTTACTTATGACGTGTTGCAGCATTGCAAATGTGCAGTTAGTATCGCTTATCCGACTCTCGCTCGCTCGCCAATAAGAGTCTGGCCTCAGATACATGGTTTGACTGTTGCCGACTCCATTTTGTGTAGGCGTTAGTGCCCTGCGCGGGCCGGGCTTTGGGTCCAAGCCCGGCCCGGCCCGCGGGCCGGGCCTCTACATAATTTCGCGGGCCGGGCCGGGCCTGGGCCTACATACTGCGGGCACGGGCCGGGCCTGAACACAATTTAAACACATCGGGCTTGGGCCGGGCCTGGGCCTAGTGTGAGCGGGCTGGGCCGGGCCTGGACATAATAAAAATATTCATACAAAACATAGATTATTACTTTATTTTTTAATAAAAACTTATTATAAATTGTAATTCCAGTTAATGAATGCTTAAAATTATTTCTTTAGTATTATATAGTTGCAAATTGAGACCTTGCATGGAATCTAATGGCCCCATAAGTTCACTTGGCTGGAAGTAGCCAGCCCCAAATGTTTACTTTAGAAATATTTGCAGAGGCAATCAAGCCATGATTAACCATCAACTTATCACCCTTTGACCCTACCAGTGGACATTCTATTGTCTAGGTCTTCCCTCCAAACATTGCCCACCTGGATGACCTGCCCACTGCCAAGTGCCCACTAGGCCACTAGTCCACTACCCAATGCAGTTGGTAATTGGTATTTCTCCCCAGTCCTAATTCATTCACACATGTCTGAACCTGTCTGTCTCAGGCTAGTGACTGCAGGCCTGCTGGAAATGCTACTGGGTGTCAGTGCCAGTGGGTGACATTTAATTGAAATATCATATTAAATTATGTTAACTTAGTTGAGCTAATTCAATTAACAATATAAATTTATGGTTTGCATATGGGTTAAGTCAGGGTTAGATAAACAAATCTCCTACCCTAACCATAAGCTAATACTTTAAAGCCAAATATAACAAATGTTATCATATTTAATAGTAATGACACTAAGAAGTTTTTCTTTATTTTTCTTGAGGATATTCGTAAGTTTTAAGAAGTTGGTGGTGCTGGAGCTTTATAACTCATCCTCGTCTTTGTTATAAGATTATAGGTTTGTCTGCTCTAAACTTAGCGGGCCGTGGGCTTGCGGGCCGCGGGCTTACCCATCTTTGGCCCGCGGGTATGGGCCGGGTCGGGCCTGAAACTTGCGGGCCGGGCCTGGGCCAAACATTCACGGTCTGGGTCGGGCTTGGGCCTAAATTCTAGTTTGCGGGCCTAGGCCGGGCCGGGCTTGAAAAATTATTTCGGGCCTGGTCTCTAACTGCTAATTGCGGGCCGGGCTTGGGATCAAATTCTAGGCCCGCGTAGGGCACTAGTAGGCGTTACCGTGAAGCGTCAGCAGCCAATTAACTTAATTATCGAGAGCCTAGATTATGCAATTATGTTCGTGATTTAACTTTTCAGTGTGACCGTTGTGTCAACAAAATCAAAGTTTAAAATTGCCTCGAATGCTTCGTATAAACTGATAAGGGTTTACTCTGATTTGATGAGTGAACCAAATGAGAGCGTAATTATATATACACCTAGAATATGAGTGCACATATAATTTTCGTCACATCAGAACCTACACGCTGATTCTGAGGGGTGCGTGCGTGCGTGCGTGCGTGCGTGCGTGCGTATTCGTGTACTATGCAAATACCCTGCCAACTAGAAGTGTAAGAACAATGTCATATGCTTAATACAATTTTACTAATCTTATTCTTTTTACGTAATAAAGGTAAACCTTAATCATGCGATGTGGTGTTGTGTATTGCTTCTTTTGTTGATACTACAATGATATATCCTATACTACATGGAATACGGTTTATATATATATATGTATATATATATGTATGTATGTATATATATATATATATATATATATAACGGAAATATGGAGGTTCCAGGGGTGTATCCCCTTTTTGTGAATCCCCTTTCTCAAAACCCGAATTGTTTTGCTAATGTAATAATTCAATGATACCTTGTATGATTAATGCAACTGTATACACATTATTATTATACTGTAATCAATTGTGACGCGATACTTGTGGCTCCCTCCAGTTTGAAAAAAAACTTGTGGTTCAAAGCGTCAGCGCACAATGTCTATATTGAAACATAGCGCACAACTTATACCTAATCACTGTAACAAACGATGTATTTCAACTGCATATTTAAATTTTATTCAAAGGCAAATATCGCAAGTATAACATAAAACATATAAGGTTTGAAAAATCCTTCCTCAATTGATTGAGCCCATCGCGAAACAAGTTCACTTATGTTCAAATGTGCAGTGTTTTAATAGTTTAAAAACCTGCGCTGTTGGTTTAATAAACGAGTGCGTATTTTTGTTTAAATCATCGAAACACTGACTTTGATCGTTAGATAAGGTAACCTGCGAAAGTGTGAATAGCCGTATGCCATAGCAAATACAGCCGGACCACCGAACCATTCTTTTTCGTCGAATTTTGACTGGCTAGGGTCAAAATAATGTAATAATTTGTCCGAAGATTTCACCTAAACTAAACAAGTGTACAAATGAGCTAGCATGTAGATTCGATTTTCTCCGAAATGAGTCTGAAATTAGACGAGCGATAAAATCGATTTGAGGAAGTATCTTTAAAGTAAGCCACTCATATATATTACTACATCGTCCATCTCATGAAACCATACTTTTATAACTTTAGGTCAACACATCGTTCGTCTGTGGCCTGAAGCATCTGTGCTTTTTTATAATTGATAAAACAACTTATTCCAGCTGAATCACAACTTCCACGCAGTTGGTTTACTTTAAGGTAAATAACATGAAACACAAACGTTCTACCTTCGATTGAAACTATATGTCCATAATACCAAGAGTAAGCACAACTTATACATGTATTTGTAAAGCATATTAATAAGAACCGAAAACATGACGATTTAAACGTTATTCAGGTGGCGACGTCTTGTGGACATGTTCGAAAACAATTAATTTGTTAGTATGATGCCTGAACTTAATGGCCTCACATTTTCCTGTATTTTGTCAAATATTTGGGGAACCAGGGACTTTACCGCGAGTTAATAAATTAAAAAAATAATACGTTTTACAATTTTTATGCATATTTGACACATAATGCTTGATATAATATGAAAATATAAATTTGTAATATTCCTGCAAATGTTATATTTGGATAGTACATAAATCTCGTGTTATAACTGGTTATGATCAGAGCACAGCATTTAGCTAATTTTGTAGCCGACGTTGCTGTTGCTGTGACATATTTCAAAAATGTGAACGGGACCTCCCCAACTCGTTTTGCCCTTTCGGGCTTACAGTGCAAACAACATTTCATTACTTTGATTTCAGGGTAGGCGCCTACCTTAAGATCAAGACACTGTTGGTCTAATTTGTGGTTAGCCATAGCACTCCCTGGCTGGCAAATAGAAGATCACAATTTCGTAGGCAAATGTATATAAATAGGTAGAATATCCCATAATATAGCCATACTGTTCTACCTAATCTGACAACATTTTACAGTGTAGTAAAACATTGTTCAGGATAGTGTAGGATATGTCAGCGTTTTCAGCATTCTATATACTAATATAGAATAATGCAGTTTGTCTAGGATATTATACCGGAATATGTAATTTATTATAATATACTACAATATAGTAGTTATGTTAGTACGTTGCAATTACCTTCCCACAAAATGCCTACCACTACCGTGATTGTATTAATGTTTCCATTAACTTAAGGTTTTACATTGGAATTACACATGGTGTAGCACTGCTCAACACATATGGTTTCGATCTTGCAAGTAAACAGACAGACAGACATGCAGACAGAGACAGACAGACAAACGTGTCCTGCTAAAATGCGATGGCCATATTATAAAACATCAGTCTTGACCTACATGTAGTCACAGTAACATACTTGTCTGTTTAAATGAGTTCTACTTCATCAACATAAACTAGTCCTTGCTTTTTCAAAACGATTAATTATAATGTTAATGTAGTGCATGCTACTCTGCAACAATACAGTTGCGTGAATTAGACAAATTATAATACACATGCATTTGTCAAAAGTCATAAGCAATATTCACTATGTCGCATCACACAGAGGTCCTTAATTAGACACACTGTAGACTTAAATATGGTGCAAACAGCTATATGCATTGCATCCTACCTACTCATATACACGAAACCTTTCAAGCTAATCGTTGTTAATGACACGCAGACGATTCAGGTTCTTGGATCGACTATTCATATTCTCGCGATATGATACAAGCATTATTGATATAGTAATTTCTAACGAACGACGTTCAAGTGAACACTTATTCCTGAACATTCATCGACCACATGATGTACTCGCTTATGCCATTTTTCATGTTGTTTTCAGGGGGGCTTCATTAATGTTGTCCTTCTACTCCATGATGCGTGCGACGTTGTCATTTTCTAGAACGTTCAACAGGCAGTGGTAGATGCATCTGTAATTGGCCTGTCAACAAATTAAAGCCAACGTTTACCATACCACAGTACACCAACGCACTGAAATGTATAACTGATATAATCTCAAAAAAAAAAACGTTAGCAAGACTAAACATTGATATAGTGAAACTGACTAAGATGCCAACGTTGCAGGCTACTTAACTACCTGTACTGGAAGATCACTACAATAATTTACCACCTTCTTGTCTTGTTTGATCACAAGCTTGAAAAACTGAGCTTTCTATTAATGGTAGTGAATGTATGATGTTAGATGTATGTATGATGTTAGATGTATGTATGATGTTAGATGTATGTATGATGTTAGATGTATGTATGATGTTAGATGAATGTATGATGTTAGATGTATGTATGATGTTAGATGAATGTATGATGTTAGATGAATGTATGATGTTAGATGAATGAATGATGTTAGATGTATGTATGATGTTAGATGAATGTATGATGTTAGATGAATGAATGATGTTAGATGAATGTATGATGTTAGATGAATGAATGATGTTAGATGTATGTATGATGTTAGATGTATGTATGATGTTAGATGAATGCATGATGTTAGATGAATGTATGATGTTAGATGAATGTATGATGTTAGATGAATATAACCATATCACTTCGTATTCACCTGTAAATCAAGCTGCGTAGATTGGTGTTTACGTCTATATGGCGACCAGACCCTTCATAATATTATGGGTATGGGCAAACTAGATTTCTGTAAAGGTGGACAAAATTAATGTTCATGTTCAAAACAACGTCTCATAAATACCCAGTATTTTGTTTGCTCTGTTAACTGTCTGATGGGTTTGTATTTTGAAAGAAAGTTAATCATCGACCGCAAAATCTGAGATATTTCTCCATATTTTAAACTGTTAAAATTGCACCTGCCACGTGTCGGCCCAGTATATGTATCTACATGCGTCAGGAGATTGTCAAGCAGTAACACTGGCTAATTAAAATAGAGAATATATTTGTTGCAAAATACTTATAATGTTATCCCGATTAATCTAATAGATTGTCTAGTAAAGTGATTAATTATTTTTCAATTAAATTAATTTATATTTTATTGTTAACTATCTAAGTTAACCTAAGTTTACTTAACTTTTGCATGTTAACGATTTAGTTAAATTAATTGCCACGTGCATGCCTGCTTAACAAAATGTATACCAAATACATACATGTATATACTAATGTGGTATTTGCCTTTGATTTTTGGCAGTATGCTCATAAAAACATATACCAGACGATCTAGATAATTATATACACCACAACTTCAATAAAAAGTAGGGTTATGTTCAATAAGCATTAAGGGCGCAGTAATATGTAATTAGTTTAGTTCAAGAGTAACATTTACAAATTGTTCTAAACTAACATACAAGTCTATAATAAAAAACATATATTATTCCATCACGTTACCACCAAACGTCCTTTTGTATACCATACCATACCATACTGAGATGTATATGAATATTGTAACATACCGTAACAAAGATATTTTCTGTCATGCTTTTGTACGGAATATTTTGCTTCGTTAAAATGTTGTAAAGATGGACACTAAACTATTCCAATTTATTTTATCTGACGATCGTTGAACCGATTTAGTCACGTACACACATAAATAAAAGAAAATATACTTTCAAGACTAAACACAGCCATCATTTGAGATTTGTTTGTTTTAAGGGATAAATACAAATAGAGAATATACCAAATGAAAATCAAGTTACTTAAATAAATGTTTCAATTCTCCGAAGTTAATGGAACGTAACCTTTAACCACATGTCAACAATCAAAGAATGTAAATATAATGAAAACATGGCATATTGTTGATACAACAGGTATGTTGTTGATACAACAGGTATGTTGTTGATATATCTATTAATAGTAGGGCATAGTTTTTCTGATACTGCAAAACATGAGTGGATTATTTGGATAGACAAAAACAAATAATGGCAATAATTTAAGGTAAGACAAATCGTAACAGCAGGGTTATTATTCTGTCTTAAAAATACATCAATACCTTAAAAAAGTGGCTAGAACAACTAACAAACGACAGTCAACTGATGACAACAACCAAGGACAGATATGTATGGAAGGTCACGATAGTGAACATAGCCAGATACGGCACCTGAAGAAGTTGTTGACAGCTGGCAATGTATTATATCAGGAGCAATGAACCATACCTCATGTCGAACCATGAAGCGCCTGTACTGTCGCATCTCACACACAGTGCTGTAGACATCCACCCAGTCATGTTTCACGATGTGCTGCAGGAGACGATCCAGAGCAACAAACGTCCCTGTCTGGGCAACTCCAGAACTGCATAATAGAATAACACCATGTTGTAATATTATGTGTACTGTGTGTGCGCGCACATGTGCGTGAGTCTGTGTACGCGTATATGCGTACATATGCACAAATGTGTATATAGGTGTATGTACATGCGTGTATACATGTGTGCATATGCTAAATGTTTGCACATGCACGCACGCACACATTTTTATTATTCAGCAGACAAGGTTTATTCACTGAAGGTCAGGTCTCAGTTTATGAAAATTGGTTCAGTAGTTTTCGAGATATTGAAATTGTGTAAACGTTATATATATATATATATATATATAAATATACATATATATAAATATATATATGTATATATATATATTAGCTAGCTACTGGACTGCACACAAAAGTGTACACAATAAAATATTATTATGTGTTATTTGAATTGTAAAAATAGTTCCCCATTGACATTTCGGCATACGTTTCACATGCAATGGCATAGGCTATGTCGTCAGGCTTCTTCTAGCACAAGATATACCTGCCTTACCTTCCTGAAAAGCATGCTGGGACCTGCCCGTATTCTGACATGACATAGTATTCTACCTGCAGTGTACGACGATTGGTCCCTCCTCAGGACCTAAGTTGCTGCGCACAAGACGCACGAAGTTAATGAGTGATTGAGGGCTGTCTGGCTCTCCACAGTCGGGCCATGTGATGTAGTGGAAGTGGGTTAGGGCACGGCCTTGTCTTCCCTGAAAACGCATTTTTTTGTAAAAGTATCACAATGATAATAATAATGTCTAGCCAGTAATAAGGAGGATAGTGCAAACAATATATTTTTAAACACAATAATCATTTACTTCTAATAGTTCTTATAATCCTTCATCAGGAACTGAATTCTGGGACAAGTTCTTCTTCTGCTCGCCAGTTGGCATGGCAAGCAGGCCGTTAATCTCGTCTCGATTCGTGATTGAAGTCATCTTTCTGATCCATAGTGCCTTTTTAATCCATCTCGCGTTTCTGTTTCTTTCTCTGTCTATCACCTTTGCTCCTTTCCAGTCAATGAGGGAATTGTTTCTGTCTGCATGGTCTGTTATTGCGATTAATAAACAGAGAAAGCAACAGAAATATTGTTACTTTATTGTTCTCCACCAACTTGACGAACAGTTTCATGAATGTTTTATAGTACAAAGATGCTTTGTAATTGCAGAAATGACATAGTCAAATGATATTCATTAGTAAAACGTCTGACCTTGGTAAGCATGAACTTGGACATGATCCAGTGGTCGGTCTTTGTCTCGCTGATGACCTGCACTTTCAGGAAGCCGTAGTACAATGGTTGGGTGTTTCTCGGCCAGTAGTGATCGCACATGTCCTGAAGTAGTCATCATTTTTGAAACCAATCAAACCGATTATCAACCAGATAATTGCATGATCTGCTAACATACAGCCTCGATAACGTATAATGCAAGTTTTGTTATAAAAGTATGAAATGTATGCTTTTTGTATTACATTTTCATCTAACCTGATGGAACAAGCTGAGTAACGTGGACATGAGTAAACCTAACATTCAGTGTTATCCTTCCTTTTTTTGCAATATTTGTAAAATTATTTGCTTGATATTTGACGCAATGCTAAAGTTGTAGATATAGTATCAGTACAAAATAGCTACATATGTGTATGAACCTGATGATATATGAAGCACTCTCATTTATGACATCACCAGTTGTAAAACATTCTTTCAAAACTGTCTTACTACATTTGCATGAAAATCAACACATAATTACCTTCCATAAAATCGAATCGAATCCATTCCACAATACAGCTGTTGACCTTATTCGTAAAAATAATAGACAAATGATTGAGAATATATTTTATAATTTCTATATTGTATATCCAATATTAATTACTAAATAAAAAAAAGTGGATTAAAATTGCATAGTAATATGCGTCGCATGCCTCAAGCGCATATACAGAAAATATAATAAGGAATTATGCACATAATGTAAATGGGGCCATAAATTAATTTCGGACCTTGATGCGCTGTTGACTTCCACATTATGTAGTAAGAATTGTTTCTGTTCCACATCTTTGGTGATGATGATGCATGTGGTGTGGCATGGCGTGGCGCGGCGTGTGTGTTGTCGCACTGTCACTGTCTCACTGCAACAGTGGGGACAGTTTCGCGTGTGCCGCTTTCAAGATGTTCTGGCTTATGTTCTTCCGTTGTCTTCACTCATCTCATGTGATCTCAGCCAGTCTAGATCTCGGACTTCCTCCAGATCTTTGTCGAGGGCAGCTGGGAGTGTTGGTCGTGGTGTGTGTGTGTGTGTGTGTGTGTGTGCGTATACATGCATATATACATACATACATATATATAACATTGACATATTGTATTAACTAGAGGATACGCACCCTTCCACTGTCCACACACTGGGTCAGCATGACTATGGCTCGTGCGTTGTGCTCCCAGATCATCCTCCAAAAATCATCACGAGTGGTTTTCAAAGGACCCTGCATGACCGCATACTTGCGATCCGAGTTGTAGCCCTATACGAGAATATACTGGTAAGTTCTAGATAATAATATATGTTTGACAATATAAATGTGACCCACCGTAACAAAATGAGTCGGATGTCGGTAAACATGAAACTTCGCAAATGCCGTTTTTATCAAAAATCCAACGATTTTGAGATTTTCCCTGAAAATGGTTCCTTAGACTTAGTAGTCATTTTAACGATTAGGCGTAGGCGAAAAAATTGTGTGTTTCCGGCAACCCGACCCTACCTAGAAAAACGGGCTGACCCTAATCTTTTTATTTGATATTTCAATCAATGTTTGTTTCGTTACATTTTCTTTAAAACTAATAAAACAACCCGCGAGTAAAATTCAACCTGTGTATTCGATGACATGTGTGCACTATCGAACTTGTTTGGGTCCACACGCGTGATTGGCGGGATCGGAAATATTTCACCCAATGAGCGATCTTGTTACATGCTGAATCACGTTGGCTGGGGATGGCAAGATGGCACCTGCGTCTCTAGTCTGCGTAATAAAACACCATTGTTTATTCCACAATGGGAATCCTATATGTACATTTTTTTTGCTGTGAAACGAAACGTTTGACAGCATTGCTAAAGAGTATGGCTGCAGCGATGGATCGTGGGAAATCGCCATGGCGGAACAGGAGGAAGGACCGTGGACTACCGTGTCGCACACGGACGCGTTTACCTCGCAGACGCCAGTCATAAACGTAGTTACGGCGTATAAATGTAAATTCATCATGATATCATGAACGCCGGATCCTGACAATACCGGCCCTAGCATTGAGGCTCAGGCACCAAGGAATGTGTTTGAAGTGCTGAATGTAGGCAGCCAGTCAAATACCACTACCAGGCCTCGAAAATCCCTGCTGTCTGTCAAAACCTCCTGGACCTGGTACTTGTAAACTTTGTGAGTTCGTCTTCACTGACTAGTCTGTCAATGAAATTTTGAGCTGGCAGATCCATTTTGTATTATATTTTTGTGATGTAGCTGACGCGTTGAGAAATTGAAATGTGAAAACAGTTTCAAAATCAGTGTCAGATTTTCGAGATATTTTTGAAGAAGTTGAATTCAACACGTTACGCAGATTATCATTACTATGTCTTCGACCGCATATCAGGCTCACCTTTAATAGTTATTTATTTAATTTTTTACTATTTAAATACACTAAGTTAAAGGCGCGGTTGTAATATTAAAAGCTTTCCTTTGATTAATTAAACGCACGTATGTCAAGTTAAAGGCATGCTTCTAATTAATTAAGTATGTGTACGTGATGTTAAAGGCATGTCTTTAAATAATTAAGCACGCATATTAAATTGTAACCAATCGGAACCAGCGAAATGCATTGATATAATTTTATATCGTTTTTGTGAATGGCAGTTGGAACATTTCTGGCCAACGGGTGTTGCGTCACATTGTAATTTTTTAAGATTTATTTAAAAAGTATTCTTTGTTTTAATTAAACTGACTTTATTGTGTGATATCTACATTGAACATGACTATTGCCATTGGTGCAGACGCTTTGTTTTTATGTTGGTGTAATAAATTGTGTCCATAAACGATGTCGTGTTGTAAGCTTACTGTAGTGTTAAAAAAATATATAATAAAAAAAAATATTTCCCTACCTACCCTACCTAACTTTTTTGGGCCCGTTACCTGAAACACAACATTTTTTGTTTAGGCCTTACCACAATTTCTACTGTATATTTAGTTATGTTTAATGTATTAGAGCTGCTCGATGTGTTCCGCTTGACTTCCGTAAAACAAAGCCGAAAGTGCGAATAATTAATCGCTTTTTTCGTCCGTACTTTTGGAATAGTCCCTCACAACTGTGGCATCGTTGCAAAGCTTTGCATCTCATCTTTCCATATATAGTCATCGAATTAACATATATTACGGATGTGTCGAATAGGAGGGCGTGAGGGGTAGGCACTGTTTGTCCAGCTGTGTAAACAAACCCGGCTTGTTACTATCACGTGATCCAGGAAAATTATTTTATTGGCGCAGCAACGAAGTCATTTAAATAATGTCCATGGACGCATGCGCACTATGCAGTTCACTGTGTCACACACCTGACCCACATGTCGAGTAGAAAATGGCGTTCGATGTAGCGTGTTTGTTGATATCCTGCCCGAAGTTATCGCGACCAGATCAACACTTTGTTAGACAAGTATTTACTAGAGGAAGACCAGCAGGACAGTGAGCGAGACAGTATAGTCTTTTTGCGGGGCATGGGGCGAGGTTGTCAAGCCTGCAAGACGTGTCCGACTGTGCTCGAGACTGTCCCCGTTGCTGGGCCGTCCGACCAGCGGGACAGTGAGCGAGGCACTGGTCGTTTTGTGGGGAAGGGGGCAGGGCGCGAGGTCGTCGAGCCCATTAGCTATCCCCGTCATCTGCACTCTTGCCGACGTCATGAAAGAGAGGACGTGGCCGCTGTCCAAGAGATGATTAACTGTTTTGATGTGTCGATGTTTATGTAATTGTTGTTGTCTTGTATTATATATGCCATTAATTGGCATTGACATTGTTAAGAACCTCTTGCGCATTTTTTACTATGAAAAGTATCAGATTGAAACGCTTTTTTCAGTATACAATTTGCTACACAACTGGTAGAAAACATAAAAAAAAAAGTAGTTTATTTAATACATTTGTGGGTAATTTTCGGAAAAAATATTTTTGCGACAAATATTGATGTAGCTTTTAATTACATTGATAATGTGTTCTACCAGTTGTGTAAAGAAGAATAAGCTGCATATAACACTAAATATGTTACTTTGTTAGCACTATTACTTCCAGAGATATGAGGTGTTTTTGAGAAAACAGGATTATTTCTTGGAACATGCATGCTTTACCCACAAATAAAAGTGATTTAGAGGTATGTAATTGCAAATGAAATGAACGGTATGAAAGCAATGCTTTCAAAATAGGGTGGACACATTTTGAATAATAAAATAATATATTTTTTTAAATCCACTTGCCGAGTCTCCCCTTAGGCTGAATAAATATTGTTATTATTTAAATATAAAAAATCAAGTAAGTTCTTATTGCCTCAACTTTGCTTTACAAAAGAAGGTCACTAGTAACCATTATCTCAACTAAAATGTGTCACATTATGACACTGGTGGCATAGTGCTGCTAGTTTTGACATACCTTAACAATGGCTGTAATTACAAGGCAATTAATTGTATTTTTTTTTTCTGACAAAGATCTTGTTATTATATTAGTAGAATGTCATGAGGATGCCTTTATCTTCAAGCGGTCCAAATATTTGCCAGATATGTGCATGGTAACTAAGGTAGCTTTGGTAAGAAACATACTAAACTTTGACGGCTGATTTCTCAGTTTGAAGATTTCTACCCCATACATGTTTAGCGAAACGTAGCTTCGGCTAGAATCGAGATATCAGGATGTTTGATGCTGCTCTTTTCAACGAGGCCAATAACTATACATGTTCAAATTGGGACATGTGACTCATTTTGTTACGGTGGGTCACATATGTTAAAATGAGTGTACATAATGAAGACGTACTATATTTCAGTAATGAAAGGAAACAGTTGATATGAAATGTTTCAATAAAATATAAATATATATACGCGACTTTTGAATTAATCAATAAGGTACATACCGGCATCCAGTTTCCATTGATGTAGTCAGACCCTTCCATGTCATTGACCTTCGTCAACTTGATGCGCGTTCTATCATATGGCAAGATATTGCTGTGTCGGTTCTTGAAGTTGTTGACTGACATCTCAGCGACAGTCGTGGACAGTTCACGCCCGACTGGGTCCAGTTCCTGAATCACATACCGGTATGCATTTACAAACATGAATCTATACGTCAGGTCAGGAGGGGCGGATTTCTAGTCATACTAGGGCTGTGGTGGTAACTACTAACTTTTTAGCGAGATAACGGATACACAGATTTTACCATTTTTCTTTAAGATGGCACCTTTTTTACTTTTTCAACGGATCCACGTGATATCACGTGACATGCTTAAAACTGAAGAACATACTGTCACCTTGCAAAATAAGTTGCATGAGAAGTTACAGATTATTGTAAGGTATTTGTGCGTGTGTGCGTGCGTGCGTGCGTGCGTGAATACACCTCAATTTCGGTGGCAAACATCAGATGTGCGTTAGCGTTCATCTCCTTCCAGCGTTCTGCAAAATCGGCCAGTTTACAGCTGCGACTGAAACAATAATGTTGTTCCACCAATACTCACAGGGATGAATAAAACAACATCGTTATGTTACACAAATATCATTAAAGCGTCACATAATTATTATTATATGTAAATACTATTGAACTAGCAAACTGCTCCCAAGGAAGATTGTCACTGTCACTACAATAACAAGATCACCATAAGGTAATTGGATGACACGTTCACTGTTGTCTGATAACGACAACAGATGAACTTCATGGATAACAATTATGCACATGGATTTCAAGTTATGTTCATTGTTTCGATTCGTCTCCATCCATTTCACGATCGAGCGTGGCAAGACACAGCAGATGACTGAGAGTCAGATGATTGTTTTTTTCTTGTTTGTGTTTACTTGTAATGAACACAACAGCGGCTAGGTCGTGAACAATACAAAGTTCCTGTGCATTCTTCTCTTTGTTCAACAATAGCAGCATCATGCAGAAAATGATGTGTGTAAGCAGTTAACCTATTGTGTGCCCTTCTCACACGCATGCACGCACGATTTGTGTGTGTGTGTGTGTGTGTGTGTGTGTGTGTGTGTGTGTGTGTGTGTGTGTGTGTGTGTGTGTGCGTGCGTGTTTGTATTATATGAAACAAGAGTGCCGTGTTAAACAGTTCACGTGGTTACCTTAAGTATACTGGTGTTTGCTGCTCGGGAGATCCTTCAATGACAACCATTGCCGTATTTAGTGTTGGTTGTGATTTCTTGTCAAAACAACTTTGTCTCTTCAGCACAACCACAATCAGGATAACAATCACAATGACCAGGATTGTGGCTCCAAGACCTCCTCCAATGGCTCCCCACGGCACCGATGTCACAGGAGAAGATTCTAAACAAAAACAAATGTATTCACGCATGTTTCGAATATCAACAACATTCAATCAAGCAAATTCGTATTTTTAAAACGAGGTACAGCATATGAAATCGGCAATGCCACTGAACTCAATATTTGGTGAATAATTATTACTACTAATAGTCGTCGTGGTGGTAGTGGTAGTGGTAGCAGAAGTAGTAGTAGTAGTAGATAGTAAGAAAAGGTGTGACTATACCTGTATCAATGCCATCTGACAAAGGGGTATCTGTGAATTTGCCCCCGTCAGCATAAGCCCTCAATTTGACGTAGTATGTTGTACTGGCTGACAATTCGCCATTGCAGGCAACATCTTTATCCTTGTCACAGTCTTTGTCTCCACCTACTGTCACTGTGACTGTAACGACAACCGTGGTTGCACGCCTGACTCTCTTCTTGCGCCAACATGCATCACCATCAGAGAAGAACTGGGCACAATTTTCTATTGCAACGTACGTGAATATTGTGTCTTCTGATTTCTTCACTGCTGACCAGTAAGGAATGGCATTGTTGTTTAAAGTGGGATCATCCCGTTTTTTCGTCACAATTACAGAGTAGTTTTCAACATATCCATATTCATTTGAAAAGGGATTGTGGAATTCCACCTGAAACTGGTCTTGCGTAGTTGTGCTCTTGTCATTTAGGCGGGGCTTGGCTTCGAGTAAAGGCATGATTGTTGCAGGTGCTGGAAGGAAATAAAAAATATATATATCGGATAGTAGGACATGTTTGCATGATGGAAGTCATCTTTTTGTATTATACAAACATGAGCATTCACATTCATCAATAAACATCGTGGTCATCCTGTTTTGGTTTCATTTGTAAAATTAACAGATACACATCCTCATCGCTCTGCTCGTGTATGTGGTTTAATATACCAGCAGTCAGAAAGAAAGTTATTCCACCAACATTAAACACAAATGCCAGCTCTGGTATATATATATATATATATATATACATACATATATACACCAGAGCTGGCATTTATATATATATTATATACATATATATATAATATATACATATATATATATACTATTATATATACATATATATATATATACACACGCTCAGTGGCATTTTAGTAAATGTATGCTTGCTTAATTCAGCAGTCATCATACTTTGGGTTTTATTGTACTTACCTATAAAGGGAATGGGAAAACTTGCAGCAGCTGGATATCCTTGAGTAGGATTGTAGGCATGTATCTAAAAATACAAAACAATTCTCAACAGGAAAGATACATACATAAATGGAGAGAAGAGCATGGCTGTGGAGTAGATAAATATGCTGTCGGACAGAGATAGGTAGACACACAGAGAACATTTTCTGGTCGGCCGGATGATGGATAGTTGTTATATGTTTCCACTGGTGCATGTCCTGCATGTTTTTCAAGTTCAGGAACTGCCATCCCGAGTTCACACGCAAGTTGTTTTGGATACGTTTGGCATGGTCTCCCTGGTCTGCCAAGTCTCCCTGGTCTGCCAGGTCTCCATGGTATCCTTGGTCTTCTCTGTATGTTTTTCAAAGTAACCAGCTCTCTCCCCACTTCTGCACTTCTGTATCTGCAAATTGGACTCACCTCCGTCTAATTGTCTCTGAAATAGTTGGAGTTTCCATGAATAATTATCTATTTTCATGTGTCCAGTAGATGTTGAATGTTTTACGTAGTAGTCGTATGTAGCATCCACCCAATCCATCCAGTCGGTCCTGCATACCTTTGGTGATAATCCACATTTCTGCGCCGGAAATGTGGACTTTTCAACCACTGCTCCGTTTAAGATGTCAGTTAAACTTGATTGCAGGCTGCCCAGGCTTTTGCCATTCTAATTGTTATTAGTTTTCACCATTAACAATCCATACCCCTAGAAATACTTTGTTTTGGAAGAGATGATATGGAGATCAACTGAATTAAGATCGAAGATAGCCGCCAGTACCGGTTCCATATGTAGGTGAGCAAGACGAGGGAGACACTTTACATGAGGAAATAACATAAAAGAAGGCATACATTGCATGTGAACTGAACCGTGAATATAGACTGGATCTAATCCTGGTACTTTACATGAGGAAATAACATAAAAGAAGGCATACATTACTTGTGAACTGAACCGTGAATATAGACTGGATCTAATCCTGGTACTTTACATGAGGAAATAACATAAAAGGCATACATTACATGTGAACTGAACCGTGAATATAGACTGGATCTAATCCTGGTACTTTACATGAGGAAATAACATAAAAGAAGGCATACATTACATGTGAACTGAACCGTGAATATAGACTGGATCTAATCCTGGTACTTTACATGAGGAAATAACATAAAAGAAGTCATACATTACATGTGAACTGAACCGTGAATATAGACTGGATCTAATCCTGGTACTTTCGTGCTGCATCGTCATTCTATCTTCAACTTAGTGCCATTTTCATAGTCAACCACGCCTTCAGATACATTACATCTATTTATAGCATATAGTCAATAGGACTAGCCAACACACCTGCGAACTTGTCCAGTCTTACGCAACAATGGCATCTAAGCGTAAGCCGAGTTCACAGGATGAGAAGGCCATGGGGACTGCTAGCGACGCAGGTTGTGCAGCTTGCGACACCGACCATTTTCGCTTAATTATATAAGAACTCTTATGTGATGAGCGAGTGCTATTCAAAATGAAAAAAGTGCTTTTGCCTCAAAACCTGGTTGATGGGGTAGACTACCTGAAGACTAAGACTCACAAACTGGCAACAGCCATCGAAGAGCGCGATGTCCGGATCGAAGATTTAGAGAAGACAGTGAGCACCATAGAGACAAAACTCGATGGGCTTGAACAATACTCGCGCAGGGATTGAATGAGGCCGCTGGAGGTGAGGATGTCGAAGGAATGATAATCGACATTATCAACAACGACATGAGTGTCACTTCCCCGCTTCAGTCAACTGAAATTATGCGCTGCCACCGAGTCGGTCGGACGCCGACTGAACCGGGATGTCTCTGAGCGGTGCTGGTCAAGTTCCAGAGCAAACGCCATCCTGAGACAACGTGGCAACCTTGAAACAACAACCAGGGCAAACCGCGTCTTCGTCAATGATGATTTGACAGCCATACGTGCGCAGCTGGCATACCAGGCCAGAATCTTGCGAAAAGAAGAAAAACTTTCTGACACCTGGACGGTGAATGGAAAGGTCGTTGTAAAGAACAAACAGAACAAGATTGCCGTCGTGACGACAAAGACAGACTTTGAAAAGTACAAATGAAATGGTGAGCAGAAATGCTGCTGAAATTGTACATTCAAATGGCATGACCACATGAAAAGTTACGCAAATATTTGTCTGTGAATTTTAGTTATTTTTTATACAACATTAGCCTGTCGTTTGTATAATTTCGCCAACGATACATTTACACTTATTCGTTTCATTTTATGCATAAGGTTAAGCTCTGCATAGGAATTAACTAGTGCAATTTATTTACTTATTATTCTTGTTTATTTTTTATTTTAGGAGATAACTTGTTGCAAAATTTTAACTGAAAATTGGATAAAAACACATCAACAAATTGAAGTGCATTTGTCGTCTCGTTATATTTATCTTTGTTATAATTTTAGCTATATTAAAATACTATGCAGCACAAACTTTGTGCAGTATGCTATATGGTAAATAATCACTGTATAAGCATGCAATGATGTTTTCGTAATTTATTTAAAGTGCAACTAATTATTAGTATTATTACTTGAGCAGTGTTACTATTTGATCGATTGTTTACTGCTTACATTCTTGCCAACTTCAATATGTGCCTTTATTTACTATTATTATTTTCTATGCAAGGTTAAGTACTGATGTGGCATGTATCATGAAATGGTATAAGTGAGATATATAGACATATGTAATTGGAATGTCATAATTATATGTAATTTATGAGTAATATTTGATTGACCCCCATGGTTCTTTTTTTATAAAGTTAAACCATTTGAGTAATTTTTTGGGGTAACCATAGCTTGTCATGTATAAATTTAGCTCATATATTACTCGCACTTCTCCTGTACATGTTACTTGCATATGAATTACCAGATGCAAGTCAAATATTTAAATTTATTATTTATGCAGATGATACAACTCTTTTTAGTACAATACAGTCTTTCAACACTTGTGATAAAAATGTGGAGTATCAAATAAACACTGAATTGAACAAGGTATGTAAATGGCTTAAAACAAATAAATTGTCTCTTAATATTAAAAAGTCAAAATACATTTTGTTCCAAGTGGCAAATAAGAAAACCATATCTTTTTCGCTCAATGATATAGGCATTGAAAGAGTTCAGCATTTTAATGTTCTTGGCTTGACCATACATGAAAATCTAAGTTGGAACAACCACATTGAAAAAATCTCAATAAAATTATGCAAATTTGTGGGTATTCTAAACAAACTAAAACGCTTCTTACCCACTCATATAAAATAAATTTTATATAATTCATTAATGCTGCCACACTTAAATTATGGCATAATGGCCTGGGGCTTTAAATGTGATAGAATAAGCAAACTTCAAAAAAGGTTATCAGAATAATATGTTTAAGTAAATATAATGCACACACAGAACCTCTATTTAAAAAGCTTAAAGTTCTTAAGGTAAATGACATCCTTCAATTACAGGAATTGAAATTTTATTATAAATTTGTCTGAGTAAAATTACCGGTTTATTAAAAAAATTACCATTTTATCCCAACCGGTCCTATCATGACTTTAACACTCGTACGTTTGATGATATTCATATTAATGGAATAAAACATGAATTTGCCAAAAGATTTATTAGGTATGACAAACCATTAATTGTAAATAATACTTCGAATCTAAAAAAAAATAAGATTGTTACACATAGTTTACATGGGTTTTCCTGTTATGTTAAGAAACACCTTTTACAAAATTACCAAAATTTCTGTTCAGTACCAAACTCCTATATATGTCAACAATCTCATTAGTTGCACCTCCCTGATCTGTTACTCTGTTATTTCATATAAATGTAACCCTGCATAGACATTTATTAGAATGCACTAAACTTAACATTTTTGAAATGTCTGCTTGGAAAAAAATTATAAATTCTTTTTGCCGGTTTTTTCTTCTTCAAAATCCATCCTGAAGTGACATTATTTTTGATTGAGAATAGATGCATTTGTGTTTTTTCTTTCATGGAAAATGTTTAAAGGTACTAATTTATTAAGTTTATTTCATTAGGGTGGCTTCTACGATAGCGATCAATATTGGTCTTTGTAGAAGTCTCCCTGACCCATTAAAATGTTTCATTCTAAAACCACAGTTAGCCGAAGGGAATACAGTTATACGGTTAATGCAGGTTTTGTATTTTGTGTTTGTTTTTCAAATACAATTAACAAATTAATGTAATTTTGTTTCTTTAAGATAAATGAACTTAAACTTTGATTTTTTTTTATAAAAGATTGTCTTGTTATTGCTAGCTGTAATTATATTATGTTTGTATTACTTTGGGTTCAATAAACCTTTTCCGATTCCGAATTACATGGTGATTCAACTATGTACAGTAGTTCTTGGCTTGGATGGACACTACGAGTAGAGCAATGTCATCAGCCAAATCAGTATGAGCTAGGACCTTCGTATGAAGCCGAGGTGTGATTATAAATCCTAGTGCTGTGTCAGTTTCACTTAAGGCCGTTCTGATTGTATAATCTAGCATCCTTACAATCAGGTATGGTGTGAATGTATGATACACAATTTAATGTTAAATCATAATTTTCACATGTTGGGGTTGATCTCCACTAACAAATAACATTAGCATATTTACAATACAGTGTAGGTATGTTATAGTAATGTTGGGAGTAACTCGGAGTAACTATGAAAGTTAATTGTATCTGTAATATGTCTTAAGTAGGTTTAAGATACTGGCAAATTATTGGCAACACAATCATGTCCAAGTTAAATATGCCATTTTGTAGATAGTATTTTCACACAGTGTTAGCCAATATACTTGTTGTGAACATATTCTATCATTTTCTGAAAACCTGTCATGAACTAATTCAAACAAAGCTACAACTGACAGCTGCATTTCGGGCAGTACCTGTAATAACCACAACATTTAAAATGTCAAGATGATAGTTTGCGTTGTCATTACATACATGTATCAAAATATCGCTGATCAAATCACATGTGTTCATATAATATTGAAACATTGTTTTTATGCATAACATATTGTCATTTATGCATGTTAAATAAGGACATAACCACTGTCAAAATTACACATAGCCATCAGGGCACAGTAAGCTTAAATATAAGAAACTTGAAAAAAATTAATATAATCTGATATTAGTGCATTTGAGCAGGCACATTACCAGGTTTGCTAGTAGAAGCGAAGCGGCTGACAGTGAAATTGTGAATGTTTCAATTATTTTAATAGGCCGAAGGATATTTAGCATTTTTGGATGCTAAACACGTGTGCGCAGTAATGCATGCACATATTGGTAACCATTGATGGCTATTGTACAAACAAGCAAACACACAAACAAGTGGCTGGTAAGAAGTTTAAGCATTTTTGATGCTCACATTTTCGTATAATCTGACAAAATGTTAGCATTGCCACCAATGCATGAACCAAGTATTGGTTGAACCCTTTAACCATTGAGAAATATAAACTACCACACAAATCGTTTACTGTTATACGTTACTCCATGTGATAATGCTATTCACAAATGCTGGCTCTGGTTGCAATAGCTGCTTGTGTGATCAAATACTCACTACAAAGGTGTAATTGTATCCTTGCTTCAATCTTGTAATGTTCATGGCATAGGTTGTCTTCCTTGCGTCATTCACTGTGATCACCTGCATTGCTTGTTCTGGCATGTTCTGTTATTCCGAGAGAAAAAAAACAAATTTGATATGAAATATTGAACAATATAAATTAAAACCTTTATGCATTCCAAATGTTATGGATGTTGTATCATTATTGAACTACGTTTCACAACAACAAGGGATATATTAAATTAAAAAGTCGTCTTCAATTCGATTTTCTTTGCCCATCTCATTTTAAATGCATTATGCGAAAATTCAAACCTACCTTTGTATCTACTATGACATGCTAGCGCGTTTGTGCAACTTTTGTATGTAGTATTTGTGACATCATCAGACAAACTATTAAATTATTTAGTGCTTAATCCAGAATTTATTAAAGTGAAAATGGAAATGCTAATAACTCCTGAATTTCGTCTTTGGTGAAATTCCATAACTTTGTCATGTGACTGGATGGAAGTCACGCCCATGACCAGCCTTGACCCCATAAAGTGCTTACCCTTTTTTGAGCACTACCAGATGTAATGACTAAAGTAAATTCTTTCGATGTTTTGGGGAAAAAAAACAGCATTTTTTTATTAAACCAACTGCTGATATTACTTAAACTATTCACACACTGCATATTAAGAAATTTTAACATGTGAGTTAAAGTTTTTTTTAAAATGTTTTTTCGAAACTTTTAGGAATTGTGATTAATGTCTGTTGGTGTGTAAACTATCAACACACATGACCAGACTTTGTTGTTTGTGCACTTACACATGGCTTAACTAAGAAGATTATTTATATCACTTGATGCATTAATGAGAAGTTAATTAAATAAGCTTAATTGTCGAAACGGGGCTAGTTGGGCCACCCAAGACCCAAGGGAGGTTTACCCCAAAATACATCAAGGAATTAATTTTTCCGAGCAAATTGGGACATAATAACAGTTAATTGGTTGCGATTTACCTATAAGTATATGTTAATTAAGCGTGTAGACTTGTCAGAGATGTGTTGTACCCTTTGGGTAGATGTGTTGACTGAGTTGTAACGAATTGTTTTTACAAAGCCTACGTGAATTATATAAATAAAGCATTTACGCACTTACGCTGCACTGTGTCTCAACTTACGAAACACCAAGTGTTAGTTGAGCCAGCTTACCAATCCTATTTGAATCAGCTAGATATAATTATTTATGCATGCTAGATATATTATCTTGGTATAAAACGATCTACTAATAATCATAGTTTATGTGAGTAAAAATAAGTTTGACTTATGAATATGATTGAGTCCAAGACATCAAAAAGAATGAAAAATAGCTCATCTAACATGGCCTTCCCCTATCTTACTTAATTTTAGATGACAACACTATCTTGTAGTCCAATGAAATAATACGATAATGAATCAGGTTGGGGTGCTTCAAAAACCGCAGAAATTGTTCCTGACGAGAAATAGCTGAGCTGAATCATGAAGATTTGTTTTAACAACATTTAAAAACCACGACATGTATTTGGAAATAGCAAGCTATTAAACTTTATTGTGAACAAAACATGTTGTTTAGACAAAAACATGGTGCAAGATTCTCAATGACGTCGGCTTTCTAGGGTATATAATTCGACTTGTCACAGTTGTAATTTGTATAGTGGTCATGTTGGTTATTAAAAACCAAAAAAAAAAAAAAACTGGTGATCGCATAGGAAATTAATAATTTAGCTATGACTATAGGAGAGAGAATAACTAGTAACATGGTATAAAATAGTATCAACATTAGATTAAAATTACAACATCAATGCATAAAAAAAAGTAATTACAAATATGTGACGCATTCTGGGTGGTTCCACAATTACACTGCTCATGTTGCTCTATTAATATATTGGCCTTTTATCTCTTAACTGTCATACTTTAGGAACAGTTTACATTACTGAATGGTGTATTCATTCATGTAGATGTATTTCTGAAAGCGTTCTAAGCAAATCCTGCTGTCTGCTGGTCGACTCCTACAGAACATTACAATAACTTACCGTTTTCACCCCGTAGTATGTTCCATAGTATGTAACGGTGTACTTCAGAAGCTCTCCATTTGTAACTTTAGGTTCTGTCCATGACAGTTGTAGTTGGGGTGGTGTGGAATAGGTGACCTCAATGTCTTGGACAGCGAATGGTGCTGTAAGCATTCATCAGAATACGTGTTTATTATTCATAATGTAAAAATCAAACCTAACTCTGCTTTCGTATTAATTTAACTGGAAGCAAAAGAGATAACATAGCAGATTGAAACATTCTAGTTGTATCGGTAGATAAGAAAGTGCAGTTGAGGGATATATATGTGTCACATTAAAATGTGCTAATTTAATGTACCTTCCTACAAGTTACTGTTTATGTGAATAAAGTATGCATAAACATCAATATTCTTGACAACATGTACACCATATTGATCAATGCAATGACACATTGAACATGGGTACTTACGACCTTCATTTGCCTTGCAACTCATTTCAGTTTCTGCACTTTCCTTCCGGTAGTTTGGGCCAGCAATGGCTGTGGCCTTGAAGGTGTAAGTTGTGTAGGGAACCAGGTTAGTGTATCGATGCTGGTGGATCTCGTCCTCATGTCGTGATGTGTCATTACAGTTGGTGCACGTAAGACTGAATTTGTCCACTTTGCCAGCACCTTTAGTGATGTCAATGGTGATAGCTTCCTTCTCCACGATACACTGTAGTGTGGGTTTGTCGGGAACTGTGGAAACAAAATCATAAGAGTAATCTGATGAAATTAGGTCCATATAAGCCATTGATTGTTTTGAATTATTAGTATTTCTAGTCCATCAAGTGCCTCGATAATATAGAGTAATTCTGCACAAAAACCAGAGTAGTTTCAGTGGAGTGGAATGGCTTGTAGGCCGACTGGTTACTCTCGAGTTGGTCACTGTCAGAAACATGTACGAGTAGATGGTGCGCAACATATCTTTTAAGCAGCTTACAAACAAAAGACAAATTCTGTATGGGTCTAAGATGTTTGATTTTTGATATATTAAATATAACCTGTATCCTTACATACATAAAATGTTTATACAGAGTACATTAAAATATCAGGATGACACTAAAAGTGCAAACACTTATTTCCATTGTGGTCATTGCATGTCGTCGGGAAAAAAAATTGGATTCTTCAGCAACAGGATGACGTTAGCATATTACATGCGAAGTGGACGGTGTGATTGTTGAGTTGATCAGTTGCGTCAAGAATGACACTAAGCCACCAGTAACGTCTTCTAGCAGCCATGTCAGCACTGAATCACGCACGCAGGATGTTGTTGACAACTTGATGATGAGCTATCAGATGTCGGGAAGATGTGCTGCTGATGTATGTCCGCCCTAGGCTTGGAAGCTTATTGGCTGTCTAGCGTAACACGAATCACCTCGATCTTAGCAAAAAAACAGGTGAAACATATTGTCGTTTGTGGGTAGGCATGTATATTTTTGTCGCTGCAGGAGTCCATTCATCAAGCGATGCAATCGTTTAAAGTAGCCCCCGTAATAATTCAAATGACTTTGTCATGTTTATATCCTTTACGTATGCGCATTGCACTCGTCTCGCATCGGCCAACCTCTCATTGAACTGTGGTACCAATTGACGGACAACTATCCAACACGACTGCAAGGGCGTATGTTTGACGACTAGTTTTAACAGGATGGTGTAGCGCTGGTCATCAAATTTAGCTGCCTCTCAGGCATTGTGTATTGTATTTCCAGTACATAATCAATCTTCGGGTATCGTTGGCTCACAAACGTTTAGGACATTGTTTAACGAGTCAATTAAGTCCACGAAACAGTTCACGTTGCTGTCAGACGGCTATTCCAAGTGGATGTGGATGTTGAAGTCGCCAATCACTGCGAAACGTTTGTGTCGCCTTCGATGAATCCAGCAAAATTTTCAAGAAAATCAGCATATGTGTTAACAGCTTGTTCTTGTTTGGCCGGAGGCAGACGATAAATACAAGTTTACAAACATATATGTTGTTTATATCAATACATATAAAACAAACATATGTAAAAGTTAGAAATTAATAAATATGCGCCAGAAAATGGTATATCCATAACCCAACTAAAGAAGAATATTTGCACATATATATTACACCACATTTAAACAAGAAATGGACTAGATATGATATAAATAATACTTAAACTAATTATTAACATATTTGTTTTTACTTCTAAAGTAAATAAGAGACTGAATGACCCAACCACTATTGCACTATCTCACCTGTGCGGACCTGCGTACTGATATCCCTACTCTTCTCACTGCCACTTTTACTCCATGCTGTAACTGTGTACAGAGTGCCAGCCTCTAGTCCGTTGAATTGCACCGTTCTACTAGTATCATCATGTTCTTTGGCTACAGGTGTCGTGCCATGGTCATTGATTGAGAAGAAGTAGCGGTCAAACACCCCTTTGCCAGTTTCTGCAGTGTAGTCCACCACTACAGAATCGTTGTCTGTGTTGCTGTTTTCAGTTAACACGATTGCTATTTCTGGTTCTGAAAAAGAAATTTTTTAAAGGTCACTGCGTTTCTGTCTGTGCAACGCATACAATTAGAAATATAAACATAAACATGCAGGAGTAAATACCACATTTATCACACACAATTATATATACAAAACATTAAAAAACACCCATATACGCCCACACTCATTTATTAATTTTTTCCTTCCCAGTTCTTCCTATCTTCTGAATAAAAACGCTGACCGCCGAAGGCATAAACGAACCAGCATGTCTTGTCATTCTAGCCGTAGGTACCCTAAATTGTCCGCTACGTTCAATGATTCTGTTGTCAAAGTCTGCCTTCAGTGGGCATGTGTCGTCATGAAGTATGTCTGTCAATTTGTTTGTCAGTCGTCCCTGGTAGTATGTGTCAAACCTGTCCTGTCTCTTGCCTACGATACTTGCCGCTTTTATAATCTTATCCAGTCTGTCCCTGTCCTGCTTTGAGACATTTCCACCCCAGCAGACACAGCCACAAGTAAGCACACCACAAATGGCAGAAATAAAACACATCCGTAAGATCTGAGAACTGATGTCAAACGATCTTAACTTTATCAAACAGTAAAGTCGAGTGTGTGCTTTTTTGATGATGGCGTTGGTGTCCTCTTTCCAGCTTAAGACTTTATCAAAGACGACGGAATCAGGCACTTTTTTTTTCTGAATTCCATCAAATTTTTGTTTGTTTTTCCAACGTTCAGTTCCAGATGGTTTTGGTCACACCACCGAACAAAGCTGTCAATCTCCTGTCGGTAGTAGGTGTCATCGTCGTCAGTTATCTGTCCTATCAGTACGGTGACATCAGCGTATTTGTTAATCATACAGTCAACATTAGAGCTTCTACTATCTTCTACTGTCGTGTACAGAGAAAACAAAAATGGCGACAAAACGGTCCCCAGTGGCGTACGCGTGTTGGTGCAGACGACATCCGATATAAAATTCTGTTCTGTAGCAGGAGGTTGATGGTGACTGCAAGATTTGCGTTCTGACTGCACTTTGACAAACTGTAGATGGTTTGTAAGATAATCTAAAATCCACATGGTGAATGCCTGGACATTCATAGTTAACAGTTTTTCTGAGAGTAGTTGAGGCTGTATAATTTTAAAGGCACTGGAAAAATCGTAAAACATCAGGCGAATGCACGTGCCTGGTTTTTCCAAATGGGAGTAAATGCTGTTTAAAACTTGTAAAATAGCATCATATATACACTTCTGTTCTTTCATTAGTCAAATCTGCTACTTTCTCCTGAAGGTGTACAAGTGCAACTCTCTAAAACATTTTCATGACACAGGATGTAAGAGCTATCAGAACGCATATCATTCATAACTTTCACTGGCTGCTTTTTGCCACAGGGACAATACAAAACGTTTTCCAGATCATGGGAACCATACAGTGGCTGAGCGAGATATTAATAATATGACATAGAATTCCATAAAGCTGTTCCGCACATGTTCTCAAAACATTTGGTCTGACCCCATCTGGTCCTACTGCTTTGTTTGACTTGTTTTTCTAAGAACCTTAAGAACCTCTTCATCAGTAACAGTAATCTCTCCATGTTCCTGTGTAGGCGCGTTTGCCAGTCTGACCCTTATCCCCTCCCACTCACAACCAACATCATAACAATCAAAACGTGTATATAATCTGTTTAGGTCGTTGGCACAGTCAGCGGAGTTAGAGTTGACCTGATTTTCTTTGTCTTTTTTGTAACCACTCATCTCGTTCAGCCCTACCCACACCTTTTTCATGTTGTTTGTCTGAACATTTTCTTTTTGTACTCTAAATTCCCTTTCCTTATCTCTTCCTGATCTTTATCTCTCTCTTGGCAAGTCCGGTGTTGGTCGCATCAACGTCACGGTTGAATGAATTTTGTGCAGCTCCGCCATGTTGTACCGAATTGGAGTGGTCACAGTCGTTAAAGACGTTTGAGTTCCGCATGTTTCGAGAATCAAACATGTCACCAGCACCAACACAGCAATCAACCCGGTACTTGTATTCATCATATCAGTCCTTTCACTCACACATATCAGACGTAAATCATTGATGATCATTGTAGAACATATGGCATTAAGGAGGCTTGAGGAAAGGGAGCTTTGAGTTCAATTGTTGAAATCAGTTCAAAGCTTTATCTTCACATACACATATTGAATATAGGAAAACCATTTTCAAAAATGACAAAGTAGAAGTGCAGTAGAGCATTGTGGGGCAAAGCACAACCCCTGCGGGACAAAGCGCACCCGCACCTATATCAGCAGATGTCACTTGGCACAATCTTCCAATCAAACGATGCGACATGATGCCAAGCCAATTTGGGCACTTTCGCCAATGACGCCATGAGAAAGACATCAATTTGAATGTTTTACCCATATACAAATGCAATTGCTTTAATGGTTCCGTAATTAAATAAATGTGAAAAAAAGCTATTTAGATGTCCCCTCTATCTCGTTATGGTAGGTGCCATTGGTTCATACGGGCAATGATGTGTGGCATATGTCATTTTTGTAATTCCAATGACCCATACAATGCAGGGCAAAGCGCACCCCATGTGGGGCAAAGCGTACATTGTAAATCATAATCGTAGTGGTTGTTTGAGAAATTCATCCATTTAATACCCATTTTCGTTACATCTAACTAAATAGGGTCTGCCTATCGAAGTTGTGCATTAAATGCTCAACGTTCCAATAAATATATTGCAAAATATATAGCCATGGATATATTAATAACATATCATATAATACACAGTAGTGGGGCGATGTGAACCGGGGGCGCGCTTTGTATCACATGACAAATGTGTAGGATTGCAACCAAAATGTAATTTTGTTGTTGTTGTGTTGTTATTAAGGTTCTGCAATTATGCTACTATTTATATAAGACGTGTGAATATGCAACTGTGTTAAACGTTTCCGACCGACATGAAAATAAGTAGGCCAAATCATGTTTGACTCTAAATGGGTGCGCTATACCCTGCATTATTCTACTTATTAAGCTCCTTCTTCAAACCGACTTTTTCATTCCTCTCGTTTCAGACTTATTTCGCGATCAATCGAACCTATTTAGTGTCCACTACGACATGCCAGCTGGTTTGTACAATTTGTTATATTTAATTTCGGTGAAATCATTGGGCAAACTATTAATGTTTAACCAGATCCTGTAAAAATTTGGTGAAAAACTGGCAAAAGTTATCCTGCTCTTTAGACTATGGCATACAGCTACTCATGCTTTTGCAAGTCACCTGATCAAAGCCAATTCTTTTGATGATTTAAAAAAACGTAGGCACTGGAACCAACTGTGCATGTTACTTAAACTATTTGTGCATGCACGCGTACGCATGCACGCACAAATAATCTAGATGTACAGTGTACGTACTAACAATAGTTTCCTTTTCTTTGTGCTCCTTTACTGACATCGTTTGTGGTAACAGCAACTACTTAGTCTTGATGTATTTTCTATGCATGCACATTTCAATCCAATTCTATTCAAGTTTATTGTAACTCTTTACAATAAGTATAAGCTTGCAATCCTATTTAATAACATAAACAGAACAATAGGGGAAGAACATTGTATAATGTTATGCTACCTATTAAATATTTCAATATATATTTATATATTCATATAATATTATCTTAGTAATAAACACAAAAACATCGTGCAGGTGAAGAAGACTAATCGTGACTGTGAGACATTAACATCATTGCATAATATAATTTCTTTTAATATACACACGTAGTGCATTATTGAATAGCTGGTAATGCTAGTCTTGTTTTAAAATAATTCGAAATTATTGCACCCTTTACTCTTATAGAATGCATATTTCTAAAGAGTCTACACAATATATATATATATATATATTGTGTAGACTGTTTTGTACTGTAACTGTTAGCATCTTTATTATTTTAAACATACTGTAAAAATTTGAAGGTAGAAAACAACTGTTTGTTTGATACATAAACATTTGTATTGTGTATATTATATATAGTTCTCAAAATAGTTTTATATAACTGTCAGACATTTAGAAGAAAAAAACTAGGTTTAGTATGAGCTGATCCATTAGCTGAGATGAGCATTCTGATTTTTTTTTTTTAATAATGCTAGAACAATATGAATGAAATGCACTTCCCCACACTTCAATGCAATAGGTCAGGTATGGGAATAGAAACGAGTGATACAAAGTTACCATGCATGATCTAGTTACTACTTTTTTTGGCTTTGCTGAGAATGCCAACATTTTTTGAGGTTTTACATCTGACTAGGTTAATATGTTCAGCCTAATTAAATTTGATATCAATAGTGACACCGACAAATGTTGTAAAAGATACTTGCTTAATAGTAATCTAAAATTTTGATGGTTTAATATATTTCTGTTGGATGTTCTAAATATCATGTAGTGAGTCTTATCAATGTTTAAATATAACTTGTTAGCATTTAATCAAACAACATTTTTTAGTTCAGTATTCATTTTGTCCGTTATTTCATCCAAATGTTCACTATATATAAATACATTAGTGTCATCTGCAAATAATATAGAAAATAGTATATTTGAGACATTAGCAATATCATTGATATAATATTATAATAAAAACAGTAATGGTCCAATATGGAACCCTGAGGCACTGCACAAGTGATAGTTTGCTTAGAGGAGTTCTTGTTATTGTAATAAACATATTAACTTATATTATATAACTTTGAATCCAGTCATTGTTTAAGCCACGTCTACAACAACATTGTAATTTCTGACACCGTATATCATGGTCAACAGTATCGAATGCTTTAGACAAGTCTAAAACACCCACTGCACGATTTTTTGCTTTGTAAGGCTTCTGACACTTTGTCAACAATGACTGTTAGTGCCATACTAGCATATATTGATTTTTTTCGAAAACCAAACTAATATTTGACAAGGATGTCATACTTATTAATAAATATACATAATGTAGATGTACTTACTAACAGTGGCTTCTATTTCTGCTGCTGTCTGACTGACAACATGATTTGTGGTGACAGCGAAGGCTTTGATAGTGTAAGTCAATCCTGGAGTCAGATTGGAGATGGTCGCTCCCCGTTCATTCATATTCTGCATTGTGATGGTCTTGGTAGCAACCCTGTCTTTTTCTGTGTAATCAACTTTCCACTTTTCACTGTATGACTTGTTGCCATCATGCTGCCAACTGATACTCACACTGTTGGTAGTTCTTCTTGTCACTACCAGGTGTGTTGGAGGCGATGGGTCTGAGGACAACAATTAATATACTTTGTTTATGTGCTCTAGACATACTAATATACATTATTACAACCTACATTTTATTGTGACTATCATGTCATATTCATTATTTAACCAGTGCGTATAGTGGGAAAAAAACGAATTCACATGAGTGGAAATATGAAGGAATTCCAGACAAAACCTGGATGAAACAAAAACATGGACAACATAATGGAAGCATCTATTTTGACCATATAAAAGACATAAAACGATGCCCTACTTTCATAGCAATATGACATTTTCACAACATGACAGCTTCTCTAGCATTCAAATATTAACTGAACATGTTTTCATCATTAGATGAATCAACACGCCAAAAACAAACAAGCAAGCAAGCAAACAAACACTCCAGAAGTTGATTTAACTAAATTCCTACACCCATTGTAGTTTCACATGCCACTTATTACTTATCATATACCACCTTTTCTTTCTTCTTCTTCACAGGTCATCTCCATGGTTGACTCTGTAATGCTCTATATTACCATAGTCCATGTATAGTCCTTTGGGGCAGATGCCTTAAAACTAGGACACCGGATTTCGAAGCTAAACTGAGCTGTTTAACAGCACACTAAAACGGTTGTGTTCATGCCTAGCAATGTCAAATATTCCCAAGTCTGTGTTGAAGCACCAGTGTTTTACGTCCATGTTGCCGTAGCTTCTATGTGACGGTGTTCACCTTAATGAATGGGCTTGAAACGCTACTATTTCTCCATTCGCCGGGAAATCGTGGCAGCTTTAAAGTTGCAGGTTGATAATGTCAGGGAACTGCAGCTTGAATTATAATGGCCTGGAAATTCGACGGCTGTACCCACATATAGGTTAACTGCGACCCATTGTTTACAGCCAAATCTAATTAGCATGCATGCGCTCCACTTTGTCTTGTACTTTAATAACTTTTAATGGTGGCACAATTCAAAAGCCTATTGACAATAGCCGTATGAGTTCCACTGAGATATGTTACCTTATTGCAAGTCTATTAATGTACACAATGGGATGTAAACTATTGGTCAGACTAATGTACAAAAAATTACTACACACTGGGTCTAATTCATCCTGTTGTATTTCATACAAATACAAAATATTCAGAATATTATGGGCCAAATGAAAGGTGCCTATCATCCAAAAGAAATGTGTAGAACATTGAGGATCCTCTGTTCATGTTCACATGATTACATGCAACAGCGATGCATGGTCAGAAGTGCCCCGAGTTTGGTTAGAGTATGACTACCGTTTCCGGGTCAGGAGGGAGAGGATAGATGCTCTCTGCACTGTGCTAAATTACAATCTGTACACAAGCGTGAAAGCAAAATGTAAAGCTAAGGCAGGTAACGCATCAGTGACATCCCAGCAATTTCGTGACTATGTTACCAAAAGCATACGCTTCTGTTACAACTTCAACAAAGGGTATTGAAGTTGACACAGTGAATCAAACACTTCCTTTGTCTATGGACAAAATGGCATATATTCGTCAGAAACTTGTAAAGCTAGCCAAGAGAAAGAAAACCACCTTGAAAGAAATGTAATCCCTGATCAAGTCACTTAATTGTTATTCCGTGCTTTAGCCCTAGGTCGCGCCTTCCTGCGACGCCTCATTGATTTGACTAGAAGAAAGACAAGAGCCAATCATCGTATTCGCATAAGTGTAGAGGTATGCAAGGACCTGTCCGCGTGGTTTGAATTTCTACACACATGTAATGGTCAGTTATATTTCTTACCCACCACATGGATGTCATCAGATGTGTTCCATCTCACGACAGATGCAAGTGGGTTTGCATACGGGGCTGTCGTGGGTGATTCATGGTGCAGGGTCAGTTTTCCTCTTCATGGGGGTCCAAGCATATTTCCACCAAAGAACTTCTACCAATCGTACTGGCTGCCAGGCTCTGGGGGCCAGTATGTATTATTCAACGGGTCTTGTTTTTTAAAGACCACAAAGCAGTAGCGGTGGTGTTCAACTGACAGGGATCCACAACTCATGTATTTGCTTCGACGATTGATTGTTGCATGTCTGTCTTATAATATCTGCTTTTGTGTCAAACACATCCCGGGTAAGATCAGTGTTGTTGCCGATCTTATCTCGCGGTTGCAGATCACATGCGCACGTGTTGTTCAGCTCAGTTCAGACGACCAACCAACACCCTCTCCCTCTCCCTCTCCCTCTCTCTCGTGTATCCTTATGAGATATAACATCAACAATTTAATACATTAATCGAACAGGCTACAAAACTATATCACAGGGAATTGGTATGTCGTAGCACGGCTGTCCTGCAGTTCGAGCGCCAAGCATTCAAAGGGCATTTCATGTTTCATTGACATTAACATATATATATATATATATATATATATATATATATATATATATATATATATATATATATATATATATATATATATATATATATATATATACATACATACAATTGACTAATTCAATCATTAATCATTGCACTTCTGTCTTTAATATAAAGTAGTTTGTGACTGTGTGTGTGTGTGTGTGTGTGTGTGTGTGCGTGCGTGTGTGTGGTGTGTGTGTGCGTGCGTGCGTGCGTGCGTGTGTGTATGTATGCATGCATACATACAAGTTCGTTCATCTATCCGTCATTTTTCCTAGTACTTTGCACACCAGTACAAATTAAATAAAGTTGTTTTAATGGTGCTGCTGCATTAGTGAAATTCTTGCTAAAACATTTGCCTGACCATAAATAATTTTGTTTCTGCCTGGCAATATCATTAACGTCAGTAAGGTTATTGTTGATAATATGACCAAGGTATGCAAGGTATGTACATTTCTCAGAATATGCAGGCCTCGACATTAACACTGGTCAGCTGGCCCGACGCCCTTTTTTATGGCTTCTGGGCCAGTTTGGGCCACAATGTTTCATATTTTATTGGCCCGGTGGGCCATCATAGTTTCAGATCGTTTTTATACGATTAGTAACAGCACTGTTATGCTGAGCACTGTCTTTTAAAGGCAGTATAGGTGAGGAGGTGTGGTGAAAGGGAGTTCCATGATAGCTTCTTGAAATGATTTTGGGTTTTTTTATGCTCTATGGTATGCTTTTTGGTAGAATCATATTCCATATGCGAATGGCTCGGGGATAAAATGAAAAGACCATTGCATTTATACGACACCTGGGGGCTACGTAATGTCCACGGGTTCGAGAGTGGGTTAGTAGGCCTGGAGAGGGGGGGTGATCTCAATAATGTTATTTATAATTTTGTAGGTCGGACTTTTTGTGAAGCTCATGTATTGCGGACGCCTATATTTTATTTGGTTGCGCCGTGTTACCAATATATAGAAATGTTCTTCTGCGCAACACGTATAGGCTATCGCGATACGCCTTCAACATTCCGATTTCATATAAACCGACTGGTTCACGGACTGTCCAATAGGTGTCATGACAGTGCCTAACATACATTCCAGGACACGCTAGGGTGCAGATAGCTAAGTTTACCGTAATTTTGTACATCAGTCCTAAAGTTTATATTCGAAAGAAATAAAACCCAATTGTAACAGTTATAGTTATATACAGCGTCAGGTCCGTTTCGCCTGTCGTATTTTTGAGTATAACTAGCTGTAACTCGATACGGGTTGTCAAAAAATGCCGACAATATGCACGCGGCGGCATCACCCATCGTTCTCAAAACGCAACCTGCTGCAGCTATGACAGGAGCTTCTGATTCTCAAGGGTTCAGCCTACTGTTACATTTTCCATTGATGACCATGTTAACGTTATGCACGATTATAAGAAAACGGGACCATCAAAAATTCTGAAACTTCTTACTTACCGTTGCCATCATCTCATTGACATGCTGATCAAGTTTAGTCAGTCTCATTTTTAGTCAAAAACTCATTTAAAATGCCTGAACGTGCCATACCCGTAATTTTTTTTACCAATTTCTGCATGAATTACTACGCACACGTGCCTTGTGTCGAAAAAATTGCCAAAAATCCTTTCGCCTATTGAAATCATCTAAAAATCCACAGTTACATTGCCAACATGTTCTACCAGCAAACTTGCCAATGTGCCTGGTTCAAAATGATGATTTTTTTTAAATAACACATATCTAAAATTACTCTTCCCTACATTCTTGTGTAACACACCTGGAAGTCTAACTGAGGCATGATCCCTCAAACGATTCTAGCAGCAACATTGTCTGCCATGCAGAATACTGACAGAAAGCATAACAATTAATCACCAACGGTAAACGAAATTATAACCAAACATCATCAAGCATCATCGGCTTGTGCGATGTATTGCAAAATATTTTTTTTTTAACTCGGGCCAGAAACTTTTTTTTGGGGCAGTAACTTTTAAAATCTACTGGCCCAACGGGCCATTGGGTACAACAGCTTATTGTTGAGGCCTGATATGGTTACTGATAGCAACAGGGTGAATATTTTTCTTGTCCTAACCATCTCTATATTAATACGCTAACTTTGGGGGAGGTCTGGCAGTATCTCCTCCCAGGCACCGATACTCACGCGCCTTTTTCTACATTCCTTCGGCTCCTTGCACCAGTGGCCTCTGATCTACCAATTGGCCGTGAATTTAAAAGAAGGAAAGAAGGAAACAGTAGTCGAATTGTGGCCGCATTGAGGACTACCTTCGTGGTTGTTTAATGAGTGAATTTTTCCTAGTACTTTCACATGGGATACGTTGGTAAAGTCATTGTTTTCCACTTTCCTTACTACTTCATTAGATCTTTCATTCGACGGCAACAAACCAACATTTCTAAATCATTCACCAGGTTGGGACTAAATTGAGGGGTATCTGCTTTGGGCTTTTTCTTTGTAAAAGTTACATAATTTTTGCACAGCAACTTGTTACTAGAGCAGCATTGTGCCGTGAAATGTTGAAGAAAATCTAATCATAGGACACATTTTGCAGGAATCCTAAGAAACGTTATAATAGCAGCCAATCTGAAAATTAAATGTGGCTTCACTCCTTTTGTTACATGGATGGGTGTAAGCCACTCTTCAGATGGCGTAACTGTCACTCTACCATCTCTATTTCTATATTTATATGCATCTGATCTACCAATTGGCGATGTATATAAAAAGCCACAAAGGCAGTTATTCTACCTGTCGGATGATGGGTTGTATACAGTGGTGTATTGATACGTGAGCAGATAGCGTTTGTCCATTGCCATCAAATCAAGTATCCAATCTAGTGGTACAGGAAACTTTACTAATGTTTCACTCATGATATACTATCCTCACTTTTCCACTGATGGACCCTAAATGTGGTCTGTAGCGATTACTACTTCATTGGATATTTTGTTCGATGGCAACGTACCAATATTTCAAATCATTCACCGGGCTTGGCTGAAATTGAGAGGTATCTGCTTTGGGTGTGTTTTTATGCTTTGTATTTTATGTGATTTTGTCAAATTACACACAGCGTGTTTCAATGGTGCATCAATGCTGTGAAATGTTGAAGAAATCAAATCGTAGGACAACTTTTGCAAGAATTCTAAGAATTGTTATAATGACAGCCTATTTGAAAATAAAATGTGGTTTTACCACTTTGGGTACATGGACGGATGTAAGCCATTCTCTAGATGAGGTCAGACCATAGTTGAACATCCTGTTTATTATTTCAATTGGCGATGCTAATAATTCACTAATAAATTCACTTAATGTGGGTAGTGGCGGATGTACATATGGTCTGTGGCCAACAAAAGCCACAGAGTGGCTCAACACTCAATTTGCTCATTGTGTCATCTTTGTCCGACAGGTAGTGAATTATTTCCGAGTAATTTCTCATTGGATACGTTGATAAAGTTAATGTTTTCTTTCCTACTAAATTATATCTTTTATTTTATGGTACCAACATTTCTAAATCATTCACTCAGCTGGGCCGAAATTGAGGGTATCTGCTTTGGGTGCATTTTTTTAAAGGTATTACATTTTGTCGAATTACACAAAGCATGTGTGTTAATGGAATATCAATGTGCTGTGAAACTAGCTAGGACGGGTGTAAGCTAGTACAGTAAGATTTGTATGCATTGTAATTTATGTCAAACATATTGCCATACTTGACACAACAATCAGTGAGTTTGCTCAACTCAGAACCACTAGGTATAAAAATACAAAGGTTCAAAAAGTGGAAACCCTAGACAATATCAAAGATTCAAATAATTTACTAGCAACTGCAGCAAGAGCAACGTGTCTGTAATTATTATTATCAAACAGGTCACCTGCCTTATTTTTAAATATGGGGCTAAGATGGTAATCATCATAGTATCCGGTAAAAAACGTGAATTAACATGCTGCTATATAACACTGACATAAGAACATGAAGTTTTTCATTTGCATATTTAAAATGTTCGTTACTTACACTATCATAACCCTTGCCTATAGGCATTGCCCGTATTATATCTTCAGTTTCCTTAACGTTAACAATCATTTGATCATTAAACTGCACAGTACTCATTGATCTTTTTGGTGTTGGCGGAGAGCCACGATGGACTGGTAATGATGAAGCCACATATTCTTTACATTTTCTGCACATGAAGCACCATCAACATTGCTAGGATTTGGCAACCTGGCATTGTTAATATGTTTTATGTCCTTCCAGAAGTTTAAAAAATCATCACTGCATAGTTTAGAAGCTAGTCACTCAGCTTTAATAAGCATTTCAGCATTTTCCCCCACAAAGTCTTTTGTTGCGTTTAAAATGAGCACGTCTAATTTTTATTATGTTATATATAGGACCGAGATGAGGACTCCCAGCAGACCACCAGATGAGAAAAGATTCTCTAGCAGCTAGATGGGAGTCTCTGACTAGGTTGTTCCAGCCAAGAACAGCATGCTTAGAAGATATATTACTGGCCTTAGTAGGGATTGCTTCAGCAGTGTTCTTGAGTGATTTTATAATATTGCAAAGTACGTATAGCAAAAAGCAATGGTCTCTCTTCATTACAGTTATGAAGGTCCTGGGCACAGGACAAGGTAGTCGAATTTGCTGAAGGATGTGATGGTCTCTGAAGAAAGGAATAACTTGACAATTACGTCAGAAAAGCAACATAGATCATCAGTATACCCTACAAACCCTCTAGTTTTGTTTGCATTTCATGGGATTTCCCCTACCATGATTCACTAAAACTTCTGATACGTTATAGCAGACATATTTCTGTATATATGAATCCTATAAAATACCTTCTGTTGCAATTAGTTCTAGGTTGACCCTCTTTTGGCTGTAAAAAGACTGGACTATTTACCGACACCTAGGAAAAACCGACAAGCCCTATTATGTACACTATTTATAACAGAGTATTCTTTTGTTTTGTGCCATTAACCATAATAGAGAGTACCAGACCAACTGTTTTGTAAAACAGTTAAAAGGCATGCCTCAGTTACATTTTGTTTTACCCTTTAAAAAAGCCAAAGCTCTGTTCGCTGCAGTAGCAACAGTTCTTACCATAATCTTATAATCAAGATGTTCAGCTAAAATCAAACCTAGATATTTATAATTGTTTACAATGCATAGAGTTTGATCCCCTAAAACAAAATCCTGAGGTGACTTAGGTATTGATGGATTATGAAAATGTACAATTTGGGTTTTGTCCTTGTTAATAGACATATCCCAATCACTACACCACTTCCAAATAATATTTAGCAACGTCTGCAGTTCTTCTGCTGAATTGGCCGACAATAATGTATGTAATTACTAACCATAGCAATGTTACACTTTTGAGATATATTTTTAACATTAACTTTAATAATGTTAACTATTTTTATATCCAAAAATGAACATATAATATGACAGAAACGATGCTGCAACTTACACAATACTGCTGTCGCTGTCTCCTCTGAACTGGTTTGTTGCTTGCTTACAGCCTTCACCTCAAATGTGTACTTGTCTCCAGGGAACAATCCACTCACAGTCGTCTCCTTGTCGGAAAAAGCCGGAACTTCTGTCCAAGCTGTTGAGTGATGTTTGCCTTGGTATCTCAGCTGATATGAATCCTGGGAACTTCCTGTGGTAACTGCCCAGCTCACTTTGACACTTGTGGTATTGAGAGTTTCTGCCGTCAAATTGGTAACTGGCAGTGGCTCTGTTTCAACAGACAAATATGAATCACATTAAAAAATTTTGTGCAGGAACATACATCAGGTATTTTGAAATAAATAATCACTTGACTTGGCCATGTTATGTATGGGCTGGAAATATTTGTCACTAGGTGGGAGCATGTCCCAACAAAACCGGGCCATTTTTAACATAGATAGACGGGACATTGTCCCCAGCTCTTTCACTCTCACCAGTCCATCTGATTTGCTCACCCTCCGAATTCTGCCTCATCTTCCTGGTACCCATCCCTGATTGGGTAACTCCATTGGTCATAAAAGGCATGATTTTCCATAAAGTGGAATATTTACTTATTACTAAGATTACACTTGGGCATGTCTCAAAGTGATACATTACTTTACCCAATAACAAAGTGATACATTATTTAACCCAATAACAAAGTGATACATTACTTTACTCAATAACAAATTGATACATTACTTTACCCAATAACAAAGTGATACATTACTTTACCCAATAACAAAGTGATACATTGCTTTACCCAATAACAATTATTTTAAATGCATCACTGTGCTCTGGCTTGTTTCCTGACAATTTCAAACAAGTGCAAGTCAACCCACTTCTTAAGAAGTCAGCTTTGCCTAAAAAAAACCTAAATAGCTATAGACCTATTTCTAATCTAAGCTTTATTTCCAAGGTACTGGAAAAAGTTGTAGCAAGCCGTCTAAGGTCTCACATCAGTTAAATTCTATGTATAATGTATTACAATCAGCTTACAAACAGTTTCATTCTACAGAGACTGCTCTTTTAGAAGTACACAATGGTGTTACTCTAAATATGGACAAAGGTAAAGTAACAGAGCTTACCTTGCTTTATTTATTTGCTGCTTTTGATAGTACTGACCATAACATACTCATTAAATCCTTGTCAATGTGATATGGCATATCTGGCACAGCCCTGAGCTGGTTTTCATCATACTTAACTGATAGATACCAAAGAGTGAAGATAGTTAATTGCTTTTCAGCAGTACTACCCAGTTTATGCAGTGTTCCTCAATGTTCTGTTCTTGGACCATTACTTTTGTACTATACTATTACTCAACTCAGTTATTCAAACTCACAACTTGGATCACCAAGTAGTCACCCACCTTAATAAGGATCTGATCTGACCATTCATATTCTATAACCATAAACACCTTGTATTTAGAAAAAACTAAACATAAAACATAGAAAGGTTACAACACATTAGTGTTGAATTGTGGTGCGAGAACTGTTACAGATCTATACAAAACTGGTATCTTCGTAATAGTTTGGTGCACAATAAGGATTACACAGTATATCTAGATATACTTACTAGCAGTGGCTTCCACTTGTGCTGCTTTCCGACCAACAAGGTCATCTATTGTGACACAAAGCACATTGATAGCATAAGTCTGTCCTGGGGCCAGTGAGGTGATGGTCACTTTAAGTTGATCCACATTTGTAGTCAGTGGTACAGCGTCTTCAGTGTACTTGATATTCCACTTCAGACAAAATGAGTCACTGCTCTCATACTGCCACTCTATCTTCACACTAGTAGTGGTTGTAGCTACCACTTGCAGATGTGTTGGAGGCAATGGATCTGTGGACAACATAGAGATGGTTAATAGGTATATCATACAGGTTCCAGTAATGAAAGGAGGGTGAGAGGATGAAAAGATAAGGAAGGGAGTAAGGGGAGGTAGTGAAAATGAGATGGGGAATCAGTGACAAAACCGAGGGGAAGGGGAGAGATAAAAATTTACAGAAAAGCAAGAACTAGTAATAATAAAAATAATTATAGAAAAATAATTATTCGGTCAAGTATTTTTTTAAACAAAATCAGAGACATTTTCCTATTAAAAATTGCCAAATATTTTGTCAATATCTTGAATATATTTGAATTTATTGAAATAAACATGAAATTGTACTCCAATATCCGATCCTGTTCTTGCAGATGCTAGCATTAACATATTAACTGAACCTGTTTTCATTGCTGGATGAATTTTGATCAAGATGCCAAAAAACAAAAACCACTCCAGAAGATGTATATTGATTTCACTAAGCTTCCTTCACCCACTGTTGTTCCACAAGCTACTTATTACTTTCTGTATCATATACCACCCTTTGTTTACTTTCACAGGTTATCTTCATGGTTGACCCTGTAGTCCTCTACATTACCACAGTCCATGCACTTGCACAATGCTGTGCAAGACAATCCATTCGTGTGACACAAGCAGGTGGCCTTTCCTCTACATGAGCCCATACATTCACATCTGACAAGCTCAAGAACAGCAAGAGGAGCTGGCTTAACAAGATATCTCACAGGCGTTAGCTTGTCATCAGCATTCTGTTTACATCCATTGTCTTTAAGGAGTGGAAGTTCTGGGCTCCGTTCTTTGTATGACTTGTCTCGTCTTTATATGAAGTTGGTTCTTTCTATGTGAGGCTTGAGGGCGTTTAGTGTTGTTGGCAGTTTTTCTCCTTCCAAATATTTGGTGTTGAAAAGCTCTTATCGTAGCTTCGAGACAGTCTCTTGTTCGAATAGACATTGCAAACAAACTTTTCACCCTCAAGACCCACATAGAAAGAGCCAACTTCAAGATATTGACTAAATATTTTGCATTTAAGTGGGTTCTTGGTGGGAAATGTACCTAATTTTTTCAGAATTTGAATTGAATTTGAATGAATAATTATTGTGTGTAGGTATGTTTGAGGCCTCATAAAAACGAAAAGTAAAAATATTCCAGCCAAGTTTTTCAACATTGCAACCATTACTATTTGATTGTGTAATAATATTGCTACTACTACTTATTGGTGACTGTAATTACCTCTTCAACAGGGATCTGCATGTTATTGGCTGATCTGATGGCAATACACATATAGTGGTAACAACAATAACAACTATACTGCAACGTACCGAGAACTGCTGTCGCTGTCTTCTCTGAACTGGTTTGTTGCTTGCTTACAGCCTTCACCTCAAATGTGTACTTGTCTCCAGGGAACAATCCACTCACAGTCGTCTCCTTGTCGGAAAAAGCCGGAACTTCTGTCCATGCTGTAGAGTGATGTCTGCCTTGGTATCTCAGCTGATAAGAATCCTGGGTACTACTTGAATTATCTGTCCAGCTCACTTTGACACAGGTGGTATTGAGAGTTTCTGCCTTCAACTTGGTGACTGGCAGTGGCTCTGTTTCAACAGACAATAATTAAATGCATTAATAAGATCTTTATAGCGGTATTAGAAAACAACACAAACAACAAAAGTTATCCATCATGATGCCATGTTGTCAGTGCTTTCCAGAAACGTCGAGTTGGAATTGGAAGGAACATGTTTGCCAGGGGGTGAAGTGTAAAGCACTTTGAGCAGTCCCAATAACTGGATTTGTAACACGAAGATGCTCTTTATTTATTATTAGGTAACTGGAAGCAGTTGTTTAAGTATGGGTAATGATGGTGAAACATGAGGTGCCCTGGATACAAATACTAAATCCATTCTATTCCAGTTTGGATGGAAGAATGCCCGTAGCCAGCATTGTGAAAATTTCCAATTTACCTGTTATATGGCAGTTGCTGTGGACAATTTTAAGAATTTTTGATGGTCACGTTTTCTTATAATCAGACAAAACGTTAACATGGCCACCAATGCAATTCTCAACTGTGGTCTAACTCCAATACCGACTCTGTTCGTGGAGACAAAGAAATTACCATATGCCTCGAGTTATTCTCGAGCATTGGCCAGGCCGTATCATGTGATATGCCTGACGTCAACCGAGGTCAATTTCCCTCGCACTGATTGGTTGTGCTCACACCCGGTGACTACATCCGGTACCTTGCATCCGCTTTTGTTTACATAAACATTCTCCGTGTTCATCGTCTATTACTGCGTTCAAATGACATTATGTCATCGGTAACTCATAAGCTGAAGCGTGGAATCGGTGCTGCAAAGCAGCGTAAGTGTGCGCTGCTGCATATAGCGCGCTCTGCGAGGTGACAGCAGATAGAATCTGTCACTGAACTTCAGCTTCGAGTTCAACCACGCTGCCGGCGGTAGCGATTATGACAGTCACAATGGCACGCGAAGTAAGTTCAGTTTATGTGCGATACACTGACACGGCAAATAATTTTGTTATATATGTTTACTATCATTGTGTCCCAGCAGATTAGTTCATAAATCACGATGTATACGTAGTTGAATGTTGACATAAGTCCAAGTCACTACCGTAGCAGTTCATCCAGGGGTATTATCCAGGGGCCATGTTTACTCAAATCAGTGCCGGTGGGTGTGTGCTATATTATGTCCCATTTTTTTTACAATATAACATTGTTTTGTACAGCATGGATTTGAATTTTATTTAATTCAACGTACATCTTCTGGAACTAGCAATGGAATACATATACTAATTATACGTACAACAATGCTGTATTTTGTCAGCAGCATTTATTTACAATCTGTTTATTATCTATTTCCAGATATCAGGTCATGCAGAACTATTTGTTTCATGAAGGACATCAGCGATGTAGAGGAAGTTTGGCTGTGGCAAACTTCTAGAAAAGATAGGAGTGATGCGCTTTCCAGATGAAGATGGTGAAAAGGTGCTCTCGACGATTGCAAAGCAGCATGAAGGAGACAAGTCTTATTCATGCCCATGATGTCAACTATGAACCAGGAACATTCTAGAAACATTCTGTGTGTGTACATGTACACTGTGGATACAGTGGACATTCTGTTCTCCAAATATGTACAGACAGTCACCTGTGAGGATTGACATTTGTTCCCGTTATTCCCATGAAATGGGTTTTGCATGGTATTTCTGTGAAATACAATAGTTTTATTTTTCTAAAGGCAGTTTTTATGATCAATATACATTATTAGTTGTTCAATGGTCAAAGGACATCTGCTCTCCAGATTTGTGCAGTGAACTGTAGATTGATATGTTCATTTTCGGAACACATTTTTTTTCTTCCTATTGCTGTGAACTGCTTAGGTTTGGACATGTTATAAATTTTGTGAAATATAATGGTTTTTATTGGTGTCATATGATAGAGGACAGTTTGAATGACATATATACAAAGTTTCATCCATCTGGGTGTGTTTTTAGAAGTTGAACTGTGTTGCCTAATGTATATAAACTTTGAATGCGATTTTCTCAAAAACGTGTTTTTTACTTTGCTTGTTATCTTCAACTGAGCCCCATTTTGTTATTTCTCAACACAATAACTTGAAACTTCTCACACTCCGTCTTGATAGTTTCCTTTTTAATGCCTATAGATTAGTTTTTGGGAAAGTTGACTTGTTATCACAAAATTAACCATGTGTGTAGACACACACCTCCATTCCCGATAATAAAATTTGAAAAAAAATCACCACATTTTTTTACCAACTATTAAAATAACATTCTATAGGTGTTCATTGGGGTTGTGTAAGGTAACTTTGCCCCTAACCATCCTAAAGTACTGGTTTTGGCTTTGGTCTTAAAATAAAGCTAATACATTGCCCTATCCATACATCATATGGCAATCAATTAAACAATATTTTGTTGCAAAGATCATTGACCTTGACCTTTCACATTGATAGACCCAAATTTAATAAACCCTAATTTTGTTGCAAAAAAACACTGTGAGATGTGTTTGCTTATATTTGGTATTGTCATAGCAGTACACTCATAATCTCTGGTATAGTGTCCCCTTGTGAGAGAGGTTGGAGAGCAGTGAGAGAATGAGGGGAGAGCTAGAGACGAAGGAGAGAGGGTGCAGGGAGAGGCAGAAAGGGGGCGAGAGGAGGGGAGAGAGAGCTTGGAGAGTTGACAGATGCGAAAAAGATGGAGAGGCTGAGTGCACATAAACCATGTTATATTTTGTGTTTACTTACCCACAGTAGTACTTATGTTTGCAAATGTCTGACTCTTAGTGTTGCTCGTTGTGACAGCAAACAGTTTGATAGAGTAAGTCTTTCCCGATAACAGTGGGCTGAGGGTAATTTCCCGCTTAGTCTCATCTTCTTCTGTATGATCAACAAATGAACTTTGTTCTGTATCTTTGTACTGAATCAACCATTTCACAATGATCGATGCAGTGTTGTCATACTTCCATTTTAGCTTCACACTTGTGGTGTCTGTCCATGTAACTTCCAGGTCAGTCGGCGGGAGCGGATCTGAAACAGAATAATTTCACATATTGTATTTCGTTTTTACTTTATATATATATATATATATATGCATGTGTATATATATATATATATAATATATATATATATGCATGTGTATATATATATATATGCATGGCTGAAATAATGGGTACAATCAACACACGCATGCACGCACACACATATTTGTGCTAAATAAATAAAAATTTGCTTCGAGTGAAATATTATTATGTGTGATAAGTTGATATTAAAGAACCTACACAAGCAGTTTCCTGTGGTTGCATATATTTTGGAGTTGTGTAATTAAGTAATTAAAGTCGGAAATGTGGCCTAAAATGCCGCCTAATTGTTGCATGACAATATATCGCTTTTATTTCCATAATTTCATGTCATTCTTTGTATAAAGATTGTATTGAAATAAAGAGTGCACTTGTTCCAGTACCAAACACTTCATTCCAACACTTGAATAATCTTTTATATAAAGTAGATTGTGATTGTGTCTTTCTGTACATGTCTGTATATTACCTTATGTCTCTTGTGAGTTTTGCATGTATGGGATTGAAATTTGTCTGGGGACCCACAGTGATGGTTTGTACATAATTTTTTTTAGGTTTGGAACATATGTGGACGTCTGATGTAGATTACATAACTCAGAACAAGTTACGTACAATTGTTACCATTACTGCGCGTTTCTACCATTGTTACATGATCTATGTCAAACGTCCACCAAATGCTTCGTGAAACCGGCAGTTGTACATGCTTTTTGTGGGCATGAAGATGTCATTGCCTTTGGCATTGCCCTACCAAAACTTAACTGGGTGGTGCAAGGAATCATAAACTTGACTGGGTGGTGCAAGGAATCATAAACTTGACTGGGTGGTGCAAGGAATCATAAACTTGACTGGGTGGTGCAAGGAATCATAAACTTGACTGGGTGGTGCAAGGAATCATAAACTTGACTGGGTGGTGCAAGGAATCATAAACTTGACTGGGTGGTGCAAGGAATCATAAACTTGACTTGGTGGTGCAAGGAATCATAAACTTGACTGGGTGGTGCAAGGAATAATAAACTTGACTGGGTGGTGCAAGGAATCATAAACTTGACTGGGTGGTACAAGGAATCATAAACTTGACTGGGTGGTGCAAGGAATCATAAGCTCTTGCCTTTTCTCCCGTGCAACACAGGCTACTTGGCTAGTTGAATAACACATTGGAGCTTCATCTATTCATATATAAGTACTTGAGCTGCGTGCCTGTGCTATTACCTAAGAAATACTTACAAGTGACAATGAGCACCATCAATCATGTCCAGTTAATAACATTGCACGAAATGCACTTTACTGGATGCTCAGTCAAAACACAATTGTTCTTGCTCTGTATTGTAATTTTTTTTAATATAGGATACATTTCAAACAAAATATTTATGCTATTTAAAGTAAAAACTACTGCTTTAAATGTTTAGGATTGGAGCAACACTTCGTGTACCCAAGATTTGAGCCATGCATATAATGATTGTGGATTGTCTATCTTTGAGAATATTTCAAGATCAAAAACGTTTATTCAAACAAACTCAAGCAAAATCATTTAGCAATACAATACAAAACAGATGACTTGTAAGTGAAATGTTTCAAAGGAGTAAGACAGAAGTGAATTACTTATTATAAAGTTGAGTTACTCCCATACTGCAATACTGAAAGCAGATAAGTACATCTTCATCAAATCTCATAAACGGTCACAAATAAATAAAACAACATTAATCATTTTGTATAATATTATACTACTGTGATAATCATTACATATCATCAGTAGAGAATATTTGAGTTTTTATTCTGTGCGTGTGCGTGCGTGCGTGCGTGCGTGCGTGCGTGTGTACGTGCGTGTGTGTGTGCACATGCATGCATGTATGAAATCACCATATGAAATCACCTTTCTATGTGTATTATGCAACTTGTATTTGTCTGACCTTGTCACTTACTGGTTTGCAAATTAATGACGGCTTCAGATCCCTTTGTTGTATGCGTCCACACAGTTATTTTGATGTTGTACGTACGACCTGGCTTTAACTTTCTAAATGTATACTCCAAAGCAGAGCCCCTGCAACCAACAACATGAATGCATTTACAGGCAACGAGTGTAAACAAACGTGACATTGGATTTTTACTAACAGCCTTGACATTCGTATTAAAACTGTTATAAACCAACAAGTTAAATATGTAGTTATAGTGTATACCCATATTATGATAACAGACACAGTTGCAGCAAATTTAATAAAACATAATGCCTTCCCATATACAATATATTACATCAATTAAAATACAATGAATAATTATGAATTTGGGAATAAGCTTGAGTTGGCTGTAAAGTGTGATACACAATAATATATTTCACATACAGCAAGTTTGACATTTTTGCTTTAACAGATTCACATATAACAGGTTAGCTACCTACATTATTTACATGGCCAAAGTGAAATACAGTACACATTTGTGACAACCAGTCACAATGTTGATTACAACATTCAAAACAATCAGCTTCATGTAGCACACATGTACAATAAGCAAATAGGAAATGAAGAACACTACAACTGTAAAGAGACATTAAATAGAGCTAAATCTGACATTAGAAAATGGATAACATATGAGCAACAATTGGCATGATATGGACGTGTTTCTATATAATGAGTAAACAGAAAAGTTCTATTTCAACATGGGTTATTAAAAGCCAGATCACGCATAATATACATTTTGTGTCTGAAGAAGAATACAAATGTGGATACTGTTCTAGGAATTAACATGAAACCTTGGGCTAGTGCTAGTATAAACGTTTCTTAGCAGTGTGTGATTTCAGCTTGTGTAAGTGTTACACATCCTCTTTTTCAACAAATTACAGTCATGTAATCAGCGTTCGAAACAACCATTGTCCATTTGTCCGAGACAAATGGTAATCTGATCAGACAAACAGAATGTCCCTTTATGGACAAGTGAAAATTTACAGATGCATGAATAAAAGCATTTTATTTGAGGAAATTCAACTGCAGATAGAGTTCGCCAGTGCATCACATTGTGATCTCAGTAGCATGTTGGCGTTTTATCATTTTGCCTCTATGGTGTGCAACACATCAGTTTCCACTATTATGTGCATGTAGATTAGTATCTCCATCAAATGTGTCATGTGCTGAGAGCCCCGATCTAGCTCTGGTGTTCAAGTGATAAAAGCTAAGAATCGATAATCGAGGCTATATTGTGTTTGTCCACATCGCCCATCGGTGCTGAGCACTATGTTGAAAATCGTTCAGTGTGGCCAATGCCTAAGTTGCTTCCATGCATAGATCATATTTACTGAAATTTAGAAACAGCAGATTAGAGTATCACTACCTTATATTGGATATTATATAGTTTGAACCACTATTAACCCATGCTAACTACCTTACATTGGAATAGTTATATATATAATTGAACCACTATTAACCCACGCTAACTTAGAAGCCGGCATGCCTCATATGATATGCAGTGTGGTCACGCTCTGCCTATGGGTGGAGGGATGGTGTATTCAACAACAAACTGTTGCTGAAGCCCGACTGCTCACACATGTTTTATATATATATATATATATATATATATATATATATATATATATATATATATATATATGTACATGTATATATATATATATATATATATATATATATATATATATATATACATATATATGAATATTTTTATTGTGCTGATTGTGGAAGTTCTTAGTTATTAAGCAATTATATAATCTTTAATTTTATATTTTATATATATATATATATATATATATATATATATATATATATATATATATATATATATATATATATATAATGGCACGAAAACAGCAGGAAGATTGTATTTGTTTTCATATAAATTAAGTCATTTCTTTTTGTTTTTTCTTACAGCTTTGCCTCATCAATTACTTGGACAAGTACTTTTTTGATGGACAAGTAGATTTCAAGATTGACTTGTCTGGCAGGTAAGAGACAATTTTTGCTTATTTCTATTACTAGTAATGAAGGGGAGATTGGGGCAAGTTGTAGCATAAACAACATATTTAAGGATTGTGGTTCAGACTGATATCCGATCGAAACATTTTGAATGCCAACAAAACCACAGATATCTCCTGCAGATAGCAAGTGCATAGATAAATGCCTAGTGCTATACACACTTGCACAATTATATGTTTACGAGGTCTTCTAAAAGATTACATTGTACTGTACTCAGATGTGGGGCAAGTTGTAACAGCAAGTGGGAGCAAATTTACATTTTATAACATTTTACCATTGGGGAAAAATTAACATACCCGTATAATAGATTAACTGCCTTAAATTGTTCTAAATTATAATACATACCTAGGATACATGACTAGCTTACATTACTTAATATGCCCAACTTAAGATACTTACTGGAATCTAAATCTAAATTGGCAGATCTCTTATTAAAACGTGCAAACACTGTTATGTAATGGACAAAATCATATTAACTACAAATTGTTCAATAATCGCCATCTGATTCACAATGGATGGCACTTTCCCCAAATGTGCTTTCCCTGAGTAATATTTTTGCTTGCAATGTTACAATTTGCCAGAGAAAGAGTTACAACATGCCCTACAACCATCTCATTCACAATATATGTAATTATATACACTGCTTAACAGCCTATTTAACAGCTACAGCTAATATTCCTGACTACAGAACCAAAGAAAGAACAACATAGGATAGTTCTTCAGGTCTGCCATGACAAACTTTAGGAACAGATTGAACAGGATAGGTGATAACAAACAGCCCTATCTCACTCCTATTTCCACTCTGAACCATTCTGCAAATTGAACATTCTAATACATAGCTTGAATCATAGATGTAATCTTGGGGTCCAAATGCAGCCTTGAAGTCCACAAAATTTAAGTGTCTTGGGACCTGATGATCATTTGCCTTTTCCATGATCTGTTGCACTATGAAGATAGCATCTACTGTCACTCTGTTCTTCCTGCTGCTTTAATTGATGTGCATCAATGTTGTCATAATGATAAAGGTGTGTTTGACACCAAAGGATCATAGCTATATATTATGGGCACTCGCTAGGACATCCCAAGTAAGTCTAAGTTGGCGGTTGGCTGTGGTCTTGCTGAAGGCATATGTATATATATATATATATATATATATATATATATATATATATATATATATATATATATTACGGTGGTCCTTATTTTTGAAGTTTTGACATTGGGACACCCTCTCATTTTGTTGTGTGCTAATGCTTATACATATATATATATATAATTATTATATAAGGGCATATATGAGCATTAGCACACAAGAAGCCTTGCTTTTGTCTGGTCAGAATTTACACACATTATCATACTTACCTGTCAACTCTGAGTCCAGTGTCTGTTTCTTCACCATCATTAGGCGTGATTTGTAGTTGGTAATGGGTCAGTCCACCTTTTGGTTGCGTCCAGGAAACTTTCAGGGAAATTGGTGAACGATCGTTTTTTTCCTCCTTTAAATCGGCTACTGTTTCTGGCTCTGGAAAAAATAGCCAATATACAATAATAAATAAAGTGAAAACAGCTTTCACACTTATTTTCAGAGAGTATGTCTCATATATGCTTCATGGAAATGATGTATATTACATTATCCTTGAAAACCAAGTTCTTTAGAGGTAATAACACAAATATTTTGTAAACACAAATGAAAAGTTGGACATCAGTAGTGCTGTGTACTGAATGGCTGTATATGGTATTCAGTATTTTTTTAAATGGTATATGATTTATTTTCTCTTCCTCGTAAAGTGTATTGACTGCCAAAATGCATTTAATAAGCCTGATACATTGTTTGCAGTTTGACTATTTTGTAATGAAATTTTTTTTATAGCAAGACAGTGAAGTGGCAGAAATTATACTTAGCACGTTAGTATATTAATCATCTCAACGAATGACTTCCGGAATCTTGGTGTAGCAGCGACTTGAAATTGGTGTAGAGAATTTACAGAAAAAAGTGGAATATCAAATAGAATAAGTATTAATATTACATATATATATATATATATATATATATATATTATACATAAACGTATTGTAGATGTATATTATAAAAAAGTTTTTGTTAATTATTAGTCAGATTTTAGAGTAAGTTAGTTTCGGACTCCGACAGGTAGTCAGTGAGCATTAATAGGGTTGTTTACCATTCGAAAACTGAGATAGCATAGTGAATAGTCATAAACAGTGGAATACTGGTTAGAATAAGTATTACTATTACACATATACTATATACACAAATTTCTTATAGACATATATTAAGAAAATGTTTTTATTAACAGAGGCAGTATTTTTCCCGGATTCAAATTCAACGAGCGATAAGGGGGAGTTTGTGTACAGGTCATGAATTAAACTGGTGTACCAAACTATCATATACATTGTTCTGAATATTCAAAAACAGTGAATCTGGTTGGGGGACAGTAGATGATAAAGTGGGGGAAGACGACGAGAGAGATGCTAGGGAGAGCTCACCTCAGCCAGGGAGGAGGCTGAGAGGAGGTAAGGTGACCGGTCATAGGGAGACAGGACGTAAGGAGATGGGATGTAGGGAGACAGGATGAAAGGAGACGAGAAGGAAAGAAATGGGAGTGAAGATAAATGGATCGAAGGTATGGGGAGTGGGGGGGAGACAGTAGCGAAGGAATCAGGGGGGAAGGAGACGAAGGTGAGGGAAGGTGTCAGGAGGGAAGGCGACGGGAGCGCAAGTTAGCCAGGAGACGGGAGGGAAAGGTGACAGTTTGATGAGTGAGAGAGAGCCTGATAACAGTCTGCCACAAAGTTACAAGGCGGCAGGACAGAATGGGATCCATCGGAAGAGCTATTCCGAGGCAGTGATAGAGGGGGTGAGAAAGAAAGCGAGGGTGTTTGTGGGGGACTCAATAGTTAGGAAGACTGATACAGTCTTAAACAAGGGAGATGACGTGGTAGTTTGCTTGCTTGGGGCCAAAATAGAGGCAATAACTGAGAGGGTAGAAAACATCGTGAGTTCGTGCAAGGGTGGATCTTTTTAGTACACGTAGAGACAAATAATGTAGAGAGGGAGGATACAACTGCCATAGCTAGAAAATACAGGAATTTTGGTCAGAACACTAAAGCAGAAGTAGGTTGAGCAGGTAATACTGTCAGGGATTTTACCAGTAATAGGAAGGAGGGGTCATAGATATCGAAATTGCCGGGGGATGGCAATTAACATGCTAGTCGAGAAGCTATGTAGGGAAGAGGAAGTTGGTTTTGTGAATTTGTGGGGAAGTTTTGTTGGAAGGGCTGATATGTACATGAAGGACGGGCTTCATCTAAGTGGAAAGGGGGCAGCAGTTTTTGCGGATGGACTCACAGCAGCAGTAGACAGTGGCATGGGTAGCATATCAAATATTTTTGGTAGTAAACACCATTTTAACTAGAAGCGCACAGGGGTTACTTAGAGATGCCTCAAGCAGGACAAGAGGCCACTAGTATAGATAAACCAATAACAGAATGTCCAAAAAACATGTCTGAAGCAGGTTATAGATGCGTGTGTTTAAATGCTAGGAGTATAGTAAATAAGAAAAACGAATTAAACATTATGGTAGAAGATATTGATCCTCACATAATTGGTATTACCGAATCATGGGCCAACACAGACATAACAGATGCTGAATTAGGATTGACAGGATACGTAATGTTTAGGAGAGATCGAATAGAAAGAAGGGGAGGTGGAGTTATTTTATATGTTAAAGAATCGATTCAGGCTAATGAAATAAAATTAGAAAGGAAAGCAGCTTACGATGAAGCTGTTTGGTGCAAAATAGTTTCAGGAAATTCAAAATTAACTATTGGATTAGTTTAACAAAGTTAGACAGAAGATAACACAAAATGCTATAAAGGAAGTTAGTAAAGGGGAATGTATCATAATGGGAGATTTTAATCATTAACACATCAAATGGAAATCTCTAGAGAGTACAGGGGGTGAGGACCAACAATTTCTATTTTTAATTCAGGAGAGCTTCCTTACTCAGCACGTGCTAGAACCAACCAGGGGAGAAAATATATTAGATATAGTTTTATCATCACAAAAAGAATTAGAGGACAATGTAAAAATACATGAACCATTTGGTAACAGTGACCACAATCAAATACATTTTGACATCAATGTAAAATCAGAAAGTAAAAATCGTACAGGAGAAACTTCCACAAAGGTAACTATAAAGATATGAGAAAACACTTAGCAAAGCTAGATTGGAATAACATGCTGATGAATAAGACCGCAATTGAATGTTGGAATATTCTAAAATATGAAACTGAGAGTATCATCGATAAATTTGTTCCCTTGAAAAAAAACAAGGAAAATGGTATAGAAAGAAACACTTGTCAAAAGAAGCTATTAGAAAAACAGTGTTTAAGCAAACTATGTGGAGGGTTTATAGGCATACCAGAAATTATGAAGACTATGCAAATTACAAAGAGGCACTTAACCTAGCTACAACTGAAATTAGAAAATCTAAAAGAACCTTTGAAAAAAAATTGGCAGGTAATATAAAAAATTACAGCAAGAGTTTCTATGCTTGTGAAACGAGTAAACAGAAAGTTTGAGATAAGGTCGGACCACTGGAAAACAACAGGGAAACATAATTTCAGATGGTCTCAAATGGCAGAGGTCCTGAATGAGTATTTTAACTCAGTCTTTACCACAGAAGATATCAGCTCACTTCCAATTCCATTTACTAAATTTGAGGGAAATAAATCAGAACATTAAGGGCAGTTATTTGTAAATCCTGAAATGATAGAAAAGAAAATTAAGAAGATGAAAGACAATAAATCACCTGGAGTTGATGGGATACCACCAAAACTGCTTAAGGAAATTGTTGAGCAATTTAGTACACCTCTTGCAAACTGTTTAACTTGTCACTAGAAGAAGGAATAGTTTTTTTCAGAATGGAGAGAAGCAAACATTACGCCACTATTTAAGAAGGGATCTAGGAACAAGCCAGACAATTACAGAGCAGTGAGTTTAACATCAGTTGTAAGTAAATTACTCGAAACATTAATTACAGACCACATGGTGGAATTCCTTGTAAAACATAAATTAATAAATACATCTCAACATGGATTCCTAAAAGCAAGGTCATGTCTAACCAATCTCTTATGTTTTTTAGAAGAAATTACAAAGTGGGTAGATGACGGGTCACCAGTGGATGTTGTCTATTTAGATTTTCAGAAAGCTTTCGATAAAGTGTCACATCAAAGATTGTTACTTAAACTAAATGCTCATGGTGTAATCAACTGGATAGAAAAATGGCTTATACACAGAAGACAGAGAGTAATAGTAGATGGTGAGATTTCAAACTGGAAATTGGTTTTGAGTGGGGTACCACAGGGATCAGTATTAGGCCCTAAACTGTTTTAAATATATATAAATGATTTGGAAGATGACATATCTATCAAAGTACTCAAATTTGCAGATAACACAAAAGTATTCAGAAAGGTTACTAATGGTACAGATAAACAAAGTTTACAGGATGATCTAGATAAATTAATTAAATGGTCAGAAAAATGGCAAATGTTATTCAATTTTGGGAAGTGTAAATGCATACACATAGGACATGGAAGAAGAATATAAAATGGGGAATGATGTACTAGGTAGAACCACACAAGAAAAGGACTTACGAGTAACATTTAGTGCTGACATGAAAGTTTCAAGGCAATGTGGGATTGCTGCTTCGAAAGGAAATCAAATTCTATGGCTAATTAGGAGAACTATCATGTATAAGGAGAAACAGCTAATTGTACCCCTGTACGAAGCAATAGTTAGACCACATTTGGAATATTGTATTCAAGCATGGAGGCCGTATCGTAAAAAGACAAGCTAGAAAGACTACAACAAAGAGCAACTAAAATGATTCCAGAATTGAGAGACCTTAGTTACGAAAGTCGCTTATTACAATGTGGTTTGACAACACGAGAGACCAGGAGACTAAGAGGAGACCAAATAGAAGTGTTTAAAATAGTGAACGGTTATGAGGATGTTGATAGGAATATGTTCTTCAAACTTAAAGAAGGCAGTAGAATCAGAGGATTCAAAGCAGCATTAGTTAAAGAGCAGTGTAGGTTGGACATGAGAAAGTACTCTTTCTCAAAGAGGGTGATAAATGAATGGAACAAACTGCCAAATGATTGTGTTAATGCCAGTAGTGTGAATATGTTTAAAAATAGAATTGACAGATATTTGATAAGGGCGGGCTACACATAGCTGAGAAAATTGTTGGACTCTCGATAAGCCAATGGCTTCCTTGTCCACTTGCCATCTGGAACTTGTTGTTTGGTATGGCAATCTTGTTAAATCTATTGTCAGGGATACTGACAACAATCTTTTATTTCAGTTCCCCGGTAAGTATGTACTTACTATACTTTCGGAAAAATTCAGCCTTAAACTTTTACTTTTGATATATTTTACAAATGTCAGCACCCAAAATGAGAATATGGAACTATGACCACCATTTTTGCATGGTGCAATTTGGTAAATGACATATTAAAATTTCAGGATGGTGTTTTGTCTAATTTAATTGATATTGAAAAATCACTGTTCTGCTAATGGTGTTTCCTCCAAACGTTTCCTAAATCAGCTATAAATATCCAAAATAAATGTGGCAGAACACCATCCTGAAATTTTAGTACATTGTTTACTAGCAAGGGACTATGTACAGTAAAAAAATAAATAAAAAGTTGAAACTTAACACAAATACGGGCTGCTGAAATCAATTTCGGGATTTTTTTCGTGTTTTGTTTTGAAATTCATGCACATATCCCTATCATTCTTGAATACAATCTGTACCAATATGTCTATATATAATAAAACAAATTCAGATATGTGGCTTGTAAACAGGTCAGAAATGTTATATGGCTCGTGGCACTCGAGTGACACCAACAAACAATGTTATTCCTGTTATATAACTTTTAATTGACACTTGAGCATACTTTTTCACGTCCTGCATTTGCAACTATGTCGACGGGCCAGTTTCACAAAGCATTCCTACCATTTGAAGGAACTGATGTGGACGGTTGATGCAGATCACGTAAATCACAACTATCACAGAAAACGAATTGATTAGAATGTCAGCTGCCATGTTTATCTGGTTTGATATATCATGATAAAATGCTCTAGGCCAATCATTTAGTGTTATTACCATCATATATGTATCCAGATAATGTATGGCAGCCTTGTTCTGACAATCCTATGTTAAACATACACTAGTGAATGTTGAGTGGATATAGGCACGGCTACCCATTTTATAAATATATTTAACAAGATTTAACAGGATTGCCATCCAAAACTACAAGTTCCAGATGGCAAGTGGACAAGGAGGCCATTGGCTTATTGAGAGTCCAATTATTTAATCATCTATTTATAGCCCGCCCTCGTCAGATAATAAAATATGACATGGAATGATGTAATAAAGCTTGAACATATATCCACATGTTTGGGGTTGTAAATGCCTTTTTCCTATATATGTATGATATTACATTCAATGTTTAAATCAGAGTTTATATCATGTGACAATATATGGTAGTTAGGCATATACAAACAATACATGCATGACCACCTGCCCGCCAGCCCCATTCACCTGGTCATTCGTTCACACCCAACAACTTACTTGTAGTGATATCAATAGATGAACCACTGCTTCTGTATGAGCCACTAAACGTATACACAGTTGCTGTGTACTTCGTGCCAACTTCCAGGTTTTCGATCTGCCTGTTTAGCTCTGTAACATTTGCCTTGGTAGTAGCCTCTCCAGTCTTCCCATATGTGATACCATAACCTGACTTTTCCCCTTCTGGATTCTCCCACTTCAGATTGAAGGACGTCTGCCCCACATTCTCTACCTCGAGCTTCTTCACATTTTCTGGAACTGCAAACAAATACAATTGCATAATTGGTTGTGTTTGAATATGGACAATAAATATGACCGAGACATGGCAAGTGGACAAGGAAACCATTAGTTTAAAGACAGTCCAACAATTTTTCATCTATGTGTAACATAATATAATGTTTATCGTCTCAAATAATAACATAAATTCATATATATATATATATATATATATATATATATATATACACACACACAATAAATCAACCAATCAACTATTAAGCATATTTAAGACAATGGATAAGAAGCAAATTGTTTACGTTTCCTTTTTCAATTATAAATGAAATATATTATGCGCCACAATTTAATAAGTGAAATTATTCACACATGAATTATAGTAGACCAAGCGTAGAGCAGCTAATGTTAGAAGATTAACTTTGTTGTACACGTAAAAAATATAATATTAAGTTAACAAATAGTTATTCACAAGTAATTTCTAACACAATACACCACAACTGTCTAATCAATAAAATATTTGTAATAAGATATAATAAAGTTTACCACAATTTACTAAATAAGTTATTCACACATGTGATGCCACATCCCAAAACCAGGCTTTTCTTGACAATTTTTCAAAACCATTTTATTACAGTTTCAAAGAGATGCTTTAAAATGACACAAACATGAACAGTGTATCTTATTCCTGGGCTAAGATATTATACTTTTAGTGTATACATTCATGGAATAACAGTTCTGTGAAAATCAGCTTTTAAAAAATTGCATTAAAAGTTGCTTCTCCCATAGCAAACATTCATTTATAATGCTCCAAATGGCATTATATTTTACATACACCCCTAGAAAGGTGTGCATAAAGAAGATTCAGAAGTATAATGTGGAAAAACATAATATTTATTGAATGCCACATCATTTACTACAAGGCTTGGTATTCCCTGAGTTAACTGCAAGGTGCAAGCACTGGTAGCTGAACCCCTAAAATAAACCCCTAAATTATCTGAAAATAAAACATTATTTACACATTACATACATAATAATACTACACAATGTCAGTTCCAGTAATTTGGAAAGTCTGTTCCTGCTGAGCCAACCAGTGCAGGCTCAATGTAGTCTTCCCCTGCTGAGGCGACCTCCATGGGTTGGACGCGGCTTTCCCCGCACTCCTTAACCACTTAGACTTCTGGCCTGCACAGTTGTCCACCTGCAGGTGTATATCCTTCTCACCCATGCTGTGCAGGTAGCTGATGATGTGGTCAGCATGAAGTCAGAAGATGCCACAGCGCCACTGTACCAGAATGCAAATATGCCTGGGGTGCATTTTGTGTAGGGTACATCATCTAGAAGGGTATGAAACATCATATTATACCAAATATGTCATCTTGTATTTCAAATAGCATTTTAATAACCACAACATCAACAATTAAAAAAGGCACATTCTCATATAGCGTGGTCTCCAGTCCTTGGGACTGCTCAAAGCACTTTACACTTCACCCCTGTAAGACCTGTTCATTCCAACGACATCTCGGCTTCTCTGGGAAAGCATTCAGCCATGCTGCAATTACTGCACGAAGTCTATTCGTTCAAACATCTACCTCTGTCTGTAGCCAGGTACTCATATATACAGCTGAGTGAATTGTGGGGTGAGCGAAATTGCCAAAGTTATGAAATGGCAGGAAAAGGATTCAAACTCGGGTTCTCTCGATTGAGGGTCCAGCATTCTAACCACTATGCTACCGCATCACACATCATCTTCAGTGCAGTTTTTATTCGCCTCAGACTAATTGCAAAGTCATGTATACCATTATTTTCACTGTTTTCAGCTGTTACAACAACTGCAAACACATTTAGGCAAGAAATACAGGGAAAAAACGTGAGGGAGGAAAGATTTTTCTCCAATAATTTTAACATTTCAATTTTTTTTATTAATAACCTGTTGAGCGGAGTCAAAGCTGTAGTAGAAGGAGATGTCGGCAGAGTTGGGCTAGTGTGGTCCGATGACAAGCGAGTCAAACGCCTGCTGAGCTTCCATCAGAGGCAGCAGCTGTGACATTGCAGTGGGGCTCCTCAGTGTCACTGTCATAATCGTCTACATCAGCTTGGGTTTCAACTGGCTTGTGACAGCAGATGTAGAAGCACTGGCCTGATCAACCTCTTCCTCCCAATAAAAATCAGATTCTACAATCATTGACATTGAATAAGTAGTCCATTTAGATTTGGTTATGACTGATGTAAAAATAAATGACAATGGGCTAAATTATTATACCTGGCCATATAGGCATGGAAGTGGGACCCTTTACTGGCTCAGCCTTAAGTTAAATAAGCTTAAGCTTGTAATGCATAAACAGTATAAACCTGAGGATGTGTTCGAATGTTCGAAAAATAATGTCTACCTTCTAGACTTATTAGTAATAGTGTCTGAGTGTGAGACTTTGTTTACACAGTCAATTTTAGCCTTGCCTTGGCTTAGCAACTAGCTCAGCCAACTAATCGTAATTATGCCTGTAATTATGTCGTTGCTTACTCCTGCAAGTGCATATTAACTTTATTATTTCGAGTAAGCAGGACCTGTTAACCTGATGATGTCAGTAACTTCATGTCAACGAAACACAAGGGCTTACCAGCATCTCCGTCATCGGAATTCACTTCTGACTCGTCCAGAGCGAAGTAATCTTCAATCACAGCAGCTGTCCTCGAGATTGCACCCATCGCACTATCCAACTCGGTAGCTGAATAAGCTTCTTTCTATGCCATAGTGCAAATCTTTAACGAAACGTAGACGAAAACAGCAGGCCAAAATGGTGAACAAAGAAGCTCAATGCTCATCCCTTGACTGGGCTGATCATAGGTGTGCACGCATGGAGGCTTCCACAGTGATCTTTCTCCATCTGGGACGGTTGTGGGCAGCATCGCTTAATTCCTGTGGCACCAGACCCGTCCATTCTCGAATGTTGTCTATGTACATTTTTTGTAGTCTTCCTCGTTTTCTACTGCCTTTGACCGTGCCTTGTAGCATTCCTTTGGCAAGTGTTTTGTGTCAGGTTGTATGAACGAACCATTGGAGTTTTTGGCATTTTACTGTGGCTAAAAGCGGTTCTTGTGGTCCTGCAGCTTCAGTGATGGCTTGCATTATTTTATGTGGTCTGTGTAAGAAATTTTCAGGATCCTTCTAAAAAATTTCATCTCAAAAGGCTTCAAACAAAGGAGTGTAAACAAGCCGACCGCGTACATGCACTTACATTTTCTACCAATCAGCGAGTGTTCCGCTACTTCCAAAGCAACTTTGTTGCTGGATAAATCATGTAAAAATAGGAGCTGTTCCATTGGTCTAGAGTAAGAGATTCCCAATCACACGTGTAGTTGACGTCATAAGCTTTCCAGCCATGCATAACATGTGAGGTTTCCCGCTTGTAAGCGAGCGAAAACAGTCGATGAAAACACGTAAAAATGACTTTGTTTCAGACTTCTCAACTACGATGCTAATCAGGGGCTTCAATAAAGTACTAAATATTACTAATTTATTATCTTCCAGCTGATATAAATGGATTTATGGAAATATGGATAATTTGCTGATCGATTCTGTCATTAACCCATTTTCAACAATTCGAAGGTACACCATGCATTTTAGGCTCCTGCGTCGAACAGAATCTTGTGAGAAGCGCCTGGTTTTGGCGCGGCGCATCAGATATAATAAATAAGACTATTATTCTAAATTATACTGGTATATCACAATTGGCTAGAGTAATCTTGTTCCCCAGATGTGATGTTTCACTGTCTTTTTAAATACATAAATATACGTACAATCATCAAGTTGGTTCTTTATAACAACAGTATTCTACATTGTGGGACCAAATATGCCAGTGTTTTTTTTTTTTTTGTAACCTGTCTTCTAAGAGATCTGTAAATTATGTGTTTAAACATATTCACGCTGCAACATTGACACAATATAAGCTGAACAAGCTTTTAAAACAGGCAACACCAGAACTTTTACCCGGGCATTTTTGCATGAGTCTGCAGAGAGCGGCAGCTGTTATCAATGTAAACGTTGAGAGAGTAAATAGTTCAGGTTTGTTGTCACTTTGTAGCTACTGTGGAGGCGCATTGTGCTGGTTCAGGGAACGATGAATACTTGCGATTTTGGAGAAATTGTCGAGAAAGCGTTCCATCAGATCAGCAGGTGAGCAGCTGCACACAGGAAATGTCGGTGGTAGTTTGTGCTCCATGATGCTGTTCGTAACTTGATACATGGTTCTTATGTCATGTAGAGATTCTCCGATTTGGCAACATATTAAGCTGACTTAGCGGTTAGTTATAGTTGTCATGGAGACGTGTATATGCACAACTAGCCGTATGTCTCACCATTTCCATTCTGCTTGTCGAAGTTGCCGTTTTGCATCTGATCGCTCACTATTGTGGCAGGGCGTCTTGGGGTTGATGATGACAGCATGGGTGATGAGGTCAAGGATATGGCCACCAACATGCGTTGGCTGTGTCACGTGCTGCTTGAAATCAGCCTTGTGTAGAAGTTGGGTGAAGCTCCGAGTGTCGTTGGTATTATCGTCACCGTAGTACACATTAAAATCACCAATAATTACACATTCGGTCTGGAGTGTGGTGCAACATTTCAAAACAATGCTGAACTCTTCGATAAAAGATTTAAATGGTTTAGATTTCTGGCTGGACAAAGGAGGTCGATACATCGTCACGAGTAGGCAAAGGAGGAGGTGCACAGATGAAACAACTTTTACATGACGCCAACTCCGTCACCTCATCTGTCGCTACTTAGGTGACAGACGTGGTACCCGTCTGGGGCTATGGCACCTATGACAGCAATGTCATTTGACAAGATCCATGTATCAGTCAGACATATGATGTCGAGGTTGCGTTTGTCGATGTCGTCTCGGATAATGCCCTATTGCACACTGACCAGCTGTTGATCAATGCCGGTGAAGTAGTTTTTCGGGTACCAGTTTTTTGCATATACATTGGTGTCACGCATACGGTCAGTTGACTATCATATCTGCGGTGCTTTTTAGCAGTCAGTTGATTTAGGTTCAAAGTGTTCATGCCCAACTGTTTATAAACAGGGCTGACCTCACCTGCACTATGCCACCTGCTTACTATCTTCACTATTGGCTTGATTTGCCTTCTCAATCCAGCCTTTGTCCTCGGCCTTGTGGTCTACACGGCTTGAGCCCTGCTATTGTTGTTGTCCATGGAATGATAGGCGGCTGCCGGCATTTCCTTAGGCCGAGCAGCAGCGATCTAGTTAATGACATGCTTTAGTGTTCCAGTAGACTAGGCGTAGCTAGTGGCAGCATGTAAAATAAATGCCTAGTCCTGGTATGCAGGCTTGAAACTGGTTTCAGTTCCACTAATATGATTGTGGTGGTTAGGGTACAAGTCCAAACAAAGTGATGATGAAAACACTAAATAGAAACTCTCAAATGTTTTGATGATAATCCTTGGATATTTGGAAATCGTATCACACGAGAAGACGGTCAAGTTGTGACCACATTGAACATTTGAGATAATAAGCAGACACAAACAGCTGTGCTACAACCAATACATCCAGGCACTTCCAACGTGACTTCTTAATACAAAGATCATCCTGTAAACTTAAACTATTGTGTAGCGGCTTGGAGCTACAAATGTGATAGAATTCAGAAACTTCAAAAGAAACTTGTCTGAATTATAAGTATAAGCACATATAATGCTCACACTGAACCATTGTTCAAGTCTTAAATTACTAAAAATGGAACACATTAAAATTACAACTAAAATTATATTATAAATTCACACATAACAAACTTCCCGTCTACCTTCAAAACTTACCACTTGATCAGAACAAAAGTATTCACAATTTTAACACATGGACAATACAACATACACACAACCAGGGTACAACACGAATTTGCAAAACAGTCTCAGATACACTTTGCCACATACGATCAATAATGCACCTTATTAATTTTAGTAAAAAACTAAATCTACACTTGCAGCACATCACACGGTTTTGCAGGTACGTCAAATGTCATTATTTGTATACATACATAGATACACTATTTAGTGGCCATTCATCATCACCATTGCTTCACAAGCACATTATTAAGTATTAACCACAGTTAGGTCTGTAATATAGTGTTCAGAGTTGGTACAATTTTACTTGAAGCATGCATGTGGATAATTGCATGTCATTTTATATTTGAGTCCATATTTATTTACCTCTATCACCAATCTTTATTTTCAAATAGCAAACGAATATATATGGTAAAACATACATCAAATGACACTAAAACCTTCCAAATGATTATTAGCAAAAATATTAGCATGTATGTTATTTTCATGACATATTTGAATAGGCATTACATCATGGCGAGCTATTTTTTTTATACTTAACATAATATGCCATTTTGACCCAAATTTGAAGAAATTCTTGCACACGCGATATATATTCTTAATTATATCACTAATAATTATATTAATCAATTGGGTGCAAATTGTTTTTTACAAAAGTTATTTTTCAGTGAAATATGATTATTGAATATCAATATTTTTGTGTGAAAGGACACAAAATTGCCATATCAATTTGGCATCTTGGTCAGCACCTATGCATTAATGGCACAGGACACAAAACCGATACCACAATTTGAGAATGCATACTACCTTGAGTAATTCTTCTACAAGGTTCATTCTACCACTCAGTCAAGTCAAAAGTATAGTACAGGTTAAACCGCTGGGAAAAGCTGTGCTCTTGACTATATTAAAAAACAATTTGAAGCCATTAACAGGGCTTCACATTTAAAAACAACACGTTAATTTAGGCGAGCGATTTGTTAGTTTTTGTACCGTGTGGTGGCGCCACCATTTCCAATTCGGATTCTGTCGTTGTCGCCATGACATTTTAATTGGTACTTGCTGACTTTTGTACAAAGAAAACAATTTTTACTTTAGTAAACCCCATACATTGCAATTGGTGAAACGGTTTTGAATTGCAACATGTCACCCATTACCGTAGCAGTGTACTGAGATCTGTGCCCAGGCCGTGGGTGGCCACGACATGGCACTGGTTTCGTGTGCGACTTCGCTTAGGCGGTTTGAAAACTGCAATTGAGATTCACAAATACGCCACATATAAGAATTGGATGTATAGTCATAACTCATAAATGCAGCTTAGTAGGCAACACCAATATAAACTGGGTTGAAATGGCATGCTTCCATTGCATCATAATGCCAAACGCACAACTTAAACGCGGTGCGCAAAAATATGAATTTATTATCTGCACATGAAATCAATGTTAAGTGGTACTGGAAATGTGCGTAATGAATTTATGTGTTCAGAGCGGTTGAAAGACGAAGTGGAACAATGACAAGGTTATTATTTTCGATTCTCGAGTCGGTCAATCAGATCGTAGTGAAATATTGTTGATCCCTTAACTATTCCATAACTGTATATGTATTTTATTCAGTTCGACATACAACATTATGTGACATTTAAACATAATACACATCGATGTTAGTCCACTCATTTGATAACGTTTCATAAACCGCGCGGCCAGCATAGCTTCGGTTGCGTTCTTGCAATCTTAGACTTGGTGCAGCGGGTTGCGATCGCCATCGCCTGCGTTATAAAGAGGGTAGACTTTCCTAGTGAATCTAATATTCAAGAAACTACTTATAAAGACGAACACTTGCAGGCAGCGAGTGATTTTAACAATTGATGCGAGCGATAAATCGCTCCCTAGATTATTGATTTGCGCGAGCAATAGGGAGCGAGAGCGATAACTCGCCGCAAACATGATGCCCTGCATTAGTGTTTGTCTACTGTTATGTTAAATAGCGCCCCAATGATAAAACATGTTATAATTGATCCCACTAACTGTTGGAACTTGCACCATACTGGGGTCAATTTTAACAAGATTTAACAAGATTGCCATCTCGAACAACAAGTTCCAGATGGCAAGTGGACAAGGAAGCCATTGGCTTATCGAGAGTCCAACAATTTTCTCATCTATGTGTAGCCCGCCCTTATCAGATATCTGTCAATTCTATTTTTAAACATATTCACACTACTAGCAGTAACACAATCATTTGGCAGTTTGTTCCATTCATTTATCACCCTCTGTGAAAAAGAGTACTTTCTCATGTCCAACCTACACTGCTCCTTAACTAATGCTGCTTTGTGTCCTCTGGTTCTACTGCCTTCTTTAAGTTTGAAGAACATATTCCTATCAACATCCTCATAACCGTTCACTATTTTAAACACTTCTATTTGGTCTCCTCTTAGTCTCCTGGTCTCTAGTGTTGTCAAACCACATTGTAATAAGCGACTTTCGTAACTAAGGTCTCTTAATTCTGGAATCATCTTAGTTGCTCTTCGTTGTATTCTTTCTAGCTTATCTATGTCTTTTTTACGATATGGCCTCCATGCTTGAATACAATATTCCAAATGTGGTCTAACTATTGCTTTGTACAGGGGTACAATTAGATGTTTCTCCTTATACGTGATAGTTCTCCTAATTAGCCCTAGAATTTGATTTCCTTTCGAAGCAGCAATCCCACATTGCTCTGAAACTTTCATGTCAGCATTAAATGTTACTCCTAAATCCTTTTCTTGTGTGGTTCTACCTAGTACAGCATCCCCCATTTTATATTCCTCGTCCATATTTCCATGTCCTATGTGTATACATTTACACTTCCCAAAATTGAATAGCATTTGCCATTTTTCGGACCATTTAACTAATTTTTCTAGATCATCCTGTAAATTTGTTTATCTGTATCATTAGTAACCTTTCTGAATACTTTTGTGTCATCTGCAAATTTGAGTACTTTGCTAGATATGTCATCCTCCAAATCATTTATATATATTAAAAACAGTATAGGGCCTAACACTGATCCCTGTGGTACCCCACTCAAAACAGATTTCCAGTTTGAAATCTTACCATCTACTATTACTCTCTGTCTTCTGTGTGTAAGCCACTTTTCTATCCAGTTGATTACATCATTGCCTATACCATGGGCTTTTAGTTTAAGTAACAATCTTTGATGTGGCACTTTATCGAAAGCTTTCTGAAAATCTAAGTAGACAACATCCACTGGTGACCCGTCATCTACCCACTTTGTAATTTCTTCTAAAAAACATAAGAGATTGGTTAGACATGACCTTGCTTTTAGGAATCCATGTTGAGATGTATTTATTAATTTATGTTTTATGAGGAATTCCACCATGTGGTCTCTAATTAATGTTTCGAGTAATTTACATACAACTGATGTTAAACTCACTGGTCTGTAATTTTCTGGCTTCTTCCTCGATCCCTTCTTAAATAGTGGCGTAATGTTTGCTTCTTTCCATTCTGAAGGAACTATTCCTTCTTCTAGTGACAAGTTAAATAAGTTTGCAAGTGGTGTACTAATTTGATCAACAATTTCCTTTAGCAATTTTGGTGGTATCCCATCAACTCCAGGTGATTTATTATCTTTCATCTTCTTAATTTTCTTTGCTATCATTTCAGGAGTTACAAATAACTGCCCTAAATGTTCTGATTTATTGCCCTCAAATTTAGTCAATGGAACTGGAAGTGAGCCGATATCTTCTGTGGTAAAAACTGAGCTGAAATACTCATTCAGGACCTCTGCCATTTGGAACCCATCTGAAATTATGTTTTCACTGTTGTTTTCCAGTGGTCCGACCTTATCTAGAACTTTCTGTTTACTCCTTACATAAGCATAGAAACTCTTGCTGTCATTTTTTATATTACCTGCCAATTTTTGTTCAAAGGTTCTTTTAGATTTTCTAATTTCAGTTGTAGCTAGGTTAAGCGCCTCTTTGTAGTTTGTGTAGTCTTCTACATTTCCAGTGTGTTTATAGACCCTCCACAGCATCTGTTTGTGAGCAATTTTTCTAATAGCTTCTTTTGACACGTGTTTTTTCCTGGATCTTTTCCCTTGTTTTCTTAATGGAATAAATTTCTCAATAATGCCCTCAATCTCATATTTTAAACAAGTCCAGCATTCTGTTGCTGTCTTGTTCTTCAGCAAGTTATTCCAATCTATATTTGCTAGATATGTTCTCATCACTTTATATTTGCCTTTGTTGAAGTTCCTCCTCCATTGTTTTTTATATGTATTCCCTGTTTTTACTTTTATATTAAAATGGATTTGGTTATGGTCACTTGAACCCAAAGGTTCGTGTACTTTAACATTGTCAACTAATTCATTTTGAGAAGAAAAAATTAAATCTAACACATTCCCACCTCTGGTTGGTTCCAAGACATGTTGAGTAAGGAAACAATCCTGTGTTAGAAGTAGAAACTGATGGTCGTCACCTCCAGCACTCTCTAATGATTCCCATTGTATATGGCCATGGTTAAAATCACCCATTATAACACATTCTCCCTTGCTCACCTCCCTTATCGCCTTTTGTAATTTTACATCTTCCTCTTGTCCTATGTTAGGACTCCAATAAACTACTCCTATTGTTAATGTTGAGTTCCTGGTAACTATGTTACACCAAATTGCTTCCACACTATCTGCTTCACTTTTCAGTGTAATTTCATATGCTTGGATAGATTCTTTAATATACAAAATTACTCCACCTCCCCTTCTTTCTCGTCTATCCTTCCTAAACATTACATAGCCTGTTAGTGCTAACTCAGCATCTACTATATCTTCATTTGCCCTTGATTCTGTGATGCCTATTACATGAGGATCAATATCTGCTACCATAATGTCTAACTCACTTTTTTTATTTACTATGCTCCTGGCATTTAAGCATACACATTTAAGTTCATTGTCTGAAATTATTGGTGAACATTTCTTTGGATGTGTATTTGTAGTAGTACTCCTTTGGTTTTCTCTGTCAGTTCCCCCTGCGCATCTAGTTTAAATAATCTATGGTACCTGTGCCCTCGTCGACAACTCCGACAAACTCACACGCAAGAACTGCAGCGCCCTTCCCTGTCAGATGAAGTCCATCTCTCATGAAAAAGTCACCTCTTCCCACAAAGTTTAACCACATGTCTACGAAGCCTACTCCCTCCTCCATACATACCTTCTGTACCTGTGTGTTGATCGCCATCCTTCTACAGTTCCTATATTCCTCACCCCTGCCTCCCATTATTGGTAATATCCCCGACAATACGATCAATTGTAACACTTTAGAGGCCTCATAAATAACCTTTCATTGAAATATCCTGTTTTTGTTACAACTAGCCCTGGTCTTCCCTGTCGAATTGTGCGGCTGTCACTGGACAGGGGAGCCCAGGGCCAGTTTTGACTTCAAACCCAGATTGAGCTAACATTTCGGTCATATCAAATGTTTTGTTTATATGCATGCATATAAAATATAAAGAAGATCTGACATGGTTAGGTTAGGGCGATTGCCTGAATTGGCAAAGTCTGGACCATTATCTGACTTACTTGTGTAGAAGAGTCCCACTGTCTCAGCACTCTTCTGGCCTCCACTGCTCAGGTTTCCACTGAAGGCAACCACCACAACTGTGTACTGTTTGCCTGAAGTCAAACTGTTAAATGTTGCTGTTTTTACATTGATCTCCTGCTTTGGCTCTGTCTCGCCTCTCAGCTCAACTGTGTATCTTTCCACCAGTCCTGGACTGGGTTCATCCCATGTGACAGTCAGTGAACTCACACTAGCAGTTGCTTGAAGCTTCCTAATGACATTCGGCTCTGAAACAATGACAGTTTTAAAAGTGGCACCCTTGTGTATTCTTGGTGACATGTATATTTTGTTGTATATACACAACCAGTTAGAAGGGAAGAGCTGATTTCTTTCTCATACAGCTAGACATTTTATTACATCTGAATATTTGTTGTTATCACAGTGAATTGTTCACATGTAGGTAGCAATTTAAAATAACCACACATGCATGCACACATGCATGCATACACACACGCACACATGCACTCATAAAAAAAATCTGATATATATAAATAGCTGTATAGATAAACCCTTTCAAACATGTTCAATTCAAATCAGTTTGGGTACATAACAGAGGGCAGCTGATAATCCTAGCATGACTAAAAACAGCAACAGAAATTTCCAGGACTCAATATTCCCTCTGTATGTATTTTAACCAGATTGTAAATTGGCAACATATTATAGATCAGTGGTATTTAACCTTTTTGGCACTGTTGCCCCTTGAGCTTACCAACAGAGCTGTAGTTACCCCCTCACAGTTTAAATGGAAACATAAAAAAGGAAATGGGAAAATAAACAACGTTCTTTTGATTCTCATCATGTTAGATTCAGACAAACGAAGAAAAAAAAAATTATTTCTAGGTGTCACTACCCTTATCTTAGTTCAGATAAAACACATGACAAGTCGTACGCTACAGATGCAAGTGTCAGTGTGACTGTTGGAATTGCGTCTTCTTGACCAGCTGTGAGATGTGAGGCTTTATCACAACTAGAGCACATCGCGAGGTAGGACAGCTTTAGAATGAATGTATGGTCCATCATCTTCATGTGGAATTTTTGTTCTTTATCGGTTCTCCCCCTTTCCAGAAACAAGGCGATATCTTCTCTCAGTTTGAACACACGTAGAAAGAGTTTCCCCCGTGATAACCAGCGAACCTCCATATGGAACAGGAGTACACTGAATTCTGCCCCAACTTCCTCGCACAACACTGAAAATTCTGGATTTCGTAGCACTGCCTTGGATATGATAAACAATTATAACAACCTCCGAGAAGACATTGATGAGACCAGGGGGAATGATGCATTCTTAACTTACAGTAGGCTTACATCACTGCATAAACATTGTCAATGTGGCGCAAACATTATGATTGAATTATACCTACCAGGGAGTACTAACATTTCCGTTAATTAAAATGTTCTCATTACCCCCCGAAAATTATCCGGGGGGGTAATTACCCCCAGGTTAAATACTATTGCTATAGATACTGGTGCAGATTGTTTCTTAAAGTGGATATTAACAAGGGGTTTCTGACTGGAAAAGATGCAGCCTCTTGAAGAAAACCCTTTAACAAATTTGAAACTGGACATAGCTAATGGTCCAGACTTATTGTGTAAATGTTTTAAGAAACTGCTTCAACATTGATATTTCATTGGCCAATATTTTTTAGCAAAACCACACAAACAAGCCAAATACCATAGGATTGGAGGGATGCAAATGTAACACAAATCCACATTGGTCCACGAAACAACTGTAACAATTACTGGCCAGTGTCACTCACCAGCCAAGTGGTAAAACTATTAGAAAGATTAATACAAGACAGTTTGCTTAAACTAGCGGACACAAACAATACTTAAACTAGCTGACACAAACAATACTTAAACTAGCGGACACAAACAATACTTAAACTAGCTGACACAAACAATACTTAAACTAGCTGACACAAACAATACTTAAACTAGCTGACACAAACAATACTTAAACTAGCTGACACAAACAATACTTAAACTAGCTGACACAAACAATACTTAAACTAGCTGACACAAACAATACTTAAACTAGCTGACACAAACAATACTTAAACTAGCTGACACAAACAATACTATCAGCTGTGACCAAAACGGTTTCCCCAAAAAAATTCATGTATTACACAACTATTAGAGTGTCTTGATGACTGCAATGCAAATAAAGTTAACAGTTCTGAAACAGATGCTCTTTACTTACAACTCAAAGGCCTTTGATACTATATGTCTTAATGGGAGCCACTGATCCCTACTTGTTTTAACATAACATTTTAACATAAGTTTCTTTTTTTTTTATTAATTATGGTTATCTATACTGGTTTCAAATAAAGATGTATGCACACCAGTATTATTATATATGTGCTTGTATTTTATTTGTGTTAATGCATATCTCTATTGTTTAATTATTTGTTATTTTTGGGGGTCAAAAAATAAACTTCTTGTTCTTGTTCTTCTATACCACATAATAAAAAATAATAAAACAGGTAGAAGGCAGAGGGTGGTCCGAAATGGTCATTCATCATGGAAAAATGTAAGAAGTGGGGTTCCACAAGGCTCAATTCTAGGGCCATTACTATTTTTGTCACACACATATATATATATATATATATATATATATATATATATATATATATATATATATATATATATATATATATATATATATATAAATGATTTATGGAGTTAAGGCAACAGCCAAAATGTTTGTTGAAGATACAAAACTCTACTCAAAGGTGACTGTGAAGCTCTCCAAGATGTGACTGTGAAGCTCTCCACGATGATCTAAACAAACTTGCAGTTTGGTCAAAAAAAATTGGCTATTAAACTTTAATGCCACTAAATGTGTAGTATTTAAAATAAGAAAAAGCCTCAACTACGCATACAGCAATGTTAAAAGGATTTAGGAATTACCATCTGTGATAACCTAAAACCAAGCACCCATATAAAATGTAAAAGATAATAAAGACCTTATATGAATCAATGATTCGACCAGTGCTGGAATATGCATCAACAGCGTGGAACCCATTCTATCAAAAGGATATCAATGAATTGGACAAAGGTTCAGAAGAGAAACTCAGCAGAACACGTATCAAATCAATTCCTTTGGAACAGAGACGACCTGAAGCAGAGCTCTGTGAGGTATATAAATATCTCAGTGGCATAAACATAACAAAATAACTCAGAGCACTTTTTCTATCAATGTAGCAGCAATCTGAGGTGCCACAGCTTAAAACGAAGGAAGATGTAAAAGTTACTCTCGTTCAGAGATACGGAAACGCTATTTCACAAATCGTGCCATCTCAGACTTACTTGTGTAGAACTTGTTCTCGACAGAGTCACTGGTCTGACCTCCACTATTCAGGTCTCCAATCACTGACACCACAACAACAGTGTACTCAGTGCCAGCTGCTAAATTGTTGAATGTTGTTGTTGTTCCACTGACATCAGGAGTTGTTGTCTTTGTTGTTGAACCTTCCTTCAGTTTGACTGTATACTTTGTACCACCACCAGTAGTGGGGGCTACCCAGGTAGCTGTGAGTGAGTTCACAGTCACTGTCGCTTGAATGTTGCTAGGTGCATTCGGCTCTGTATAAAGACATCACAGAAACATGAGAACACCAGTATAATTCTGGCATCTATTCAAACAAAACTTGGTGGTAGACACTAGAAAAAACTAATCTTTCATTGTTTTGTCTTTGTTATGATCGTGTGCAAATAGTGAATTTAATTGTGCTAAATCTGATACCTCATTAATGCCAACAATAGTGTCCCAGCCCAGGGATCTACCCTAGGTACAATCTATACAGTGAACTACGCTTAGTAGAATCACTTCTGGCAAGAACGATTTCATTCTATTAAGCATTCGTATAAGTGGCAATTTGTAATACCACGGAAATAGGGAATGGTTCTGTCTCAGCCAATATTTTTGATTTTACTTCTACTTCAGTTCGTTGATGTCCAAATATGTAGTGTCTGAGTAGTTTATGTGACAATAGCAGTCAATTTAAAAAATGCCTATTTTTGCTCAAATCATCGAAAGAATTGTAATTAGTAATTAATTTAGTAATTTGATTTGGCAAGGTTCAAAATACAGTCGCGCCTCGTTATTACGCGGATTCGGATATAACGCGGTCGGTCGTGGACCCCGATTTTGTGTCGCCAGGGGAAAATGCCAAATGGGCCTGCTTAAACCTGTTATGCTTGATGAAGCAGCATATTGCTTGTTTAATTAGGACTGGGAACACTAGACATGTGCTACTCGAATTCCACCGGAAGACAACATAACTTTTATTACTCCAAAACGGTGAAAGAGCTACACTGTAGTAAGTAGCTGTACAACGCACCAGTTATAACGATCCTATTACATGACATCCCTCCTTTAAACATCCCTCCTTTAAATGTAAGAAGGTCAAAAAGAAACCATTCATCAGCTTTAACGAATGTTCGCTGTGGATAAATTGATATCAAGCGAGTAGCAAACTAGGCTAATATAGTCACATTATATCGACTATCAAAATCACATAGAATGTCACAGAATGGTCACTTGTGAAACAGATCAATAATACTATAAATGTCAAATAGTATTGAAAACACAATTAAATGTCAAATCGCATAGGCTTTCTGATTGCACGACCGTATCTAGAGAATCGTTCATTCTGTGGAATCTCTTCTAACGGAGGTGGCTCAGCAACGACTCTTCTTGGCGGCACAGCGACGACTCTTTGTGGCGACGGCACGTCTGGCGGTACCGGCATCTGAAGAGCGTTACCCTCTCGAGCGTCGGGATCATCCATCTGAGGAAGAATCAGCGGCGGCTGCTCACGTGTCCTCCGTAGATGACGACGATTGCGGCGGAGTTCTCCTCCCTCGTGCTGGATCACGTATGACCTCGGACTCTCGTGTGTCCGCTGAACGATAGCGGGATCCCAGCCCCACTTTCTCTGGACACGTACTACATCACCAGGCTTCAATGGCTTCAATGATGTAGCACCGTGGTCATAGTCCTGTTTGAACCGTGTCTGTCTGTCCGTTAAGTCTTGTTTCGCGTTTACGACTCGCGGCTCAAGAACGGCTTTGGTTGTCGGCAACTTTGACCTGAGTAGTCGGCTCATTGCCAGTTGTGCTGGTGCATAGCGGAGTCCACTGATCGGCGTGTTCCTATATTCTAGCATCGCTATGTAGGGATCACGACCCTCTTCGTCTGCCTTCTTGAGGAGCGACTTCAACGTTTGCACGACTCGCTCTGCCTGCCCGTTCGATTGAGCATATGTTGGGCTCGATGTAGTCACTGTGATACCCCAATTCTCCGCGAATTGCCGAAAACTATAGCTACCAAACGGTTGGTTGTCTGCTACGATCTCTTCGGGTATTCCATGACGTGCACTGATGCTCTTAACATGTGAGATGACACATTCGCTTGTCTTGTTCTCGAGCAGTGCCAACTCGGGATACTTCGAATAGTAGTCAACGACTACTAGGTAATCTTGACCTTTGAACGACATAATGTCCATTGCCACTTTGCGGAACGGGCCGTCTGGGATTTTGTGTGCTATCATCGGCTCCTTCTGATTGCTCCGGGCGAACTGTAGGCATGTTTTGTACCTCGAGACGGTGTCCTCGATTGCTTTCGACATTCCCGGCCAGAAGATAGCTGATCTAGCTCGAGATTTCGTCTTCTCCATCCCCATGTGTGGTTCGTGCAGCACTTCCAGCATTTCCGACCTCATCGACTCTGGAATAACAATTCTTTCGCCTGCAAACACGAGTCCGTCGTCTGCACTCATCTCGTCTCTCATGTTCCAGTATGGTCTAACGTCCTCGGGTACAGCTGTCCTCGACTCTGGCCAGCCGTTCATCACAACCTGAAGTAGTCGCTGAAGAGTTACGTCATCGGCTGTAGCACTTCGGATTTGCTCGAGTCGTCCTTTACTTGCAGGGAAGTTCTTTGTAACGCTGTGGACCATGATCTCAACATCGTCAATGAGCTCCCTGTCTGGCTCACTATCTATGTAAGCACGTGGGAGAGCGTCGGCTACGTACAGCAGCTTCCCTGGAACGTATGACAGGTTTATCTCGTATCGCTGTAGCTTCAACATCATACGTTGCACGCGTGCCGTTGCGTTTCCGATCGGTTTCTTCATTATAATCTCAAGCGGCTTATGATCAGTCTGCGCTTCGATTTCCTTGCCATAAATGTACTGATGAAACCGGGAACAGTTCAGTTCTTTCTCCAACTGTGCGTAGTGTAGTTCTGGACCGACTAGTGCCCTTGACGCATAGGCAACAATTTGTCCTTCTTGTAGAAGACACGCCCCTAGTCCACTCTTTGACACGTCCGACTGCAACGTTACTGGTTTGTTCACGTCGTAGAACCTCAGTACTGGCAAACTGCTTAGAATTGTCTTCAACTCATTCACTGCATTTGTATGCTCTTGTGTCCAACACCACACCGCATCCTCTTTCAGCAGCGCACGTAGAGGACCAGTGATGTGCGACTCTCGCGGGATGAACTTTGCCTGATACTTCACAATGTTCAGAAACCTCAGGACTGCGCGCTTGTCCTCAGGCAGTGGCATGTCGACGATAGCTCTTACTTTGCTAGGGTCTGGGCTGAGGCCTGCTTCCGATACTACATATCCCATGTACAGCACCTCATTGACTTTCAACTGCACCTTTGACGAGTTGAACTTCACGTTTCGTTCTCTTGCCCTCTGGAAGACAGCACGCATGATGGCATCGTGATCTTGTTCATCATCGCCCGCGATGATGATGTCGTCAGCTATCACGTACGCTCCTTTGATGTCACCAAACGTTAGTTGCATGCGCTTCTGTAGTACTTCACTAGCTGAACTAATGCCAAACGGCATGCGCAGGAACCTTTTGCGGCCCCATGGCGTGTGGAACGTGCAGAGGTAACTGGACTCATCCGACAGTCTGACGTGCCAGTACGCCATCGACATATCTATCACTGAAAACACTTTCTTTCCAGCTAGACGCGACTGCACATCCTCAGGTGTCGGGATCTCGAACTGTTCACGCTTAATCGCTCGATTGAGTGGTTTCGAGTCGAGACATAATCTCAGCGATCCATTCCGCTTTTCCGTAATAACCAAGTTATTCACCCATGGTGTAGGTTGTTCTACATCTGCGACGATTCCGTCCCTCTCTAACTTGTCTAGAGCCTTCTTCAAACTCTCCACTCTGGTGTATGGAAGTTTCCTGGTTGCCTGGACTACCGGCTGTACGTCTTCTTTCAGCTCGATATGATACGGATGTTCAAATTCTCCAACTCCAGTGAACACGTCTTCATATGCTTTCATCAGAATGTCACTCGTTAGTGGCTTCTCACGCGACACCTCGCACACTCGTTTGACAAGTCCTAATGACTCACACGCTCGACATCCAAGTAGGGGTACATTGGTGTGCGTAGTAACAAAGAACTCGATCAGTGTCGGTTTATCCGCGTTCTCTGGTATGCACTGAAGTTTGACCGTTCCAGCTGGCTTCACTTTGACGTCATTCACGAATGCTGACAGTATCGTCTTTGCAGGCTGCAAAGCTACATTCGGCTTTATTGTCTCGTAAATCGTCATAGGCAACACATTCGCCTTTGCGCCAGTGTCTAACTTGAAGCTTATCTGCTGGCTGCCAATAGTCATCTTTGTCATCCAGTCATCATCATGAGTAGTGTGTGCATGTACGTCCAAGAATAACGAACCCAGATACAGGCATTCATTACTCTCACATTGTTCATCATCCACACCTTGCTATCGACTGTAGCAGTGCGGTGGTGTTCGCACGTTACCGCGAAGTGGTTCCACCCCTTGCAACGGTTACACTGTTTGCCGTACGCAGGGCATGACTTTGGTGGGTGTGACCTGCCACAGAATTTGCACTGAATGCTTCCCTGTGTAGCCCGTGGTTTGTGTGTACATTTGTACCTACCCTTAGTGTCATTGTTAGTTCCTTTAATACCCCTGCCACCTGCATGGGAGCCCTTGCTAAACGTGCTTGAACGAGATCTCTGCTTCACTACACTCACTTTAGCTTCTGGCTTTCCTTCAGACGCCATGACCTTCAGTTGCGCCCTTGTCGTCTCGGCTGCGCGGCACACATCTAATGCCCTAGCTAGCGACAGATCGGACTCTCTCAAAAGTCTCTCTTTAACACGCTCGTCATTGACGCTGAACACTATCTTGTCACGAATCATCAGATCCTCCTGGTCACCAAATTCACACAATTTAGCTTTCATTCTCAAGTCTTTGATCCACTGATCTACTAGTTCCCCATTGCCTTGATTGCGAGACCAGAAACAATATCGTTCGTAAACTGTATTTTTACGTGGCTTGCAGTAGTGACGGAATTTGTCTAGCACTGTTTCCCAGTTGTCTCTATCTTCTGCTGGTGGGACGTTAGCAGGTCCTGCTGGTCTAAACTCCCGAAGAAGTTATGTCTAAACACCTGCAAGAAGAAATTGAGGTCTCTAGCCACCGGCTGAAAGAGACTATGCAACCAAATAAGTAAGTAAGTATACTCTACTGACACGATAAAGCCCATTCAGACTTACTTGTGTAGAACTTGTTCTCCACAGAGTCACTGGTCTGACCTCCAATCACAGACACCACAACAATAGTGTACTCCATGCCAGCTGTTAAACTGTTGAATGTTGTTCCACTGACTCCAGGAGTTGATGTCTTTGTTGTTGAACCTTCCTTCAGTGTGACTGTATACGTTGTACCACCACCAGTAGTGGGGGCATCCCAGGTAGCTGTGAGTGAGTTCACAGTCGCTGTCGCTTGAATGTTGCTAGGTGCATTCGGCTCTGTACAAAGACATCACAGAAACATGACAATATCAGCATAATTCTGGAATCTGTTCAAACAAAACTTGGTGGTAGACACTAGAAAAAGGTAATCTTTCATGTTTTTGTCTTTGTTATGATCCTGTGCAAATAGTGAATTTAATTGTGCTAAATCTGATACCTCATTAATGTCAACAATAGTGTCACATCGAAAGAATTGTAATTAATTTAGTAATTAGATTTGGCAAGGTTCAAAATAGTAGAAACCCAAAACGGTATACACTTTGCAGGTCAATGCTGATAATGGTGGTGATTTCCATCCTCTAGCCGATCACACAACAAATTAAAAAAATTTCATTAGGGGTGAAATATTTTTCAGCATTTCCATTTTCACTTCAATTAATATTTGACCAAACATTAAGAAATTTAATAGATTGTCTGAAGATTTCTAAAAAATCACATTCAATAGTTGCACAAACGAGCTAGCATGTTTCAGTGAACACTAGGTAGGTATGATTTTTCGCAAAATTAATTTGAAATGAGACTAGCGAAAAAATTAAATTGAGGAGGGACTTTAAGCAGACTCCCCTGTAGTATTAATTTTGCAAATAATTTTTATTTTAGATGCAGTCAACACCACTCTTTCTAAGCACAGTACACTCCGTCACCAATTGCCTCAAAACTATTGAGTCACTCAAATCTCTCACAAAAAGTGCTAAATAAACTATCTAATTTTGCCAGAAATAAACTACTGCTTAAAGACATAGGTCTTCAGCTTCAATGTACTAAAGAAGATAATAATAATTAACTTCTATGGCACCTATATCCTCAGGAACCTGAGCTCAGAGGCGCAACAAAACAGAATCATTAAGCATAATCGTGAACAGGGACGTGCAAACGTCATTATCAAAACGAGGGACAACTGAAGATTTATGGTGGAAATTCAATTTTGAATAAATGTTTTGAGTTTTTTTTCGGAAAATACCTTTAGTTTCAGATGTTTTAAAAGTGAGAGACTAGCCAAGTAGGGTGGTTGTTGTGTAGACAGAGCACGATATGTAAGAGTGGACAGCTTAAAATTAATTCGATAAGAATATTTATTGCCTGAAAATATGATACACAAACATACACAGCTGCCAACCTTTAGAAACCCAAAAATGGAATATTTGGTTGGGGTGGGTTCAGGAGGGGGGCTTGCTGAAAAAAAAGGCCATTTACAACACTGAAGATTCAATTTCCTGATACATTTTGATTAACTCAGAGTGCATACAATTCAAAAGAACATTTAATAAAACAGTCTTTTGACAAGCTAAAATAGTAAAAGGATACTTTAAAATTTTTAGCGTGTTCTTAATTGCACACGATTCCTCAGCTTTTGAATTCTGCGTATGTTTTGAAGATTTGTCGCTCTGCCCTCTATGGGAAATGTTGATATCACAGCAACAGACTGTGCAAAATTCTTAGCTATCGCCCAGCCATGTTTGTACGAATGCAAAATCTGTCTTGTACTGCACAAAGAACCACTGTTTTTGCTTTATTGGCCGATTTGTTGACGACATTTTCGGCTGTGTGTATGATCGGCAACACAGTACTGATCTCACACCTTGAGCACGCAACAAAGAAACAGGAAGCGGAGCAGCCACTCACGCATGCGTGGAGGATATATCTGCATTGTAGAATATGGATCAGAGAAAAAATTACCAAATCAAAATTATCGAGCAGAATTTTTCAGAAAAGGGGATATGAATGGCAGATTCGTATTTCCATACTCAGATTTTGAAGCCAGAAAGAATACGGGAAAAATGGAAGGGATGGCAGCTATGCATACACTATTAAAAGGACAAAGTACTAAAATAAGCTGACAATTACAGAAACTCTACTAATACGATAAACCCATTCAGACTTACTTGTGTAGAACTTGCCCTCCACAGAGTCACTGGTCTGACCTCCACTACTCAGGTCTCCAATCACAGACACCACAACAACAGTGTACTCATTGCCAGCTGTTAAACTGTTGAATGTTGTTGTTGTTCCACTGACTCCAGGAGTTGTTGTCTTTATTGTTGAACCTTCCTTCAGTGTGACTGTATACTTTGTACCACCACCAGTAGTGGGGGCATCCCAGGTAGCTGTGACTGAGTTCACAGTTGTTGTCGCTTCAACGTTGCTAGCTGCATTTGGCTCTGTAAAAAGACATCATAGAAACATGAGAATATCAGCATAATTCTGGGTATATTAAAACAAAACTTTCTGGTAGAAAGAAACTAACTTTCATTGCTTTGTCACTATTATGTTCCTATGCAAATGTTTAATTTAAAAAAATTTAACCACATTTAACAAGATTCCCATCCAAAGCAAATGACCCAGATAGTAAATGGACAGCGAAGAAAGAAGCAGGTTACCATACTGTCAATCATGGGTCGCGTCTCGATACGTTACGAGAAGTAGCTTTAAATCAATGTGAAACGTTGCTTTAGGGGCAGAACCTATGGACAGTAATGTTAAGCTAAACTCCAAGCACCGTCTGATGTGAAAGTTGACAGAAAGAATGCAGCAAATCTAGTTGAATTTGGAACTTCACAACAAGACATCTGCACAGTGATTAGTGGTCAGGAATGGAATGCTGATATGTTTAACAAGATTGCCATCCCAAACAACAAGTTCCAGATGGCAAGTGGACAAGGAAGCCATTGGCTTATCGAGAGTCCAACAATTTTCTCATCTATGTGTAGCCCGCCCTTATCAAATATCTGTCAATTCTATGTTTAAACATATTCACACTACTAGCATTAACACAATCATTTAGCAGTTTGTTCCATTCATTTATCACCCTCTGTGAGAAAGAGTACTTTCTCATGTCCAACCTACACTGCTCTTTAACTAATGCTGCTTTGTGTCCTCTGGTTCTACTGCCTTCTTTAAGTTTGAAGAACATATTCCTATCAACATCCTCATAACCATTCAGTATTTTAAACACTTCTATTTGGTCTCCTCTTAGTCTCCTGGTCTCTAGTGCTGTCAAACCACATTGTAATAATCGACTTTCGTAACTAAGGTCTCTCAATTCTGGAATCATTTTAGTTGCTCTTCATTGTATTCTTTCTAGCTTGTCTGTCCTTTTTACGATATGGCCTCCACGCTTGAATACAACATTCCAAATGTGGTCTAACTATTGCTTTGTACAGGGATACAATTAGCTGTTTCTCCTTATACATGATAGTTCTCCTAATTAGCCCTAGAATTTTATTTCCTTTCGAAGCAGCAATCCCACATTGCTCTGAAACTTTCATGTCAGCACTAAATGTTATTCCTAAGTCCTTTTCTTGTGTAGTTCTACCTAGTACAGCATCCCCCATTTTATATTCTTCGTCCATGTTTCCATGTCCTATATGTATACATTTTCACTTCCCAAAATTGAATAACATTTGCCATTTTTTTGACCATTTAACTAATTTATCTAGATCATCCTGTAAACTTTGTATATCTGTATTATTAGTAACCTTTCTGAATACTTTTGTGTCATCTGCAAATTTGAGTAATTTGCTAGATATGTCATCTTCCAAATCATATATATATATTATAAACAGTATAGGGCCTAATACTGATACCTGTGGTACCCCACACAAAACCGATTTTCAGTTTGAAATCTAACCATCTACAATTACTCTCTGTCTTCTTTGTGTAAGCCACTTTTTTATCCAGTTGATTACATCATTACCATGGGCTTTTAGTTTAAGTAACAATCTTTGATGTGTATTATGTCGCCATTGACAATAATTCACTTTATTAACGCAACACGGCTGCACCACCCCACGGATACAAGCAACATAAAAACGTCTGGGGCCTCCGGTATCAAAACATGGGTAACTGAAAATGTGAATCGAAACTTATTATCCGAAATACACCACATTCCTCCATGCATAGTTTTTAAACTCAAACTGTGAAATGTCAGTAACTGCAACACTAGTCCAATCAACACAAGTCTACAATTGCAATATTAGTTATAAATTAGACATAACAAATGACACAGGGCAGCGTTCAGCGTACACCCATAAAACCAACAATCACAAGTGGTTTGTAAATCCAATCGGATCGGAGGTTTAGACACTCGTGCGGACCTGCACGTAATCACCGTCTCAGGTGATGGTGATTTCACTACAGGTGATGGTGCCAGTTTAACACCTTCCATAGGTGGAACAACACCGACACCTGAAGGTAGTGGTAATGTCATGCCGACATTCTCTTCTGGTATACGGGCACGTAGATGATCCACATGACATCTCCATACGCGTCCATCAGTCAGAGTGACGGTGAACGACACTGGACCCAAGCGAGTTTGAAGTACTCCGGGTAGCCATTTCGGTTTAGTTGCAAAGTTCATGGCCCAAACTGCATCACCTGTTAAGAATGTTCGCTCGGTTACTGCTGCGTTGTGATTCTCTTGTGCCTTGGCTTGTTTGTTTAACACACGATCTTCCACCGCCGGATACAGGAGATCAAGTCTGAATCGTGGTCGTTTTGACATAAGCATCTCTGCAGGCATTTGACCAGTTGTCATTTGAGGCGTTACCCGATATCGTGACAAGAATTGATACATCCTTGTTTCGAGATCACCACCTTTGATTTTCTTTAGGCCGTCTTTGATAGTTTCTACAGCCCTTTCTGCGAGCCCATTGCTGGCTGGGTGGAATGGTGCACTGCGGATGTGGTTGATGCCACTGCTCCTGTAGAAGTTCTGAAATTTATGGCTGGTGAATGCAGTTCCATTATCTGACACCAAGGTGCATGGCAGGCCATGTGTTGCAAATGTTTGACGAAGCCGCAATATGGTTAGGCACTTCAACAAAATGCGCTGCCTCGGTCGTTCCGCGCGCACGAAAATCCGTTCACGATTTAACGCTGTTACGATTACCGAAATCTCGTTAACGTTTTGTTTCGACGCGTGTTTTATCGGCTGCTTGCGTTCATTTTCGTCAGCTTTGACGGCACCTTTGAAAGCGGTAAGTTAACTTTCGTGTCGTGTTTTTCTTATCGAAATTGGACCAAGATAAAGCTTACAAAATGTCAGTTAGACTTCATAGGTATATTTCAAATGCAAGTACCACAACTTCATCGAATTCCTCAGACTATTTCAATGTTGTGGTTGCCTTCTATAGGTCGAAGTTAGTATGTAGGGGAAATATCTTGTTTCCGCACGAACGCGAAATGTGGTTTTAGTCAACCGCAACATTGTGAAGTTTTACGGATCTGTGACAGTGAGACCGAGTCTCCAGAACGAAATTATGGCTTATTTACATTTCTCTGAATTTAATTCACTACAATTTCAAAGCCAATACAATCTGTTTTACATGATATTATTATTACTGTTTATGTTGTGTGGGCCTTGGATAAAGCCTAGAAAAATAAAAGAATAAAAATAATAATACATTTTTTCAATGATTTTAAAATTCGTAAAAAACTTTGTGCAACAGATTTATATTCTCAATTACAAGAACAATTAATTTTATTCATTCAGTGCAAACTGACTGTTATTAATTATTTTATTCATTCAGTGCAAACTAATTGTTAAGCCATTTTTTAGTTAAAATACTTGTAAAACAGTTACAATTAATTATTGAATTACAACAAGACGTTTTGCGACAAGCTGCCAGTGCCGGTGGGCAAAATTGCTGAATATAGATACACCTCTCAAGACCAAATTTCAAGATTTTGTTTTCTGACCTAATATATTGTGTGAATTTTCACAATTAACTTAATGGGGGAAGACTGTATAAAAAACAATTTAACAATATTTACACGCATAATCAAGATAATTAGACCAAATCATAACTGCAGCAAGAAATGTATAAATCATTTAGACAAATTTTATTTCAAGATGTTCTGGCTGAAGTTCTTCCATTGATTTCGGTTATGCGATCTCAGCCAGTTTAAATCTATGCTGGCTTTGAACTTCCAGCAGATCTTTGTCGAGGGCAGTTGGGAGTGTTGTTCATGGTCGCCCTCGCCAGCCAGCAATGTCAGTGGGTGTGAAATATTGGTCTATGGCCAGCTGTGTAGGGGCTTCATGTAGCATGTAAAACACATTGTGTATATATGTATATATATATTTATATTAGTAACATTATATTAACATATAATTTTTTTAAATATATATACTTTATTGGTTGATGATGATTGATGATATAGGACTTTTTTATTCCAGGATATATGAGACAGTAAACTGTGAATATTGCTACACTCAGCATACAGTGTACTTTGAAGATTGACACGCTTCACCGGCATGGATTTATGAAACAGTGAATATTGCTACACAGCATACAGTGTACTGTGAACAATCATCATGCACTTGGCTCCCAGATGGAATAATGTAGAATCATGCAGCCGTCGTCCATTCAACACAAGAAATGTCGGCTTCAACAGTAAAATACTGTAAACAAAATTTATAAACATTACATCATGTTGAATTGCACAACGTAAAGTCAACATTATTTTATGAAGCAGTGACTGAAATATAAATATTGCTGTACTGAACCCGCAGTGTACTGTGCAGTCCCAGAATATGTAATAAATTATGTTATATTTATGCAATGGCATTGTTTTTCTTCACAAAAAAACATTTAGCACTATGTGGAACACCAATTAGTATATATTTCTCAAATAATTATTTCATCATTGTCACTATGCAAGATTATTTTGGTATTCTTTATGTGTGTGCGTGCGTGCGTGCGTGCGTGCGTGCGTGCGTGCGTGCGTGCATATGTATATATGTATATATATATATATATGCAGGGAATGAAAGTCCAGGCTCTGCCAAAAGTTATACAAATATCTTCATAATCATGGAAGTTATGGCTTTTTATTGAAATGTATTGGTCTGATGAAATAGCATGCTAATTAGCCATTGTTGACTTATTAATTGAGTTACTATTAATGATGACTAATGTATATTTATGACCCTACTTAATGTGTTTTGAAATTATACAAATATATTCATAATGATGGAAGTTATGGCCTTTTATAAAAAGGTGTTGACCTGTTGCGTTTGCGCATTAATTAGCCAATATTGATTTATTAATTGCATCAATTGAGTTATGTATATTTTATGACCCTGTTTAATGAGTTTGTAAACCCTGAACAAATTATGCAAATATCTTCATAATCATGGAAGTTATGGCCTTTTATTAAAAGGTGTTGGCCTATTGAGGCTGCGCATTAATTAGCCAATATTGACTTATTAATTGCATCAAATGAGTTACAAGTGTGTGTGATGTATATGTATGACCGTTGTTAATGAGTTTGTAAACCCTGAACAAATTATACAAATATCTTCATAATCATGGAAGATGTGGCCTTTTATCAAAATGTGTCAGTCAGTTGACTTCACGCACTAATTAGCCAATATTGACTTATTAATTGCATTAACTGAGTTACTATTAATGACACATGACTGGACTATATATATATATTTATGACCCTACTTAATGTGCTTGCAACTCCTGAAGAAATTATTAAGATATATATACAAACAAAAAAGTTATGCCATTTTAATCATACATTTACTGAAAAATAACACAAAAATGAGAGACTTTTGCCTGTATACAAGATACACAAAATGTTTGGATTTTAACCGCATTAAAATCGCAATATCTTTGGATCTAACAAAGATATATTGATAAAATAAACAGTTTTGGGTTCCTTTACATGTCACCTTTCATTTAAATCAATAGCCAATGTCCTACCATGAGATCTCATTTTTGTTTGAAGTGCCTAATATGGTAGCAGCGGTAGTCGAAGATGTCATGACATGCGCATCAATGTATTTTGAATGAGCATCCACAATGACTAGAATCATTTTCCATTCAAACGGACCAGCGTAGTTGATATGCATGCGGTACCACGTTTTGCCTGGCCACTCCCACGGGTGTAAGTTTGCATTTGCTGGCAACTTGCTGTGTTCTTGACATACAGCACAGCTACGCGCTTTGAGCTCGATCTCTGCGTCAAGTCCTGGCCACCACAGGTAACTGCATGCTAATGCCTTCATCCTCACGATACCTGGATGGCATTCGTGACGTTTGTTAAGTAGTTCCTCTCGTCCTGGTGCTGGGATGATAACGCAAGATCCCCATAGTAAACATCCTTGCTCTACTGACAGTTCATCCTTCTTTCTACTGTACGCTGTGAACTCCCCGTCAAAAACAGATGGCCAGCCCTGCAAAACGAAGTTCAGCACTTTTGATAGCACTGGATCTAGAGCTGTTCACCGTGCTATTTTGGTCGCTGTGATTGGTGTGTCATTGACAATTGACAATGACAGAACCACTTCCTCTGGCACAGGAACATAAGCTGTCTTCGTTGGTAACGGTAATCTGCTCAGACCATCTGCGTTAGTGTTCTTCACACTAGATTTGTATCGTAAGTGATACCGGTAGTTTGACAATGTCAGTGCCCATCGCTGGATCCTTGCGCTCGCAAGGGATGAGATCATCAGCAGACCCAATAGCGGCCGGTGGTATGTCTGAATGACAAAGTCTCGACCGTAGACACATTTGTGGAATTTGGTGACACCAAAGATAATAGCAACTCCTTCTCGCTCAATCTGTCCATAATTCCTCTCTGCTTGAGCGAGTGTTCTCGACACGAATGCGACAGGTTTGTCCGAGCTGTCTGGCATTTGATGTGATAGCACAGCTCTGATGCCATATGGCGATGCATCACAGCTTAACACCAGTGGTAGTCGCGGGTCATAATGAACCAGCACTTGTGATGATTGCAATAACGCTTTCGACTCTTCGAACGCTTGCGACAGTGCCGATGCATGGGTTAAATTATATGTCGTTTGGTGAACAAAGATTATTGTTTTTGTAATTAATCATTATACTGATGATACTGCATGTCATGCGCATGGGCAACTTTAAGGAGGGAGGGAAGGAGTACTTTAAATTAATTAAGTCAATTTATATAAATTTAAGTCAATTTATATAAATTTACAATTTAATGTACTCTCTTTACATTAACATGTTCATTTAAATAATTTTCAAATAATAATAAAATTATATGCACATTTATATTTTTGGGGAACACCAAATACATATTTAGTTTTTTTTTAGTAATTCTAATCTGGTGAGTTACCTAACCACATATGTATTGCTTTTCACGTATATACTGTGTCTATGTGCAGTTGTAGTATCACCGCATTTGTCTGAATACACATTTCTTGATCGAATGACTGATAACATATTCACATCCAGCGGATACGCAATCCTGTGCATTCAATGTGTATTGGACGGTTATACGGCAGTTCGTGCAAATGCTACACAATTTCTTTTGTGCAACTGCCTCGGACCGAGGCCCTCGGTGCGCGGAAGAAAGCCACACGATGTAAATACTTACTAAATAGTGTTATTATTTAGGCTTGGGCAAGGATTTCCTAAAGCAATTTACCTTATTTCTGCATGTGCCTACATAGGGGTATATATATGAAGCGTTAATCGGAACAACAATAACTGGAATATTGTATAAAGCCTATGCTGGATTAGCCATGGTACAAGTGGTGTACTCGTACTCAGCACTCACCCCCCCACAATAAAGATGTGTAACTAATTTTTTACAATGCAAATAAAGGTTATTACATATACCGCATGGTGTATTTTTTTGTAGTTGTGTGAGGTTTTTTAGTCCTAGTTGCCATTTAGGTGGGGGCATTATACCCGGGGGAAGTGTGTCTGTATACCTACATTACCCCCTCCGGCCAAAAGAAATGTATGTTGTGAGTTGATGCTAGGTCTACTAATTTTGATCTACTATGATCATCTTATACGCAATTAGCTACATCTTTTGTATTTCTCCTATTCAATACATAAGAAGTGTCAACATGTACATGACTTAATTATTTAAAATAAACAAGTTGCAGAAACAATTATGTTACATTACTGCAAGGTCAAAATAATAATGATCATTAGGGGTTTTGTCCGTGAGGAGTTATGTCCGTACTCCATTTGTAACAATATTTAACAAGATTGCCATCCAAGGCAAAGGTCCAGATGGCAAGCAGACAAGGACACCATGGGCTTATCAAGAGTCCCCACCTAACTGTCATTTTCACACTAGCCTCCTGATGGAGACAGGCTTTTAATCGTTGGTAATTACTTCACTGATATGGGTTTCAGACTTCCAGCAGTGGACCAGCGGTAAGCTTACTGTCTTTAACATCTGTATCAATAAACCCGCCAAGCAGCAGCGCAGTACGAGTTACACCAGCAAACAACTTTAAAACACCATTGTTACTTTGCGATCTTTTCATTGAAATAAATATAAGAAACTTTTACAATAGTTTGTTCATGGAGTTCTTTACATATAACTGGTCATTGATGGTAATGATAATGAAATTGACAATGATGGCTTGTAATGATAATGAAAAGTTATGTAGTCCCATAATGATAATAATACATTTCTGTTTTTACGTAATTATTGTGGCAAGGATACTGAATACTCTATTACGACTCCATCCCTTCAAGAAATCTAAATAACTGTAAACTGTTGTGTTTTATTTATTACACGTCAAAATCACACTAGCAGTTACAATAGTGTAGCACGTCAATTAATGAATTACTAATATGTTAATTAATGTTATATATTGAATATGTGTGCGCGATGAAAGGATGCTTTTATTTCACATGTATTACGAGAAAGTAATTAATGTTATTTAATATGAACAATTAAAATTGTTTCTGAGCTCTTCTGGACTGGAAAGCATTTTCATCCCGCATCATTTCAGCCAGATTCCACACCAGAATACGCAAGGTACTGATTGTACAGTGCTATGCCCCAACAAACGACTCAGATGCAGGGAAAAGAGTTCGATTGGAGACTCCATGCAATTGTGGACCAAAAAGCAAAGAAGATTCACTAATCACGATGGGTGACTTCAATGCCAAGATTGGAAAAGACAACATAGGAAAAGAGCTAGTCATGGGGAAGAAGGGCCTTGGTGAGATAAACGAAAACGGAAAACTATTCACCGACTTCTGCCACTTCAACAGTCTAGTTATTGGGGGTAGTGTATTCCCACATCAAAGGATTCACAAGACCACATTGATTTCACCAGACCATCAGACAGAGAACCAGATTGATCAAATCTGTATCTTTAGAAGATCCCTGCAAAACGTCTGGTCCAAGATGGTCACAGGAAAAATCAAGTTCATGCTCACGATATATCACCCAACGGCAGCAAAACCAGGAATTACAACACTGAACTGTTGAGAGACATAACAACCAAGTACTGCTTCCAGTTGGAACTAGCAAACAAATATCAACTCCTGTCCAACCTTATTGAAGATGATGCAACAGTGGAACAAATGTGGCAATAAAGCAAATAAGCATGGAAAGAAACATGTGACAAGATAATCAGTAAGAGAACAAAAAAACATCACAAATACTGGATTTCAGCCGAAACCTTGGAGAAGGTAGCAGAAAGGAAGCAGAGATAAGCAAAAATAAACAACAGCAAAATAAAAGCTGCCAAGACAGAAACACACTGCCTATATACAGAAGCCAACAAGGTGGTAAAAAGAAGTGTAAAACTTGATAAGAAAGACTTTGTAGAGAGACTGGCCAGCCAAGCAGAAGAAGCCGCAGGACAAAGAAATCTGAAAGAATTGTATGGCATTACATGGAAGCTAGCGTCATAAAGATGAACAACATGATATGGACAAAACTGGACAGGTGTTGACAAACCAAGCAGACCAACTCAACTGATAGAAAGATTATTTCGAAGGACTACTAAACCAACCTTCACCTGATGAGCCTCCAGATATAACTCCGGCTGAAACATCACTTTGCATCAACACCGACAGACCATCAAAACAGGAAATAAGGAAAGCAATCTTGCACCTGAAGAATGGGAAAGCACAAAGTCCAGATGGGATTCCACCAGAAGTAATAAAGGCTGATAGAGAGACATCAGTGAACTGTCTTTACCGGCTCTTTGGGAAGATCTGGGTTGAAGAAGAGATTCCAGAAGACTGGAGACATGGCCACCAGTTTAAGCTCCCCAAGAAAGACAATTTGAAAGACTGCAAAAACTGGAGGGGCATCACGTTACTGTCAATACCAGCCATTACCAAGAAAAGTGTTCAACAACATTCTTCTGGAAAGAATGAAAACAGAGGTTGACAGACTATCGTGGGAGGAACAGGCTTTCTTTCGGACTATATAGCTACTCTACGAGTCCCTGGAGTGGAATTCTCCTCTGTACATCACTTTCGAAGACTTCGAAAAAGCTTTTGATAGCGTCGACCAGGAGTGGATGGAATTCTGCCAAAACTACTAATGGAATCAGCAGAACAAATCAGTACACCACTTGCAACAGTGTTAAAATTGTCATTAAAAGAGGCAGTTGTTCCTTTTGAATGGAAAGAAGCAAACATCATACTGTACCATTATTTAAAAAGGGTTCGAGAAATAAGTCAGAGAATTAGAGACCAGTGAGTTTAACGTCAGTGATTTGTAAATTATATTAGAAAGGTTAAATAAAGACCATATGGTGGACTTCCTTGTTAGGCATAAATTATTACATTTATCTCAACATGGATTCCTAAAAGCGAGGTCATGCTTAACAAATATGTTATGTTTTTTTGAAGAAATCACTCAGGGATTGTCAGTAGATATTATCTACTTAGATTTTCAGAAACTTTTGACAAAGTGCCACATCAAAGATTATTACTTCAGTTAAAAGACCATAGTATCATGGGTGGCATAATTGGCTGGATAGAACAATGGCTGACTGACAAAAGACAGCGTGTTGTAGTAGATGGGGCGGTTTCAAACTGGAAATCAGTTTTGAGTGGGGTACCACAAGAATCAGTATTAGGACCTTCATTATTCTTAATATATATCAATGACTTGGACGACAATACAACAATCAACGTACTGAAATTTGCAGATGATACACAAGTGTTTAGAAAGGTTAACACTGATGGTGATAAACAACATTTACAAAATGATCTAGACAAATTAGTTAAATGGTCTGAAAAATGGCAGATGTTATTCAATTTTGGGGAATGTAAATGCATACATACAGGACACGGGAACTTGGATATAAACTGTAATATGGGAGATACTGTTCTAGATACTACTGTAAAAGAAAAGGACTTAGGAATAACAATAAGTGCTCATATAAAAGTTTCAGAACAGTGTGGTATTGCAGCTTCAAAGGGTAATAACATTCTTGGGTTGATTAGGAAAAACATAACATACAAGGAAAACAGCTAATTATACCTCTATTTAAAGCAATAGTTAGACCTCATTTAGAATACTGCATACAAGCGTGGAGACCATATCGTAAGGATATAGATACGCTTGAATGCATACAGAGGAGAGCAACTAAATTATTCCAGAACTGAGAGACCTTTGTTATGAAGAACGCCTGAAAGAATGTGGTTTAACAACTCTAGAGACAAGGAGGTTAAGAGGAAATCAGATTGAATTTTTTAAGATAATGAATGCATACGAAAATATTGAAAGAAATAAGTTTTTCTCACTCAAGAAAGATAGTAGAACTAGAGGACATGAGGTAAAATTAGTAAAGGATCAGGAAGTATTCATTCTCACAGAGGACTATAAATGAATGGAAAACATTTTCTATGGATTGTGTAACTGCTTGCAGTGTGAATATGTCTAAAAACATGGAGGGCGGGCTATAAGTAGATGAACATTGTTGGACTCTCGATAAGCCAATGGCTTCCTTGTCCACTTGCCATCTGGGCCTTTGGCTTGGATGGCAATCTAGTTAAATCTTCTTAAATCTGATGGCGCCGTTTTTCATCATCACTACCACTACTTAAACAGTAGGCTTCATGTGTTATTTATCAAATAAAATTTAAACTGTCCACTCTTACATATCATCTATCAACAGAACCACCAAACTCTCCTGCATCTTTCAAATATCTCTAGGCAGCTTAGATCATCAATTTCACCACAACTTATTGTTCCTAAAATTAAACTTAACTTGGGCAAGCATGCTTTCTCTGAATTTCCTATCACTTTGAAAACATCTTCCGAAAACAACTCAAGACATATTTATTCCAAATTGCATTTCCACAAAAAATCTTTGGTGGTCCTTTGTTCTCATCCCTGCTGCAAAATAGTTCATTTTGTTCTATTAATTAATCAGTGTTATTTAATTAATTAATTTCTTGTTCCGTCTCAAATAATGTTATACACATTTCATTGTTAATTTGTCTTATTTTGCACAATAGTCACAACAAAATAATTAATTTCCGTGAAAGTCATGCACGTTGTTTATGCAAATTAGACTGACAGAGCTTTGTAAAAAGTTAGTGTTTGACATATTTGAAAACTAGAAATCTATCAATGTGCCAAATTTCATTTTGAAACTGTTTTAAATTTCTCATGGCTGCAGCTGCAGCTCGTAAAAATATATAAAACAAAATATATTTGCAACTTGAAATTTTCATTGACATCGCTATCAATGTAATGATTTTGTTGTGCTTCTGAGCTCAAGGTTCCTGAGGACATAGCCACTACAGAAGTTCATTATTATAACAAGGTGTGCAACTTCCATTAAATTTACACGAGACCTGCATTCTGTGGCCATTCCAAATTTTTAATTGATATGGCACAACAGGTATTGTTGTGTAAATAAAGGCCCACATACTTGAGCCATCAACTTGCCCTTATTTATGTTGTGCTGCAAAATAATATTATCTTGCTCCTTATTTATGTAGACTTCATGGTTAAGTTATTGTTATCATTAGAGGCCAATTAGTTATCAATAAAAATGAATGGTCGAATTGAGGCCATACCCAATTTGACAAATCAGTTGATGCAAATATCACGTTAACAACCAATAAGAGGCTATGATATGCACTGTAGGATCTTGACTAAAACAATATAATTACTGAACACTGTATGCATAATGTATATTTTATAATATAAAAGAGAACTGATACAAGTGCAAGGAAGGTCATTAGTCTGATGAAGGCAGCTATGTTTCCAAAACGTCAAAAAAAGAAGAAACGGTTAAATGACTGAAATGCAATCAATATATATATTATGCTGCCAAGTACCATTTCCATATGACCAGCATTTTACAGCAACATTTACAGCAATTTTCTCATCAAACCTCTAAGCATTTTCTTCACAGTATACCATAACATAATGTTTTAGGCTAGCACTTGAGGAGCGACCAAGGTTTGCCAGCAACCTCTGTTTTTCATCGGCCCAGCCACCAGCATTTTTCAACTATGGGAATGACAAGTGTTTTTCAGAGATGTTTATTTGGGTGACCATCAGCTGAGGTTCGACTGTAATTGATGGACAGCTAAATCTACATTTAATAGTCTATTTACAAGACAAAAAAACTTGAATTTGTTATCTGTATACCATGTTACGTGCACTACTTAGTAACAGACTGAAGATAACTTTCATTTTTCCACTGATTATATGAATATTAATTATTCTGATGGATTTCACTGTTTTATGATATAAAATTAGAAAGCATACAGTGACCATTTTTATGGACAAAGGCGGGTCCAGCACAAGCTAATTTTATCTTTAATATATGCTCATCTGTGACTTACTTGTGTAGAAGTGTCCCACTGTCTCAGCACTCTTCTGAACTCCACTGTTCAGGTTTCCACTGACGGCAACCACCACAACTGTGTACTGTTTGCCTGGAGTCAAACTGTTAAATGTTGCTGTTTTAGCACTGATCTCCTGCTTTGGCTTTGTCTCGCCTCTCAGCTCAACTGTATATTTGTCCACCAGTCCTGGACTGGGTTCATCCCATGTGACAGTCAGTGAACCCACACTAGCAGTTGCTTGAAGGTTCCTAACGACATTCGGCTCTGAAATAATGACAAGGACAATATAGTACCACATGGATGGGTTGATTGTAGAGGTACAGTTGAAATACAATGGTTCAGTTAAGTGGCACCGTTGTTTAAGTGGGTTCTGGCTGATATTTATGTATACTGCTGGGTTAAAGAAAAGGAAAAGCTGGTTCTTTCTCATAATAGTGCTAAATTACAGTAAAGAGTAATGGTAAAGAAACTATTTGTAGGTGTTTAGCATACTAATACACATATCAAACTTCCGTTAATACACGCAACATCATATCTCAAAAAGTACCTTACTAATTCTGAAACTTATTTGACATTTCTTTTTCAAATTTAAATATGCAGCCATATCATAAAAAATATAAACCAAAATAAATAAAATGAAATCTTGACCATGGTAGACACTTTTTTTTACTGCAAACACTTATATCAGCCACAACCATCTTTTAAATATAGCATTTACAAATGCTTGTTTTCATAAGTAAATTCCCTCAATGGTTGCCATAGCTGAATACAACTGTCAAAGTATTATTCTACACACAACTACAGTAACTGGAAAGATAAAATATTATTGTGACATTCACAATCTAAAAACTTTCCAATGACCTCATAATGTTAGCAAATGCAGCTGTTTCCAACTTCATATGGAAATAGTTCGTTACATCCTCATTTTTTCATTTTAAACTTGGAGGCACCTGGGGACTGAACTACTACCAAATTTGGCAAATGTATATAGTTAATAAAATTGGCTCTACGAGTGACACTAACCATTGTTGTATTACTGTATGTATATAAAGGTCACCCATGGGACTGGGCCAACATGACCCGAGGTAACCTTAATACTGAATATGGGAAAATTGCTATACAGATGCAAGCAGCACCAAGGGTACAGTTATGTACTTGCTTTTCCTAAAATATGTTAAGTACAGAGTGTAGAAGATGACATGTTTTTAGAAAGTCTTGTAATTTTTTATGTAGGCTCCTTATTTATGTAGACTTCATGGTTAATATATTGTTTAACTTGGCATCATTGCACAAACACCTGACTACAGAAATAATTAATTGCAATAATTTGTCAACTAAGAGTCTTTAGCCTCCATCTACATTATTAACAGGAAAAACCATTCGGTATATAACCTCGTGGTCACCCCATGGACATCATCAGATGATTTAAATTCAAGATAAAAAGAACCCTTGTTATTATCAATTGTTGAAATTACATCTATCTGTTTGGATACTGACCAATACCTACACTAATAAGTTATGTTCTATTTTGCATTTAAAAGTTATAATTTTGTCACAGTTTAATATTTCTGGGCTAAGGGAGTTCCAGTCATTCACTGTGCGTAGAAAGATGAATACGTCTGTTTTTACTGATGGGGGAATGAAGTGATGGTGATTGTTTGATCTGGTGTGATGAGTAGAGGTGTTGAGATACTTTGGCAAACTGACGGCGATTTGGTGTAGTGCTTTGTGGAAGACCGAGAGTCTTGCGACTTTCCTTCTGTTGTGGAGGATTGGCCAGATGTGTGTTGTTAACATCCAGGCAGCTCTGCGTTGGATTTTTTTCTAATTGGTTTATTTGGCATTTACGGTATGGGTCCCATACTGTTGATGCGTATTCAAGTTTTGGTCTGACAAGGGTGGTGTACGCTTTCGCCTTTATTTCTTGTGAGCATCTGTTTAAATTTCTTTTGATCAGACTGAGAGCTCTATTTGCTTTTGAGGTGATGTTATCAATATGGGTTTTCCATTTGAGTTCTTTCTGTAGTTCAACCCCAAGATAGGGATAATGACTGACTGGCTTCAAAGTGACACCTTCCATGATGTAGTCCAGTGTTAATGGGTTGTGAGTTTTATACATATGGAGTGTGTAGCATTTGTCTTGATTAAATGACATTTGCCATTTCTGGGCCCAGATTGACATCTTATGTAGTTCGTTTTGAAGGGCTTTTACATGAGAAGTTATATCTTCATTAATGTCATTTATGTACAATAGAAACATAAGGGGGCAAGTACAGTACCCTATGGTACCCCTGAGAATATTTGTATTTTGTGTGAGGCATCACCATCAGCCACTACCCGTTGTGTCCTATTTGTCAGCCAGGCACTGATCCATTGCCAGGTCTTTCCCTGTATGCCAGTGTTTAAGTTTATGAAGAAGCCTTTGATGATGGACAGTATAGAAAGCCTAAGAGAAGTCCAGGATGAGAACATCTGTCTGTTTGTTGCTGTCTAATGATCTAGCTAGAAAATCAACAGTTGTGATTAACTGGCTTTCGCATGAGTGCTTAGCTCGGAAACCATGTTGTGCGTTGTCAAGGATGTTGTTTTTGTCTAGGTGTTCCATGATGGAGTGGTATAGGACGTTCCATAAGTTTACAACACACAGATCAGAGAGATTGGTCGATAGTTTTTGGGTATCCCCTTTTTTGAATAGGGTGCATGTCTGCTGTTTGCCAAACCTTGAGCAGTTCTCCTTTGTGGAAGGAGAGATTGAAGATGAATTGAAGGATTGGTGCTATTTCATTAGAATACTCCTTTAAAATTCTGACTGGGATTTGGTCTGGACCTGGAGCTTTATTTATTCGTAGGTTATCTAGAAGGTTCTTGATCCCTTTACATGAGAAGTTAATATCTGGCACAGGTTTGTAGTGACTTTCTCCCTTTGAAAGCAAGTTGACAATATCTTCTTTAGTAAAAATATATTGGAATTGGTGGTATAAAGCCTCTGCTTTTCCTACACTGTCAGTTTTGATGGAGTTCCATCTGGTCTCGTTGTAAATTTCTAACGTATGACCATAATCACTTTCATTCACGGCACTATCTAGTAGATTCTTAACATAACTATCATGGGCTTCTACTAGTAACTGTTTTATTTTGTTTCTGGCCTGCCTATATTGAGTCCAATGTTCATGTTTTGGGGTTTATCTAGCTCGGTCGTAGAGCCATTTTCATTGTGTCATTTTATTCTTTATGGTTATACTGATCCAAGGAAGTTGTGTTCTGCTAGATAATCTTTTTTGAAAAATGTGTCTATCTATAGATGCGAGAACTGTGTCTGTGAACTTGTTCCAGACTGACTCTACTGTAGAAAGGTATGTTAATTGCCTTTTGAGTAGAGGCATACCATTCTAGGTTTCTTTTTATTTGCCTGTAGTTTTGTGTTTATGTTGGCAAGAACAATGTCATAGTCACTCATCCCTGGGGCAACTGTTACATTTTGGACCATGTCAGGATTTGTGGAAAACAGAAGGTCAAGGATGTTTTTTCCTCTTGTGGGTTTATGTATATGTTGTATAAGAGATAAATCGTTCGTAACGTCCATCATCTTTTTAATGATGCCCTCTCCATACTGGGGATATGTTCTAAAGGAATTATTTGTCCAGTCTATGCTGGGGAAGTTGAAGTCACCCCCAAGAAGAATACTTATAAGGGTGTTACTGGCACAAGTTTGTTGAAGCTTTGAGAGTGCTGATTGGAGGTGATCTGCCATATCTCCACCACTATCTGGTGGACGATAGAAGGCCCCTATGTACAAGAATAGTGGTTTACTCTTTATAAATTGGAGTTTGGCCTTGTCTCACTGCCCGGCTGTGTTTTGCCACCTCTACTACTCCAAGTGAGCCCTTCAGTCGTAGAACAAACAATCAGGTGCCAAGTAGACGGTGCCCTATTGTTAATGTCAAAGACTGTGTTCCTTGTTCCTGTGATTTCATTCAGTTTGCCTTGTCTCGCTGCCCGGCAATGCTTACAAGCTCTTCAGTCATGAAGCAAATACCGTATTCATCCTATCAAGTGTACAGTATGCTTACTTTCTTTTTAACCAAAATCTGTGTAAAAAACAAACGATGAAAATTTTTCCACTAAGAGGCACCACTACTTTTCAGTAATCCACCAGATGGGACCATGGCTGCTCTGCGTTGGAAACTTACACATTTTGGGCAACTATCTGTGTTTACCATGTATTTAAAATTAAGTATGAGTGAAACATTGGAGAAAACTTAGCAGTGGCAAACGTTCAGCATGACAGATGTCAACCATGTGCTCCATGTGCTCCGTGTGGGATTGCGACAATAATCGGGGCTGACTTTGATTTAGCACAATCTGGGCTCCCGATCATGTTGTTTGGCAGTCCCGATCATGTGGTTCGGGAGCCCTGATCACGTGGTCAGGAGTGCCGACGGGAACTGGCGTGAGGCATAAATCAAGTGCTTGATGAATGAAACATGGAACTTACAAGTGGCTCTTTTAGCGGCGCAATTTTGGATCTTTTATTATTTTATAGAGAATGTTCTCATAGATATCGATCACTTGGATGCTGCTGTTGCTGAAACACTGTAGGAATTCTGCAATAAGTTAACCTTACAAATTAAAAATTTGTTGCTGCCTGTGTTGTGTTTTATTGACCACCCACAGCATGACTTTCAGCTTTGCAAATAGAAACGGACAAAAACTACAACAGCTGTATAAATGAGTACCTGGCAATACAGACAGTGGTGGAAATGTGAACGAATAGTTTTCGCGCAATTGCAGCGTGGCTGAATGCTTCCCATTGGCCTTGGTATGAACAGGTCTGCCAGGGGGTGAAGTGTAAAGCGCTTTGAGCGGTCCTATGGACTGGATACCGCGCTATATAAGAACTTACCTTTTTTTTTTATTGTTGAGCACTTAATGCCCAAACTGTTGATAGGCATCAGCAAATATACTTTGGAATTTTTCAAGTATTCGTTTCAATTCGCCCATGTGTGCCTAATACAAAAACCAAACTCAGCTACTACGGAATCAGAGACAGAGCAGGTTAATCTTTATCACGGATACAATAATTCCTACTAAACTGAACTCAACATGTAACTCAAAGATAGCAAAAATGAATAGTCACATACAGTCGAGCCTCGTTATAACGCGGTAGTCGGGGTCTACGACTTCGGACCGCGCTGTAAGCGAGGCGCGTTAAGTGTTCCCATATCTGCCACCAGGGAGCTACTAAACAACAGCGATCGCCGCCCGCTGCACCAACTGACCAAGTCCATGAACGCTGTCGAAGCCCTGTATGCGTGCAGCACTGTCTTATACGCCAACATGCAGTTTATGGAACTTATTATACTAGCATCAACGTGTATTATTTTTAAATGTTACACCCTATTAATTCTTGAACTGAATAAAACACGTACGTATACCGTTATGGAATAGATCTACTACGGTGATGATGTACAGAACCAATAGGCCTACGAATCGAAAATAATAACATGGATCTGAGCAGCCGAAAACGTGTATGATTTGACAAACGTAGTATGTAAGCTGATAAAACGCAGAAAACAACAATAGGTAGAATTAATAATTGGTTCACTTCGTCTTTCAACCGATCTCGACCGAAGCACAAATTTATTACGCACCACTTAACATCGATTCTTCGTTTCATATACGAGTGACGAATTCGTATTTTTGCGTACCGGTACAGCCTTGGGTTATGAATTTGGCATTTGGTTTCGTGTTGCGAAAACGATTACATTTACGATGTAATGGAAGCATGTCATTTCACCCAAGTGTTATGTTGGTATCGCATACTAAATGCATTTAAAACTGTTGAACTGATTCTTACGCGAGGCGTATTTGTGAATCTCGATTGCAATTTGCAAACCGTCGAAGCGAAGCCAGCGACAACGATTGATATCGGCGACAGCGCAAAACAAACAACACGTTGATACTCGTTCATTGATATTGTTCGCCTAATATTTCTTAAAAATTGTCAAAGCAATTCTAAGTAGGTTTAAGCAGGCCCATTTGGCATTTTCCCCTGGCGGCAGAAAATCGGGATCCTCGACCAACCGCGTTATATCCGAATCCGCGTAATAACGGGGCGCGTAATAACGAGGCGCGACTGTATTTTTGTGGAGTCAGATATATACCCCAAGGAACATTCTATCACTCTAGGGCCTACTAATGTAGACTGTTTTTTCTACTGTTTCTTCTCCATATGAACTGTTCACAGACAACTTGCTTGAATCAGTTACTTAAACTATTTACTAGCCTATTTGATGATTGTCTTCTGTACGCATGTATCAACTTCCCCTAGCCTAGACCAACACACCCTCCAAGTCAATCTAGACAGCAATTACAATGCTCTAATTCCTAAAATATTGCAATTGCACATCTTCAAACTTTCAATTATTATTATTATAAAATATAAATTAGGCTTGGGCAAAGATTTCCACAGAAATTGCCCTCATTTCTGCATGTCCACCAGATGTTATTATAAAATGTATTGGAATAAAATTGACATCACAAAAACTTATGTTATGTGTTCATGTGTTAAATTTCTATGTGATAACTCAAACGTTACGAGTTCAGTAGGCTTTCAAAAGAGCATACAAATACGTGATTAACAGGCCGTGGCGACATGCTGCTGGCTCTAAGATGCTATGCTGTTACGCAGATGTGAAGCATCTCGCTTGGTGTTTTGGTTCAATCGAAAAATCACGTGTAAACCATGCTTCATTCATAGACCTCGCGCCATGTCAATGTTTGTCCTATCTGATCGAAATAAAGTTTATTTTGAAAAGAAATGATGATTCCACCAATCTGTGATATGCACTAATCTTAGCAAAAGAAAATTCTCCCTCCATTAAGATGTAAACGCAACCGTTCGTCTCGGTGTTATTGTTTGATGAAAATGTCAAAAAGTTTACATCAGAACACCTGGTGCGTAGTCTTGAAATTTCAATAACATTAATGCCGATTTGTCACGATGACATTTGATTTGTGGAGGCACCTGCACATGAAAGTTTTGAGCGAGTTGTTGCAAATTTTCTCCGAGTTCCGACACTTTGGCAGCTCGCTTCTCATTCCATTAGGTAAGTTTTGTGTACTAAGCATACATAAGAAATTTCTGCATATTATGATGACATTACATTTTACTGATTATTTGTAGTGAATAATTTGAGTATTTGTTTATTGCTAAAAGTGGACCTCCCCATTGCAACGAATTATGCCATCCAAATAAACGCATTGATCGGTTTTTGTTCCGTCTATCAGTAGCTAGTTGGCTGTCTTGTGGAACCGCTGTAGAGTCTCTGGACAACTAGGCTATTGGAAAGGAAACTACTCGGTTTGCAAAAGTTGTCCAACCAAGTAGTGTCAATCTAAACTTGTAGTATTACTTACACTGATAGCAACTCGATATTATGATTCTAATGGAACACATGTGCACATTACATGTGCACGATGTTATACTTGGCTTAGTAGAAGGAACAAATGTCAATTCATGAACACTGAAAGTTATAAAGACTTTTAAATAACAATATATCTGGAAGGATACATGAAATTATATGGTATATATATATATATATATGATGAAATACCTCCCTGAAAAACAGAAGTTTTTCGGCATTTTTTCAAAGCTAATAAAAACTGGACTCTCTCATGTGGTACAATAATTAGAAGCACTAGATCATTCTGGAAAATGGCTATGGTAGATGTCACCAGGGATCCTAGAGGTCAACTCAAAATTTTGGAGGAACATCATTTAGGATACAAAATATTACATTGAGGATTCGCTCGCCTAGGATCTGGAATGAACTCTCCATCACTTAGAAAACATCTGAAACTATAGCTATTTAAATAAAAAACTCAAGACATATTTATTCCAAACTGCATTTCCACCATAAATTTTTGGCTGTCCCTAGTTCTGATAATGACTTTTGCGCATCTCTATTCATGATTAAGCTAAATGATTCTGTTTTTTGTTGCGCCTCTGAACTCAGGTTCCTGAAGATATCAATCAATCAATCAATCAATGTGAGTTTATTTGGTTACTCATTTACAATGTTTTTACATGTATGGTCATAAATAATTTTATTTATATAGACACCATAGAAGTTAATTATTATTATGCAATGTATAACCCACTTATGGAAATGGACAGGCTAAGGAGAAACACACCAGTATCAGGGCATTTCTGCTGGCCAATAAAATTAAGATATGTACCTTTTTTAAAGTAGAATCCATGAAAGGTTGTGATTTTAGAGAGGACATCTTTTGGACGGACACTTTTGAAGTGCTGCTGGTCAGTATATAGCCAAACCACAAGAATAAACTTTTTGTATGTACATATATAATGTATTTCTATATCAAAATGAGAGCTAAATGCTTGCAAGAAGATATCCTGCAGTATTTTGTAGGATAGGCTTGTACATTTTGGACAGACAAGACCCGACCGATTGGCATGGACACGTGAAACAAATTGAACATATATACATCTATAGCTTTCATACTATTTTGAAGTTCAATCACACAAGTGATTTCAGAAGCAAAAATAAATGAACCCAGTTAGGTGTTTGGTATTTATTTTTATTTAAAAAACATTGACATTTCTTGCAAGACAGTTGTTTTGTCCAAAATTATGCCTGTGTTGAGCTCTAAAGGAATAACGAAATATATGGTACTCATGTTGTGCCTTTTTTAGGTACCTGACATGGTACCAATTAACAGGATACAAACATTGCTAGGCTAATGCCATTTACTGAGTTAATAATACTGTTAATGCTAAGAAAATTGAACATTAATATTTTACAGGCTGCACAATAAAACATTTCCAAATAGCGAAAAAAATGTGTCCAACCAAATCAGTGTAAATTTACACAGACAAACAAAACATTTGCACGACACAGAATCACACCAATGGCAAACTCAATATAAGGATATTCTAATGGAACGCACATGTGTTTCGCTGACATTACACGTGGATTGTGTCATACTTGGCTTAGTAGAAGGAAAAAATGTAAATTTATGAGCAATGAAAATTACACAGACACCACTTTTAGATGACAATATATCAGATAGGATACAGGAAATTATATGGCATAGATATGATGAAATACCTCCCTAAAAAACGAAGAGCTAAGAAAAACTCTCTAAATTCCATCTCGGATCAACCAAGGCACGATGCATTCATATTTTTGAATTCAACACAAATTTTATCAATTAATCCACAGGTCAATATAACATGTCAAACCATAGGGCTGTACTTAGACCCACATTTCAACAATAAAACATGTTAGAGCACAAATGAATCTAATTTTGATCAATACTGCACCTACATGTATAGGTATCTGAGAAGTTTAAAGTTTCTATCTTGATTAGTTTAGGAAATACTTATCTCCAAAGTTGGTACATAGTGAAAAGTGGCCTATATTTAGCAGCCAAAAATGCTATGTGGCCATGGAGCTAAAATTCCAATTTATTTTTTCTATGAAAGACAGGTACAATGCCTATGTAACGCACCATATTTGGATTCCCCATTTAAATAACTTCATGTTGAAAAAAATATTTCCAATAGATGGTTTTTTGTTTTTATCGAATCAATAGATCACAACACAATATCAAATCCTATAGCTGATTTTACTACCTTTTCCATCTCTACTAAGAAAATTATGTACATATTGTCGTCAAATGCCAAACAAAACTTCTGAATACAAAGTTCTAGATTATACGTACCTTTATATGTACCTAGGTCATTCCATGTGAAATCAACAAATGGTCAAAAAGTTGATGTCTCAGAAGTTACTTAAATTTTAACCAATGACTAAGTGGTTATGCTTGAGCACTTGTGCAAAAGAACTAAGCATTTACATGCAAATTGTCTCCATAATGCCCTAGTATAATACGAACAAGGGGTAAATGCCCAAAATCATACCTGGTAACTCATTATTTTTAAAAAACTGTTTTCATGTGCCTCTAACTTGACAAGTTTTCAAGCTTTGTATCTGAAATTTGTTGAAGATGTAGAGAGTATTGGTACAGAATGTGAATGCAAAATTCTAGAATGAGAGGGGGAGGACAGTGGGTGTACTGGGTGCACAAAAATGCGGAAAAACCTTTTTATTTCCCTAAATTATTTCAGCAGTGTGTTTTTCATTGTTGTGTTATAGTAAAGCATCCAAATTGCAACCCTCTGTTGCCAGGGATACTGGCAATAATCTTTTAGTTTAGTAAGTATGTACTTGCTATATTTTCAGAATAATTCAATCTTAAACTTTTTTTATATATTTTATGACTTTCAGCACCCAAAATTAAAATGTGGGACAAGTCCAATGACCACCATTTTTTCAATTTGTTGACCAATTTGGGAGAAATTTAAGAGAAAACGCCATTAGGCGGAACAGTGATTTTCAGCTTCAATATAAACTAAATGAGACAGATCACCAACCTGAAATTAGAATATGTTGTTTACTGAAAAAATGGACTATGCACAGTTAAAAAATGGTGGTCGTATGACAAAATACATAAAAAGTTGAAGTTTAAGACTGAATTATTCTGATAATATAGTAAGTACATACAAAATAAGGTAATATGATTGCCAGTATCCCTGACAATAGAGGGTTGCAATTTGGATGTTGTACTATAACAACATTGTGCCATTTTCGTGCACCCAGTACACCCATTGTCCTCCAACTCTCATTCTAGAATTTTGCATTCACAATCTGTACCAATTTATCTACATTTTCAACAAATTTAAGATACATAATTTGAACACTTGTCAAGTTAGAGGCACATAAAACATGTAAAAATAATGTTAATGATTTGGGGCGCTTACCCCTTGTTCACATTATACTAGGACATTACAGAGACAATTTTTATGTAAATGCTTACTTCTTTTGCACAAGTATAGCCGCTTAGTCACTGGTTAAAATGTAAGTAAATTCTGAGACATCAACTTTTTGACCATTGGTTGATTTCACATGGAATGACCCAGGTACATATAATCTATGCACTTAACAACATTTTAACATTTAACAACAATATTTACATAATTTTTTTACTAGAGATGTAATAGGTAGTAAAGTCAGATTTAGGATTTGATATTGTGTTGTGTGATCTATTGATTAGATAAAAACACAAAATATGTCTATTTGAAATATTTTTTTCATTTTTGGCTACTAAATAAAGGCCACTTTTAAGTACATACCAACTTTGGAGGTCAATATCTCATAAACTGTTCAATACAGAAACTTCACACTTCTCATACTTACATATGTAGGTGTTCTATTGATCCCTAACCATAACTAACCCCATCTCTAGCTAACCCCATCCCTAGCTAACCTCATATCTAGTTATCGCCATCCCCAGCTAACCCTGAAATGGTTTACAGAAGATATAGCCACTCCCATAAGCACAGGTTGATAGGAAAAGGCAGACAGCAGTAGCAATCACGAATAGCATGGAACAGATCAGATGCCAAAATGGAAATGTTTTTAAAATTAGGGGTTATGACACCAGTTTCTGAGGGAGCAGGTAGCCATTTTGCACGAGAACAGTCATTGTTGATATTTGTTATGCGGCCCATTACTTTGGTCATATTGTGTAACAAATTTGGACAGAAGAGTTGTATGTTGGTTGTGTCACAGCCACTGGAAGCATTGCGTAGATTAGCATTTTCAAATGTTGCTGCAACAGGTATCTGGTGTCAAGCATCAGTTTCAGAGTAAGATGCCTTGACACTCTTTAATACTTCATTGTTAAGATCAAGTTTGATCTCTCTCAAAACAAGATTTAACAAGATTGCCATCCCAAACAACAAGTTCCAGATGGCAAGTGGACAAGGAAGCCATTGGCTTATCGAGAGTCCAACAATTTTCTCATCTATGTGTAGCCCGCCCTTATCAAACATCTGTCAATTCTATTTTTAAATATATTCACACTACTAGCATTAACACAATCATTTGGCAGTTTGTTCCATTCATTTATCACCCTCTGTGAGAAAGAGTACTTTCTCATGTCCAACCTACACTGCTCTTTAACTAATGCTGCTTTGTGTCCTCTGGTTCTACTGCCTTCTTTAAGTTTGAAGAACATATTCCTATCAACATCCTCATAACCATTCACTATTTTAAACACTTCTATTTGGTCTCCTCTTAGTCTCCTGGTCTCTAGTGTTATCAAACCACATTGTAATAATCGACTTTCATAACTAAGGTCTCTCAATTCTGGAATCATTTTAGTTGCTCTTCGTTGTATTCTTTCTAGCTTGTCTATGTCCTTTTTACGATATGGCCTCCATGCTTGAATACAATATTCCAAATGTGGTCTAACTATTGCTTTGTACAGGGATACAATTAGCTGTTTCTCCTTATACATGATAGTTCTCCTAATTAGCCCTAGAATTTGATTTCCTTTCGAAGCAGCAATCCGACATTGCTCTGAAACTTTCATGTCAGCACTAAATGTTATTCCTAAGTCCTTTTCTTGTGTGGTTCTACCTAGTAGAGCATCCCCCATTTTATATTCTTCGTCCATGTTTCCATGTCCTCTGTGTATACATTTACACTTCCCAAAATTGAATAACATTTGCCACTTTTCTGACCATTTAACTAATTTATCTAGATCATCCTGTAAACTTTGTTTATCTGTATCATTAGTAAACTTTCGGAATACTTTTGTGTCATCTGCAAATTTGAGTACTTTGCTAGATATGTCATCTTCCAAATCATTTATATATATTAAAAACAGTATAGGGCATAATACTGATCCCTGTGGTACTCCGCTCAAAACCGATTTCCAGTTTGAAATCTCACCATCTACTATTACTCTCTGCCTTCTGTGTGTAAGCCACTTTTCTATCCAGTTGATTACATCATTACCTATACCATGGGCTTTTAGTTTAAGTAATAATCTTTGACGTGGCACTTTATCGAAAGCTTTCTGAAAATTTAAGTAGACAACTTCAACTGGTGACCTGTCATTTACCCACTTTGTAATTTCTTCAAAAAACATAAGAGATTGGTTAGACATGACTTTGCTTTTAGGAACCCATGTTGAGATGTATTTATTAATTTATGTTTTACAAGGAATTCCACCATGTGGTCTCTAATTAATGTTTTGAGTAATTTACATACAACTGATGTTAAACTCACTGGTCTGTAATTTTCTGGCTTGTCCCTCAATCCCTTCTTAAATAGCGGCATAATGCTTTCCTCTTGCCATTCTGAAGGAACTATTCCTTCTTATAGTGACAAGTTAAGCAATTTTGCAAGTGGTGTACTAATTTGCTCAACAATTTCCTTAAGCAGTTTTGGTGGTATCCCATCAACTCCAGGTGATTTATTATCTTTCATCTTCTTAATTTTCTTTGCTATCATTTCAGGAGTTACAAATAAGTGCCCTAAATGTTCTGATTTATTGCCCTCAAATTTAATACATGGAACTGGAAGTGAGCTGATATCTTCTGTGGTAAAAACTGAGCTGAAATATTCATTCAGGACCTCTGCCATTTGTAACCCGTCTGAAATGATGTTTCCCCTGTTGTTTTCCAGTGGTCCGACCTTATCTCGAACTTTCTGTTTACTCCATAGAAACTTTTGCTGTCATTTTTATATTACCTGCCAATTTTCTAATTTCAGTTGTAGCTAGGTGAAGTGCCTCTTTGTAATTTGCATAGTCTTCATCTTTTCTGGTACGCCTATAAACCCTCCACATAGTTTGCTTAAACACTATTTTTCTAATAGCTTCTTTTGACAAGTGTTTCTTTCTAGACCGTTTTCCTTGCTTTTTCAAGGGAACAAATTTATCGATAATACTCCCAATTTCATATTTTAGAATATTCCAACATTCAATTGTGGTCTTATTTATCAGCATATTATTCCAATCTAGCTTTGTTAAGTATTTTCTCATATCTTTATAGTTACCTTTGTGGAAGTTTCTCCTATACGTTTTTTTATCTTTACTTTCTTATTTTACATTGATGTCAATATGTATTTGATTGTGGTCACTGTTACCCAATTGTTCAAGTATTTTTACATTGTCCACTAATTCGTTTTATGATGATAAAACTATATCTAATACATTATCTCCCCTGGTTGGTTCTAGCACGGGCTGAGTAAGGAAGCTATCCTGAATTAAAAATAGAAATTGTTGGTCCTCACCCTCTGTACTCTCTAGAGATTTCCATTGTATGTGTCCATGGTTAAAATCTCTCATTATGATACATTCCCCTTTACTAACTTCCTTTATAGCATTTTGTATTTTTGTGTTATCCTCTTTGTTTATGTTTGGACTTCGGTAAACTAATCCAATAGTTAATTTAGAATTTCCTAAAACTATTTTGCACCAAACAGCTTCATCGCAATCTGCTTCCCTTTCTAATTTATTTCATTAGCCTGAATAGATTCTTTAACATATAAAATAACTCCCCCTCCCCTTCTTTCTATTCGATCTCTCCTAAACATTACGTATCCTGTCAATCCTAATTCAGCATCTGTTATGTCTGTGTTGGCCCATGATTCGGTAATACCAATGATGTGAGGATCAATATCTTCTACCATAATGTTTAATTTCGTTTTTCTTATTTACTATACTCCTAGCATTTAAACACACACATCTATAACCTGCTTCAGACATGTTTTTTGGACATTGTGTTATTGGTTTATTTGTACTAGTGGCCTCTTGTCCTGCTTGAGGCATCTCTAAGTAACCCCCCTGCGCTTCTAGTTTAAATAGTGTTTACTAACAAAAATATTTGATATGCTACCCATGCCACTGTCTACTACTGCTGAGAGTCAACTAGAAGCATGAAAGCAGTCACATAAATAGTGAAATTTAACAAGTCTGATATATTGGAAATCACTCAAAATCCTGTTAAATTTGACAAATTGTCACTTTTCTGACAAAGCTGTACCATATTTGGTTAAACATCAAGCAATTATGTAAATATTAAGTTGAAAATAAAGTCATTGGTATATTTAAAGAGACAGTAAACAGGCTTCATGGTGCGCAATGCTCTGGAAATCTAGTGTACGTGAACTATGATTTATCAAGTGTCAAAACTGACCTATAATTAAATGATGTGACGGGTTTTCAGCTAAAATTATGGACAGGGCTTTGTTTTTACTTGACTGTCAAACAAATAATAATGATGTGACAAGCAGGAGTGTTCCATAATATCTCTACATAAACATTGTGCTGCAACTTGATATAAAATTGAACACTTTCTCAAACAAAAGCTTCCTTATTTGAGGTCATGCCTCAGTTAGACTTCCAGATGAATGTAGGGCTTAGTAAGTTTGGATATAGGAAGTTTGAAAAAATCATATGATCTGACATTTAAGCAGGGACATTGCCAGGTTTGCTGGTAGAAGCTGTTAAGAATGAAATGGTGGATTTTTTGATGGTCACGTTTTCTTATAATCATGCAAAACGTTAACATAGCCACCAATGGGAAAGTCAACCATAGGTTGAACCTTAGAGTTCAACAATATTTGAAGGATATGCCAATTTACTTATACTGGTGATACTAGTCTAAGGAGGCATACACTGATTCATAATATAATGTGCTAAGACATTCTGATTAACGTAAAATTGAACTTTGTAGGCTTCGATTTGGAGCGAATTGAAAACTGCATATTACTTTTGCCCGTGCCTGGCCCAGGGCAGTGGCGGTGCGCGTGAAATGTCGGCATGAAACATAATTAATGTTACCTTCAACAACTGTAACTGTTTTGCAAATAAAGTTCACATTGAAATGTTTATTAAATTCATTACTGATCTGCTAGTTATATGAAATGAAATGTTAAACAAAATCTGGACCAGTTAATTTTTTTGTAATTTCAGACACTGTAATATATAACAAAACTCTACCTCCACTTATCCCTCTTCTGACCTTTCTAAACATTGCAAAACTGGACAGTCCAAATTTAATAAATGTTAGACATCCAAGAGTCCTCCCTCGACATGTACTGTAAATATTTAATGCCAGCAGTGCTCTCACCAATGACTGACATTTATTTAAAAAAACTATTGCTGATCTGTGACTTACTTGTGTAGAACCTTCCTGTTGTGTCAGCACTCTTTTGGTTTCCACTCAAAGCAACCACCACAACTGTGTACTGTTGGCCAGCAATCAATTTTTTGAATGTTGCTGTTCTGTTGCTAATGTCAGTCGTAACTGTCTCAGACCCTACAGTGGTGGTGTACTTTTCCACCAATCCTTCCTTTGGTGCATCCCACGAGATTGTCAACGAATTCACATCAGCAGTTGCATGAATGTTCTGAACTACATTTGGCTCTGTAACAGAAACAACAACTTTTGACAAACAGGTCCATGGAATCATAATAAAACTACCCAAACAAGAAGTGATAAATAACTGCAATACTACCATTATCTGTTTCCAAGATTTTAATTTATGTCATGTTGTTATCTAATGTTATGAATGGAAAGTTAATAACAATGTTTTAATAATTTCTTGATGTTATGTAAATAAAGTATTCACCTGAAGAGTCTGGTATGTTCCACTGCATGAGAGTAAATAGCACTGTTACACAAATGCATAACAAACATGCGCACATTGTTGTTATAAATTAGAAGTAGAACAGATCCCCAAAATGTTATTTAAATGGATCCAGTACCTATAAGAATGTTTTTCTTTTTTGATTTTCCTCAATTCACTATTTACACATTATATTCTTCCTGATAAAAACACATCTCTCATCACATAGATGATGTATATGTTGCATAAACAATGTGAAATTAAATGTAGACAACAATTTACTAACTGAAGAACAATTCCTGGGTTATATACCCATTAGTAGTTTACATGGCTAATAACATGCAATGTATATTCATGCATATGCACTGCAGGAGTGCCCACCTTTAAGTTCTAAAATGACATGTACATTTCTGCATCAAAACTGAAATGCGAATATGTTCTGTATAAGTAAAATTATATGTGTGTTACTATATCAAATGTGGTATGTTTTATAATGGCCCATGTATCAAATACTATTTTTAAGAAAGCTCATTTTAACTGCTGCTGAAAATAAATAACAACAAAAATATCTAACCATGTCACTGATTACTTGTATTGCGCAAACTGAAATGTGGGCAATGTAATGATAATAGTGATGCACAATGAACAAAGCATTTCTATGAAAGTGTAAATTGTGGGAGATAGAGGCAATTGCAGCAAAGTAATACGGGCACCAGTGTGGAGATGATGGGGTACAAAAGGCATGGAGGTACTTATAGTCACACTACCCTTGCCTAATGATCAGATAAAACAAGTAAAATCCTAGCAAAGGCATAGAAAAACCATTTCGAAATAAAATGTGAAACTAACAAACATGGCATAGACAAACCATGCAAGGAAAAAACCAATGTGAAATATCCCCATGAGCAAATCAGAATTATATAGCAGCTTGGTGAGAGGAAGTCGGTTGTTTGGATGAGGAATAAAAAAGTACAGAGCAATTAATGGTAGTTGAAGAGGCATTGTGTAGAAAAATAAGTGTCTACTAAGTCTACTGTACACTTCTGTCATCATCACCACAACAATATTGCTTTAAAAAAATAAAAATAAAAACTAGTTAACAGTGCTGGTGATAAAAATGAAAGGTAAGTCCTTAGTATGTATGATAGTACTATAATTTGGTGGGGCTATCATAAGAATATGACATTTTCTATAAAAAAAATCCTTACAAGTGCTCGTTCTTATACCACCACCTAAATATAGATGCAAGACAACTTTACAGATTGTACCATCAATATTATGGTGCAAGACGAACCTTGAATGGGACATGTGAGGTTGTTAGCCAAAACTTTAAGTGAAATTTCTGTTGAAAAATAAAAAGGTGTGAACTGTGTTTTGGAATATGGTAGAAACAAATAAAATAAAATTTATTAAATTAAAACATTGACATTTATGTAAATGTTAGTCCTTCAGTCAACTTGCCTCCAATATTGATCCTTCTGACAATCTTAATAAAGATTTTATAATGGTTTTGTGTAGTCACCCTTTTAGCAATTCCTTAGAAATGTAGCTGCTGCAGGAATACAACAACAGTGAAAAGAAGTTGGAGATATTTGAGCCATGTTCTTAGAATGCCGCCAACAAGAACACCAAATGAGGCATGGTACTTGAATCCATCTGGAAAAAGGAAAAGAGGATGAACAAAAGAAATGTACCAATGAACCATCACAAGAGAGGCACAAACCCAGAAAATAAAGCCACAGAACCTAGAAAGAATGGCTGAAGATAGAAATGGATGGAAAGACCAACACAGCATCAGGAGAGAGTTTGCAAGAAGAAAATGGACATGGATAGGACACATCCTCTGAAAACAAACCAACAATGTCACGAGACAGGCCTTAGACTGGAATCCACAAGGAAAAAGAAAAATAGGCAGACCCAAAACTACTTGGAGGTGATCAATAGACGAGGCAGTAAAGAAACATGGAACCACCTGGAAAGAAATGAAGAAAGCAGCAAACAACAGAGTGCGCTGGAAAAGAGAATTTTGGCCCTATGCTCTAATTTGATTGAAGTTAAGTTAACAAATAATTATTCACAAGTGATTTCTACTACAAGTATACCACAATTGTCTAATCAATAAATTATTTGTAATAAGATGTGATAAAAAGGTTACCACAAATAAGCCATTCACATATAATAATACATAAGACTGTTATTCTAAATTATACTGGTATATATCGCAATTGACTAGAATAATCTTGTTCGTAGGTTCCCCAGATGTAATGTTTCACTGTCTTTTTAGTTTGTATACGAGCTTTATAATAAGCCAAATAGTAAAATGCAATACAATAATATGTATACATCATAAATACATTATTTATACAATGAAAACAGTTGTGACCTAGTTTATATACTCAGCTTACAAAATATCAGCAAAGGTGGGGGAACCAACCACCGAACATATATCACACAAAGTTAGTAAACCGACCCAACTAGAAATCAAACAAACACTGGTGTAGATGGGGTAGGAGGGTGGGTAAAAACATTAAAAAATATCGAGAGCAACAAATATTTTACCTTCGTAAACTTTGGCCAATATCGAAAAAGAGGCTAATTATTATGCGTGCATTTTGATTGTAAGAAATTGTCACATGGTGAGGTCGGCTTACCGTACAATCAAAATATAAGCTGCAGCATTGCCCACATAAATATCATTTGAGTTTTCAATTCAAATGATGGTTTTATGCGGGACAAAGCTACCTACAAGAGTTAATTACATGGAAACCGTGGCTCGTTTGCTGAAGACAACAAAGTCAAATATTTTACCTTCGTAAACTTTGGCCAATATCGAAAAAGAGGCTAATTATTATGCGTGCATTTTGATTGTAAGAAATTGTCACATGGTGAGGTCGGCTTACCGTACAATCAAAATATAAGCTGCAGCATTGCCCACATAAATATCATTTGAGTTTTCAATTCAAATGATGGTTTTATGCGGGACAAAGCTACCTACAAGAGTTAATTACATGGAAACCGTGGCTCGTTTGTTGAAGACAACAAAGTCAAATGTATGTATGTGAAACATTACATCTGGGTATACGAGCTTTATAATAAGCCAAATAGTAAAATGCAATACAATAATATGTATACATCATAAATACATTATTTATACAATGAAAACAGTTGTGACCTAGTTTATATACTCAGCTTACAAAATATCAGCAAAGGTGGGGGAACCAACCACACAAGGCCAATCTGTAATGCACGATTGCAGAATGGCTCCCAATGCTGCAGCTTATATTTTGATTGTACGGTAAGCCGACCTCACCGTGTGACAATTTCTTACAATCAAAATGCATGCATAATAATTAGCCTCTTTTTCGATATTGGCCAAAGTTTACGAAGGTAAAATATTTGTTGCTCTCGATATTTTTTAATGTTTTTACCCACCCTCCTACCCCATCTACACCAGTGTTTGTTTGATTTCTAGTTGGGTCGGTTTACTAACTTTGTGTGATATATGTTCGGTGGTTGGTTCCCCCACCTTTGCTGATATTTTGTAAGCTGAGTATATAAACTAGGTCACAACTGTTTTCATTGTATAAATAATGTATTTATGATGTATACATATTATTGTATTGCATTTTACTATTTGGCTTATTATAAAGCTCGTATACAAACATACATTTGACTTTGTTGTCTTCAGCAAACGAGCCACGGTTTCCATGTAATTAACTCTTGTAGGTAGCTTTGTCCCGCATAAATATATAAATAGACGTACAATCATGAAGGTGGTCCTTTATAACAATAGTATTCCATAATTTGGGACCAACATATGCCAGTGTATTTTGTCTGATGTTGGTTTTACAGTATGGTATTTTATAAACTGTTTCTTGTCTTGTCTCATATTATGATTGTGTGAAGTGATAAGTAACGTTATAGTAACCCATATGTACCAGGGAAAGCTTTCCATACACCAAATGAACTAATCAAAACAAAAGTAAATTACCCCCTAAACCAAAACAAAGCCATTATAAGGCTTCCAGTCACAACCCATATTCACTCTGGTGAACTCTAAAAATAACCAAACATACACAAAGGAATTGACTATGTTTTGTCCTTTGCCCCACTGTTGGTGCATTGGAGTAAGCAGGACAGTGGACATATGTACTGTGCCAAAAAGACAGATAATTGTATTAATTTATTGGTCAAGTTACAAAACTGTTACGGTTTTCCTTCTGCACTTCACTTAGCCTATAAAGAATCACATTCATTGATGTTCAATGCGTATGAATAGCTTAATGGTACAAAGTCTGATTTTTTTAATTGTAAAATCATGTTATATATGTGGCTTGAAAATCTTGAGGGGAAAACAGAAATGAATTTTGTGCAGCATTATATTGGGTAAACAATGGCATATTGATTGGATAAGAGATATTATCATTACGTATATTTTAAGCATAGACTAACTATAGACTTGTGTAAACAATATTTCAGATCTGAATCTGAAAAAAAATAAACGAGAAGGAGTTGGTACATAGGCTTAACGCAGCTAATAGCAATGAAGTTGATCTTTCTGGTTGCGTAGATGTTTAAACTGGTAAAATCCCTGAAAGAATGATCTGCTCAACCCGTGCCTTGTTTAGTGTTCTGACTATTTATTGTTAAAATTTAGCCATAGGCAGTAATTTAGTGGAGTAGGTCACCATCACAAGATTTTGGTAGAGCGAGCGATAATAAGGTTTTCTGTTGTCAGCATCAGTCAAATGATAATAAGATTAGATTCATTTCAGCTGATAACAAATCACCGGGAGTGGATGGGATTCCTCCAAAATTACTAATGGAAACAGTAGAACAAATCAGTATACCACTTGCAAGAGTATTCAACTTGTCATTAAAAGAGGGAGTTGTTCCGTTTGAATGGAAAGAAGCAAACATCATACCATTATTTAAAAAGGGTTCGAGAAATAAGTCAGAGAATTACAGACCAGTGAGTTTAACGTCAGTGATTTGTAAATTATTAGAAAGGTTAATTAAAGACCATATGGTGGAATTCCTCGTTAAGCATAAATTATTAAATTCATCTCAACATGGATTCCTTAAAGCGAGGTCATGCTTAACAAATATATTATGTTTTTTGGAAGAAATCACTAAGTGGATAGACGTGGGATCGCCAGTAGATATTATCTACTTAGATTTTCAGAAAGCTTTTGACAAAGTGCCACATCAAAGATTACTACTTAAATTAAAAGCCCATGGTATCGGGGACAGCATAACTGACTGGATAGAACAATGGCTGACTGACAGAAGACAACGAGTTGTAGTAGATGGAGAAGTTTCAAATTGGAAATCGGTTTTGAGTGGGGTACCTCAAGGATGAGTATTAGGACCTATATTATTCTTAATTTATATCAATGACTTGGACGACAGTATAACAAGTAACGTACTGAAATTTGCGGATGACACAAAACTGTTTAGAAAGGTTAATACTGATGGTGATAAACAACATTTACAAAACGATCTAGACAGATTAGTGAAATGGTCTGAGAAATGGCAGATGTTGTTCAATTTTGGGAAATGTAAATGCCTACATACAGGACATAGGAACTTGAATGTAAACTATAAAATGGGAGATACTGTTCTGGGTACTACTGTAAAAGAAAAGGACTTAGGAGTTACAATAAGCGCTGATATGAAAGTTTCAGAGCAGTGTGGTATTGCAGCTTCAAAGGGTAATCAAATTCTTGGATTGATTAGAAGAAACATAACATACAAGGGAAAAAAGTTAATTATACCTCTTTATAAAGCAATAGTTAGACCTCATTTAGAATACTGTATACAAGCATGGAGACCATATCGTAAGAAAGATATAGATACGCTTGAACGCATACAAAGGAGAGCAACTAAAATGATTCCAGAACTGAGAGACCTTAGTTATGAAGAACGCCTGAAAGAATGTGGTTTAACAACTCTAGAGACAAGGAGGTTAAGAGGAGATCAGATTGAAGTTTTTAAGATATTGAATGGGTATGAAAATATTGATAGAAATATGTTTTTCTCACTCAAGAAGGATAGCAGAACTAGAGGACATGAGGTAAAATTAGTAAAGGATCAATGTAGATTGGACATCAGGAAGCACTCGTTCTCACAGAGGACAATAAATGAATGGAACAAATTGTCTACAGATTGTGTAACTGCTAGCAGTGTGAATATGTTTAAAAACAAGGTTGACACATATCTCAGGAGGGCGGGTTATAAGTAGATGAACATTGTTGGACTCTCGATAAGCCAATGGCTTCCTTGTCCACTTGCCATCTGGGCCTTTGGCTTGGATGGCAAATCTGGTTAAATCTGGTTAAATCTGAGTGGTAACTATGTAATACAATTAACTACAATTAAAACATTATCATATCTCTGTTTTGTTTACGTAGTGTTCTGTGTATTAACTAGGTGGACAGGTATTTTAGTACTCACGTTGGCTTATTAGATATAACATAATTAGCCAATATAGGTATACAAACTTAAAGGTAGTAAGAAGAGAACATTGTAAGTAACATTTAATCTAATATAATCTAACTAAATTTAAATGGCATCATGCAAACAGCAGGTCAAAGCTACTAGACACCTAGCAACTGGGTGGACTTTGCCAAGTCCAGTTGTGAGAAGTTCTGAGCTGAGGTTCAAGTCGATGGTTTGGTTTTGAGCACAGGGGGTGTGAACAGTTAAAGGGTCTAGTGGTTGAGACAGATCAGCTGAAACAGTTAGCGGGAAAGGAAGAAGTGGGTTGTGTCAGTGATTTGGGTGGTAAAGCAGAGGATGATAAAGTAAGAAGAGACAATGAGAGAGATGCTAGGAAGAGCTCACCTCAACCTGGAAGGAGGTAAGGCGGAAGGAGCAAAGCCGACAGGAGCGAAAAGATAACAACTAGACAGGAGGGTAAGGTGACATGTTGATAGGTGAGAAGGAGATGGACAACATGGTGCAAAGTGGAATGACAGCAGGACGTAGAGGGTGTTACGAGGAAAGTGAGGGTGTTTGTGGGGGACTCTATAGTTAAAAATACAGACAAATAACTGAATAAGGGTGATGATGTGGTATTTGTTTCCCGGGGACAAATATAGAGGATGTCACAGAAAGGGAGAGAAAGTCCAGGGTTATGGCAAGGGAGGGTCCATTCTAGTGCATGTAGGCACAAATAACACAGAGAAGGGCACAACTGTCATAGCTAAGAAATACAGTAAACCAGGCACGGGTTGAGCAGATCATTCTGTTAGGGATTTTACCAGTGATGGGAAGCAGCAGTCAGGCATATCGAAATTGTAGGAGGATGGCAATTAACATGCTAGTTCAGCAACTATATAGGGAGGAGGAAGTTGAATTTGTGGGGTAGCTTTGTTTGGAGGGCTGACATGTTTATGGGGGGTGGGCTCCATCTAAGTGGAAAGGGTGTAGCAGTAAATGTAGATGTTTATTAATTTCCATAGCACCATATCTATGCAATGGTATTCTATGGTGCTTTACAGTAAAATAAATGGTACAGTTAAATGTCAAAACAGTAAAAACAAATGCCATAATACAAATGATTATAAGAAGTAAAACTATTTAAATGACTAAAATTAATAAGTTAGTTATATGCTATGCTAAAACAGTAAGTCTTCAATTTACTCTTAAAAACATTCTTGGTTCTACTGCCTTCTCTAAATTTGAAGAACATATTCCTGTCAACATCCTCATAACCATTCACTATTTGAAACACTTCTATTTGGTCTCCTCTTAGTCTCCTGGTCTCTAGTGTTGTCAAACCACATTGTAATAATCGACTTTCGTAACTAAGGTCTCTCAATTCTGGAATCATTTTAGTTGTTCTTCGTTGTATTCTTTCTAGCTTGTCTATGTCCTTTTTACAATATGGCCTCCATGCTTGAATACAATATTCCAAATGCGGTCTAACTATTGCTTTGTACAGGGGTACAATTAGCTGTTTCTCCTTATACATGATAGTTCTCCTAATTAGCCCTAGAATTTTATTTCCTTTCGAAGCAGCAATCCCACAATGCTTTCAGAGTTTCATGTCAGCACTAAATGTTACTTGTAAGTCCTTTTCTTGTGTGGTTAGTCCTTTTCTTGTGTGTCAGCAAAAGTCAGCAAGCATATCTTGTATTTAATGTGAAACTCAACTGGCAACCAATGAAGTCGTTTGAGTGTAGGAGTTATGTGGTCATATTTACCAACTCTACACAACACTCTGGCTGCAGTATTTTGCACCATCTATAATTTCTGTATTAGGCATTTTGGCAAACTGATCAGCAACGCATTGCAGTAGTCAATATGGCTATGGACCAAAGCAGCGTTTGCAGTTGAACTCTTAAGAACAGTCGACAGTGGCATAGGTAGCATAACAAATATTTTTGTCCTATCCACATATATATCTATCACATGGCAGTTTAAAAATACACTTATTTTGTCTATATTGGTTTAAATGGCAAGGTCAGTGACATAACATAACAAAATATGTTTAAGCTTTCATGTGATGCATATATGTGGATAAGACAATGTTGCTATCTTGTACTAATATCAGTACTGTGCACCATTAGTGCCAAAGTAATGTCTAAAGAGATTTATCTTTCATATTTTAATCATTAATATGCAGTAACTCTAAAACTATTTAATTTACAAGTCTGAAATTTGGCTTAGGTAAATTTTAAAAGCTCCAACACTTGTGCCAAATTAAAAAAAAATCGGAGAGGGTCAAGAATTTTGCTGGATGATTTCATATGGAGTGACCCAAATGCCTAGCTGTCAAATGCTCAATTTTAGGAGTTTGTCCGCCAAATCGTATTTCCTGATTAGCTCAATAAGGTCTCTTCATATGACAGACAGTACAAAGTTTTTTTAATTCCCACTGAACCCCATTTGTGACCATTTTGTGAGAAATGCACGCACGCACACACACACTTAGACTTAGATAATGTGACATTATGTTCTAGTCAATGGTGATACTATGTTCTAATCAATGGTGACACTGTGTTCTAGTCAATGATGACACTATGTTCTAGTCAATGGTTATCAAGATAGCTTGAATTTGATAAACAGCATTAATTAGAAGCCAATTAGACTACGCAGCATGTATCTAGTCCCCATATAACAGAAATATAAAGATGCCGTAGAAAATATGCAGAGACATGCAACTAAACAGTACATGTTACTTTCATTGCACCCTTACACCCAAGTGAAGTAAGACAAAAAACTTGTATCCTATGTTCGTAGCTCTGAGGGAAGATGCAAATGTCTCGGTTGTAGTGGTTGGTTCAATTCTGACCAGTATTGCACTTTGTGCAAAAAATACTCCTAAAACTAAGTGTGATATTGTGTATATACGAAATACATTTTATTTTTCATTCAGTCATGACTTCTTAGCAGGAAATTAACCTAAAAAATTAACTTAAAAAATATCAGTGCAGTAACTTTTTTGTCTTGTTTAGTAGTTATGTATGGAGATTGGAAATTTGATTGATATATATATATATATATATATATATATATATATATGTTCTTCAAACTTAAAGAAGGCAGTAGAACCATAGGACACAAATAATCACTCTCATGGGAGCCATCTTAGGGGTGTTACAATTTCAGGTTTCATGCTTTTACCATAAAACGCACATAATTTTTTCACATATCAACTGGACTATAATTGGATGAATTTTTAAATGATCACTGATCACATCATTATATCAATCACAATCACATTTTTTTTCAGGTGGGCATGTGATAATCTGATAATTTTATTGCAGAGATAATTTTAACAATGACTGAAAACTGAACCAGAGACCTCTTTGCTAACACTCTCACTCTCATTTTTCATACACTGGTTAATGTAGAAATAGTTCTTCAAAATGCTGCTAAACTCACTTTGTAAATCACAATCCCAAATGTGAAATTCAAACTATTTTGTGAAAATACTGGCGGACGGAACCTTCAGATTTCAAGCATAGTACACTGCTTCAATTGCCCAGAAAATAGTACAAAGAAAATAATATATAATAAAGTAGTTTGTGACTCTGTATGTGTGTATTAATCTCACATAAAGTGATAAATGAGCTTCCTAATGCTGCCAAACATAAGCTAATATGTTCAATGCAATAGGACTTCATCTGCAACATACTAAAAATACTGCAGAAGAAGATAATAAGAATAGTTAGTGCTAGCTAATATAATTCACACACATATATTCACTAAAAAAGTACTAAAACTAGCTGACAATTAGATACTGTGGTAATATGATTAGCCCATTCAGACTTACTTGTGTAGAACTTGTTCTCCACAGAGTCACTGGTCTGACCTCCACTACTCAGGTCTCCAATCACAGACACCGCAACAACAGTGTACTCATTGCCAGCTGTTAAACCGTTGAATGTTGTTGTTGTTCCACTGACTCCAGGAGTTGTTGTCTTTATTGTTGAACCTTCCTTCAGTGTGACTGTATACTTTGTACCACCACCAGTAGTGGGGGCTACCCAGGTAGCTGTGAGTGAGTTCACAGTCGCTGTCGCTTGAATGTTGCTAGGTGCATTCGGCTCTGTACAAAGACATCACAGAAAAAAGAGAATATCAGTATAATTATGGAATCTGTTCAAACAAAACTTGGTGGTAGACACTAGAAAAAGCTTTCATTGTTGTCTTTGTTATTTTTCCTGTGCAAATGATGAATTTAATTGTGCTGAATCTGATACCTCATTAGTTTTAACAGGTGTGTCCCAGGGTTCTATTCTAGGTACTCTTTTATTCATGTCTCCTGCTGTCAAAATGGACCAAAAGTCGCATTTGACATGTTAAATGAAAGGTTTTGGCAGGTTCTTTTGTTTTCGCTAATTAGGCCTTAAGAACAGATTATAATGATGATTTAAAACTGGTCATTTTCAACTCAACCAGACTCATTCTCTTTGCTATCACTTTCATCCTCACTACTCATTCTATGATCAATGTCGAAATAATAGTTTAAAACGATGCCAAACTCACTTTGTGAATCACAATCACCACATGTGAAACTCCATGTCCGCCATTTTGAATTCTAAATTTTCCATAGCAACAAACAATTTTGTGAAAATACTGGTGGAAGGAGCCTTCATATTGGCATAAAAGCTCAACCATCGCAAGGAGTGGTATCGATTTGTAGTGTAAAGTGGTGTAATAATAAGAAAAATGGGGGAATTTTCAGCCAGTAGGCAATATCCTACCTTCAAGCGCATAGAGTACGAATATTTAAATGCAACTTTTGGTCGATTCTGACAGCAGGAGTCATCTTATATTCATGACTTACCACAAACTAGATTGATAACATGATCACATATGCAGTTGACAGCTTGACACCACTCTTTTCAGGCACAGCACACTGCTTCAATTGCCCAGAAAACAGTATATATATATATATATAATCAATTAGTCTCACACATCGAGTGATAAATGAGCTCCCTAATGCTGCCACACATAAGCTAATATGTTCAATGCAATAGGACTTCAGCTGCAACATACTAAAAAATACTGCAGAAGATAATAAGAATAGTTAGTGCTAGCTAATATAATTCACACACATATATTCACTAAAAAAAGTACTAAAACTAGCTGACAATTAGATACTGCGGTAATATGATTAGCCCATTCAGACTTACTTGTGTAGAACTTGTTCTCCACAGAGTCACTGGTCTGACCTCCACTATTCACGTCTCCAATCACAGACACCACAACAATAGTGTACTCATTGCCAGCTGTTAAACTACTGAATGTTGTTATTGTTCCACTGACATCATTATTTGTGTCCTTTGTTGTTGAACCTTCTTTCAGTGTGACTGTATACTTTGTACCACCACCAGTAGTGGGGGCTACCCAAGTAGCTGTGAGTGAGTTCACAGTCGCTGTTGCTTGAATGTTGCTAGGTGCATTTGGCTCTGTAAAAAAACATCACAGAAACATGAGAATATCAGCATAATTATGGAATCTATTCAAACAAAACTTGATGGTAGACACTAGAAAAAGCTAATAATTATTTCATTGTTTTGTCTTTGTTATTTTTCCTGTGCAAATGATGAATTTAATTGTGCTGAATCTGATACCTCATTAGTTTTAACAGGTGTGTCCCAGGGTTCTATTCTAGGTACTCTTTTATTCATGTCTCCTGCTGTCAAAATGGACCAAAAGTCGCATTTGACATGTTAAATGAAAGGTTTTGGCAGGTTCTTTTGTTTTCGCTAATTAGGCCTTAAGAACAGATTATAATGATGATTTAAAACTGGTCATTTTCAACTCAACCAGACTCATTCTCTTTGCTATCACTTTCATCCTCACTACTCATTCTATGATCAATGTCGAAATAATAGTTTAAAACGATGCCAAACTCACTTTGTGAATCACAATCACCACATGTGAAACTCCATGTCCGCCATTTTGAATTCTAAATTTTCCATAGCAACAAACTATTTTGTGAAAATACTGGTGGAAGGAGCCTTCATATTGGCATAAAAGCTCAACCATCGCAAGGAGTGGTATCGATTTGTAGTGTAAAGTGGTGTAATAATAAGAAAAATGGGGGAATTTTCAGCCAGTAGGCAATATCCTACCTTCAAGCGCATAGAGTACGAATATTTAAATGCAACTTTTGGTCGATTCTGACAGCAGGAGTCATCTTATATTCATGACTTACCACAAACTAGATTGATAACATGATCACATATGCAGTTGACAGCTTGACACCACTCTTTTCAGGCACAGCACACTGCTTCAATTGCCCAGAAAACAGTATATATATATATATATATAATCAATTAGTCTCACACATCGAGTGATAAATGAGCTCCCTAATGCTGCCACACATAAGCTAATATGTTCAATGCAATAGGACTTCAGCTGCAACATACTAAAAAATACTGCAGAAGATAATAAGAATAGTTAGTGCTAGCTAATATAATTCACACACATATATTCACTAAAAAAAGTACTAAAACTAGCTGACAATTAGATACTGCGGTAATATGATTAGCCCATTCAGACTTACTTGTGTAGAACTTGTTCTCCACAGAGTCACTGGTCTGACCTCCACTATTCACGTCTCCAATCACAGACACCACAACAATAGTGTACTCATTGCCAGCTGTTAAACTACTGAATGTTGTTGTTGTTCCACTGACATCATTATTTGTGTCCTTTGTTGTTGAACCTTCTTTCAGTGTGACTGTATACTTTGTACCACCACCAGTAGTGGGGGCTACCCAAGTAGCTGTGAGTGAGTTCACAGTCGCTGTTGCTTGAATGTTGCTAGGTGCATTTGGCTCTGTAAAAAAACATCACAGAAACATGAGAATATCAGCATAATTATGGAATCTATTCAAACAAAACTTGATGGTAGACACTAGAAAAAGCTAATAATTATTTCATTGTTTTGTCTTTGTTATTTTTCCTGTGCAAATGATGAATTTAATTGTGCTGAATCTGATACCTCATTAGTTTTAACAGGTGTGTCCCAGGGTTCTATTCTAGGTACTCTTTTATTCATGTCTCCTGCTGTCAAAATGGACCAAAAGTCGCATTTGACATGTTAAATGAAAGGTTTTGGCAGGTTCTTTTGTTTTCGCTAATTAGGCCTTAAGAACAGATTATAATGATGATTTAAAACTGGTCATTTTCAACTCAACCAGACTCATTCTCTTTGCTATCACTTTCATCCTCACTACTCATTCTATGATCAATGTCGAAATAATAGTTTAAAACGATGCCAAACTCACTTTGTGAATCACAATCACCACATGTGAAACTCCATGTCCGCCATTTTGAATTCTAAATTTTCCATAGCAACAAACAATTTTGTGAAAATACTGGTGGAAGGAGCCTTCATATTGGCATAAAAGCTCAACAATCGCAAGGAGTGGTATCGATTTGAAGTGTAAAGTGGTGTAATAATAAGAAAAATGGGAGAATTTTCAGCCAGTAGGCAATATCCTACCTTAAAGCGCATAGAGTACGAATATTTAAATGCAACTTTTGGTCGATTCTGACAGCAGGAGTCATCTTATATTCATGACTTACCACAAACTAGATTTATAACATGATCACATATGCAGTTGACAGCTTGACACCACTCTTTTCAGGCACAGCACACTGCTTTAATTGCCCAGAAAACAGTATATATATATATATATAATCAATTAGTCTCACACATCGAGTGATAAATGAGCTCCCTAATGCTGCCACACATAAGCTAATATGTTCAATGCAATAGGACTTCAGCTGCAACATACTAAAAAATACTGCAGAAGATAATAAGAATAGTTAGTGCTAGCTAATATAATTCACACATATATTCACTAAAAAAAGTACTAAAACTAGCTGACAATTAGATACTGCGGTAATATGATTAGCCCATTCAGACTTACTTGTGTAGAACTTGTTCTCCACAGAGTCACTGGTCTGACCTCCACTATTCACGTCTCCAATCACAGACACCACAACAATAGTGTACTCATTGCCAGCTGTTAAACTACTGAATGTTGTTGTTGTTCCACTGACATCATTATTTGTGTCCTTTGTTGTTGAACCTTCTTTCAGTGTGACTGTATACTTTGTACCACCACCAGTAGTGGGGGCTACCCAAGTAGCTGTGAGTGAGTTCACAGTCGCTGTTGCTTGAATGTTGCTAGGTGCATTTGGCTCTGTAAAAAAACATCACAGAAACATGAGAATATCAGCATAATTATGGAATCTATTCAAACAAAACTTGATGGTAGACACTAGAAAAAGCTAATAATTATTTCATTGTTTTGTCTTTGTTATTTTTCCTGTGCAAATGATGAATTTAATTGTGCTGAATCTGATACCTCATTAGTTTTAACAGGTGTGTCCCAGGGTTCTATTCTAGGTACTCTTTTATTCATGTCTCCTGCTGTCAAAATGGACCAAAAGTCGCATTTGACATGTTAAATGAAAGGTTTTGGCAGGTTCTTTTGTTTTCGCTAATTAGGCCTTAAGAACAGATTATAATGATGATTTAAAACTGGTCATTTTCAACTCAACCAGACTCATTCTCTTTGCTATCACTTTCATCCTCACTACTCATTCTATGATCAATGTCGAAATAATAGTTTAAAACGATGCCAAACTCACTTTGTGAATCACAATCCCCACATGTGAAACTCCATGTCCGCCATTTTGAATTCTAAATTTTCCATAGCAACAAACAATTTTGTGAAAATACTGGTGGAAGGAGCCTTCATATTGGCATAAAAGCTCAACAATCGCAAGGAGTGGTATCGATTTGTAGTGTAAAGTGGTGTAATAATAAGAAAAATGGGGGAATTTTCAGCCAGTAGGCAATATCCTACCTTCAAGCGCATAGAGTACGAATATTTAAATGCAACTTTTGGTCGATTCTGACAGCAGGAGTCATCTTATATTCATGACTTACCACAAACTAGATTTATAACATGATCACATATGCAGTTGACAGCTTGACACCACTCTTTTCAGGCACAGCACACTGCTTCAATTGCCCAGAAAACAGTATATATATATATATATATATATATATATATATATAATCAATTAGTCTCACACATCGAGTGATAAATGAGCTCCCTAATGCTGCCACACATAAGCTAATATGTTCAATGCAATAGGACTTCAGCTGCAACATACTAAAAAATACTGCAGAAGATAATAAGAATAGTTAGTGCTAGCTAATATAATTCACACACATATATTCACTAAAAAAAGTACTAAAACTAGCTGACAATTAGATACTGCGGTAATATGATTAGCCCATTCAGACTTACTTGTGTAGAACTTGTTCTCCACAGAGTCACTGGTCTGACCTCCACTATTCACGTCTCCAATCACAGACACCACAACAATAGTGTACTCATTGCCAGCTGTTAAACTACTGAATGTTGTTGTTGTTCCACTGACATCATTATTTGTGTCCTTTGTTGTTGAACCTTCTTTCAGTGTGACTGTATACTTTGTACCACCACCAGTAGTGGGGGCTACCCAGGTAGCTGTGAGTGAGTTCACAGTCGCTGTTGCTTGAATGTTGCTAGGTGCATTTGGCTCTGTAAAAAACATCACAGAAACATGAGAATATCAGCATAATTATGGAATCTATTCAAACAAAACTTGATGGTAGACATTAGAAAAAGCTAATATTTCATTGTTTTGTCTTTGTTATTTTCCTGTGCAAATGGTGAATTTCATTGTGCTGAATCTAACACCTCATTAATTTCAACAGCCTGCCCCAGGTTTTTATTCTAAGTATTCTTTTATCCATAATATTATGTGCCAAAATCGACCCAAAGTCGCATTAATTAAAGGTTTAGGCAGGTTCTTTTGTTTACACTAATGAGATCAATAGCTGACACATTAGCTTACTTGTGTAGAACTTGTTCTCCACAGAGTCACTGCTCTGACCTCCACTACTCAGGTCTCCAATCACAGACACCACAACAACAGTGTACTCCGTGCCAGCTGTTAAACTGCTGAATGTTGTTGTTGTTCCACTGACTTCATTATTTGTGTCCTTTGTTGTTGAACCCTCCTTCAGTGTGACTGTATACTTTGTACCACCACCAGTAGTGGGGGCTACCCAGGTAGCTGTGAGTGAGTTCACAGTTGTTGTTGCTTGAATGTTGCTAGGTGCATTTGGCTCTGTAAAGACACAACGAAAGCATGAGAATATCAGCTTAATTCTGGAATCTGTTCAAACAAAACTTGGTGGTAGACAGTAAAAAAAAGACAGAAACATGAGAACATTAGTATAATTATGGGATACGTTCAAACAAATTTGACATCAGACATGTTTCACTGATTACAATGTGGACTAAATCAGATTTCTTAGGACATTTAATTGTTACTCTGTAAATAGTAGCTAAAAATAAAGATGACAAAGGATAATAAATGTACTAAAGGAAATAGTATAGCATATTATCAAAGAGTATATTAGTGTTTGCAAAATTATACAACTTATCACAAAATGAGGGAATAGTTTCTTTGCTAATGGAAAGAAGCAAACATTAGACACTATATATTTCAAAAGCATTCTAGAAACTAGTTGTGGGTTTCTAAAAGCTAGGTCATGATTAATATATTTTCTGTGTTCAGAAGAAATTACTGTTTGAGTAGATGAGGGTGTGAAAGGATCCACATACATAATTGTACTTCTAATTGCATACATGTTGTATTGTACTAGTAACCCTAATTGTACAGCTGTGTACGCCACACTAATAGATTACTTAGGTGACTAAGAGTTAGTTGCCTGGTGGCGATATTGCTTTGGCTACCCTGCCTGATAGTTGCAAGGTGCTGCCACTGCAGACTTGATATGTGGCGATGACTATCACATGAGACTAATACAGATATGGATGCAGATTCCAGTACTTGTGTTGTAGTTCATTATTATACAGTAATTTGTGGACAAATATAGGTGTGTCAGCTGTTAAACTTTGGTGTCAGAACGTCCGGGTCTGTGTTTCAACAAACCAGATTGCGAAGGCTTTGCGTCCGACCGTGTGAGTTCGATGGCATCGAAAATCCTGTGAACCCGATGTGAAAATGGCACACTACACGGTTGTGTTTAGATAATCCAGCTTTCTGCGATACCACACGTGCATACATCCTGACAAACTTTGAACTCTCCATTTGATGTTGAGTATGAATTATCGATTTTGTAAGGCAAATTATCGAGACTTTTCTTTAAGTTTGTTAATCAGTTACAACATCCCTGCAGCATCCATTTTAACAGAAAAGGGTATACATTACAACATGTGACCAATACAGTGTCTATCTATTAGGGGACAAATAATTATTTATTTTCCATAGACGACCATGTTACCGTTTTTTAGTCCTGTAAGCAAAATAATGATTAAGATTTTATTACAATGTCACACTTTGTTGCATGTTAAGTCAGTGACATGCTGTAGAGTTTTTGTCAAATCTTACAATTTTTTTCAAGAAAATCAATGTAGCAGATGCTCCCCATCAGATGTTGCCAAAAACGAGACGATTTTGTCTAGATATGCATGGGAGCCTTCCAGCACTGATAGATCCATATTCTGCAAACCACCAACTAAACATGTTATCCAGAAATATCGCAATCTGCAAATGTGCTCTTTTTCCTGTTCACAAGCTATTTTTTAAGGTGCAAAGAAACCTCGAAAGGGGGTACCGTCTCAAAATCACTGGCACTTCATTCATATGCTATGTAGCAGGAAGTAAAACTGATCCACCCCTAATTGAAGTGGTTTGACTAAGTAAGTCCAAATTAATACTATTTGGGTTCAGCCTACTGTTACGTTTCCCATTGGCGACCATATTAACGTTTTCCATGATTATAAGAAAATTGGACCATCAAAAATTCTTAAACTTCTTATCTGCCATTGTTATCATCTCATTGACATGTTGATCAAGTTTAGTCAAAGTATCATACTTCTAACTCATTTAAAATGCCTGAACATGCCATACCCGCAATTTTTTTTACCCATTTCTGCATGAATTTACAAAAATCCTTCCGCCTATTGAAATCATCTAAAAATCCACAGTTACGCTGTCAACATGTTCTACCAGCAAACTTGCCAATGTGGCTGCTGAAATGCAGTTATATCAGATGATACAATTTTTTTTCAATTACACATATCTAAAATTACTGTGCCCTACATTCATCTGTAACACACCAGGAAGTCTAACTGAGGCATGGTCCCTATTAATTTATCAACTAGGCTACATGGGTTCAAGGTCACACCGACCATGAAACAGCCAATTCTGTCTGCTTTGAATTTTTCGTCATCTTTTGTTATTTCTTCTGTCTTATGTCCGTGAATTCATGTTAACAGCAAGGTATATTGATACGTGTAGGATATGTATCAGTTTTACTTCCATATGTACCATCACATTCAGGATAAAATTTACTAGTAGTTTATGGATATGAGTTTGGCCATGCCATGGTTTCCAAAATAAATTCCAGTATTCTCTGGTCCATAGACCTACCGTGTGAAAATATTGAGCACAAAATAAGAAATTGTCACAGTCATGCCGACAGGGTGACCATACAATGTGGCCCAGTTAATGAAACCCCCCCACCTCCAATAAACATCACTGTGACATAAAGGGGGGTAAGGTAGAACTATCTTTACCATCCAGTAGTGTGCAGGTCAGTGGCACAAAATTGCCAACTAGACTGAAGGACAATACCTTGCCTCGGCAAGCTGGTTTTCCAGGTTGACCTATTCAGCTCAAGGCCAAACAGAATGATAACATCTAATGGGTACAGCCACTGGGACTGCCTTGCTGAGACAACTGACACACCCAGTCAACCTATTTAGCAAAGGCAGAGCAGAGCCACTGTCTTGTCGAGCCAGGCCAACACACCCAGTCGACCTATTCGGCTCACTGTCCCACCGAGACAACACCTCAGTCGGCAGAGCCAGTGTCCCACCGCTCTAATGCACTTGCTGACATTCCAGGTCGACCTATGCGGCTCGATGCCAGACCGACCAGGTTCAATGGCTGCCTCAATGTCTCATCGAACAAATTGGATGCAGGCGGTGCCAGAGTAGCTAGACTGACTGTTGTAGCACTGCAAACTGAGCTAGCTATGGCTGCAAGGTTGAGAAACAGTCACTTAGATTGGCTTGGCCATATCACATGGTCTGCTTGAGATAACTCATTACAAATACTGAGGCTCGCGACCGATACATGCTACGATGACGTCACCAGCGTGTTCACCCCCAGCTGGATGTGACACCATTAGCGCTGATTGTTCTAATGCACTAGCTGACAGTGACATGCCTTCCATTACTGGCACACCAAAGCATGACACGCATGGAGAGGCTGCCCAAATGAATACTCCGACGATGGTTTCAGCTAGCAGATGGTGACACTGGTGACAAGGCAAAAGATGTGAGTGTGGTGACCTCAAACTGATCACAACCAGTGGATGATGGCTGAAAAATTTATTGATGTGGGACATTGGTCAGTATGGTTATATTTTGTTCGGTTGAACTTGTAAACACCTGTACACTGACGAGGTTAATCTGCAAATAATCCGCAACTGCCCTGATGTGGTGTTGCTACACAATGATAAAACACAATGCAATACAATGTGTACACCACACGTATGTGTGTAGGAATAGTTATACACGAAGTAGAGAGAGGAGAACACACCCTGGCAAACACTGTATGGGACATTTGTAGCATAAATATAATGGACATATTCTGGCCGCTCCTATTTCCTCTGCTAGGCACAAGTTTCAATGTACATTTTTGTATACTGTGTAATGCAAAAAACATAAGGAGGGGGAGCATAACAGTAATCCTTGTCATAATTCTATTTTAGACATTATTCTGTTTACTAACTTTATTATGTAATTACTTTATGAATTGTTAAATGCTGCCGACCTTCTGAAAAACATTAGAATGGAAGTATGTGGAAGGAGCCGCAAACATAACTGTACTTCTAATTGCATACATGGTGTATTGTACTAATACTACCTGCTTAGATTTTCATAAAACATTAAGTGAAGTGCCACATTAAAGATTGTTACTTAAACAAAAAGCCCATGGTATTGTGGAAGGATCTACATACATATTTGTACGCCATCGTAATAGATGTGATTATGAACCTCCTGTGCATGAGGTGCTGCCACTGCGCACTTGATGTCTAACGATGACTATCACATGAGACTAATACATATATGGACGCAGATTCCAGTACTTGTGTTGTAGTTCATTATATATGGTAATTCGTGGACCCATAGATGTTATCTAATACACCAAACAGTGTGTCAGATGATAACTTTCTACAAGGGGTTACCAGTAGATAATACCTGCTTAAATTTTCATAAAACATTCACTTAAGTACCACATTAAAGAGTGTTACTTAAACAAAAAGCCCATGGTATTGTGGAAGAATCTGCATAATATTTGTACATCATCCTAATAGGAGATGTGACTATGAGTTAGTAGCAGCTAATGTTGCGCCCATATGGGTTTTTATTGATTGACACCATTGGTTCTGTGAATCCACAGCAGTTTTTTTTCATTTCCCTGTGTGGGATCTTTTACGTCCCCTGGCACAGACACCAGGTATAAGGGACCAACTGATTTAAATGTCTCTTCCCAAAGACGCAGGCAAAGTGGAGGAATGAAATTCCAGTTCTGAAATGGCAGCAGATGCTCTGACCACTGGACTGCAGCAGTGTTCCTCTATTTGTTTATAATTAGGTATATGACAAACACTACAACTTACAGGTCCTCTTCTGGCCTTTTAGGCATTTCTGCCTCTTGTGCCAGCTCTGTAATTTATTATCAGGTTTAATTGCATGTGCACATGCGTCTTTCTAGGATAAGGTGGGATAGTATAATCTAGTTTGTCAGGATGGTTTTGCCACAACTTGTCTATTTTCCCCTCAAAAGGTTGGATAGATGGAACCTCCACCACAGACTGTGGAAGGCTGTTCCATATGTGTATGCATCAGTGTACAAGTGAATATCTTTTGATGTTTAATCTGCATCTTTTTTTGTATATTTTCAGGTTATGTCCTCTCGTCTCAGAAGCATTGTGTCTCAACGTAGCTCAACTGGATGAAACCAAAGCATCGTATTTCTCTGTTAGGATCTTATATAGCATATAAGCTATATCATGTCTCCTGTGAGTCAACAGTATGCCAGAGTTGGTAAATAGCCTCTGTAGATGTTCTTTATGGTGACAAAATCAGTGTTCAAAACTTCAAACAGTCACTAACTAAAATCCCACTGGTCAACAACTAGTTTGGATGATTTTATTATTAATGATAAACTTTTAATTACTTGATTTTGTAACCACATGTTACATGTCTTTTTATACAATTCTCATAGATATGTACCAACATACTTTATATCAACAAATATATGTACAGCTGTAATATACCACTGACAAGTTTGAAACATACTAAACTGTAAGATGAAGCCTACACAGACTTACTTGTGTAGAACTTGTTCTCCACAGGGTCACTGCTCTGACCTCCAATCACAGACACCACAACAAAAGTGTACTCAGTGCCAGCTGTTAAACCATTGAAAGTTTTCGTTTTTCCACTGACATCAGGAGTTGTTTCCTTCGCTGTTGAACCTTCCTTCAGTGTAACTGTATATGTTGTCACACCACGAGTAGTGGGGGCATCCCAGGTTGCTGCGAGTGAGTTCACAGTTGCTGTCGCTTGAACGTTGGTAGCTGCATTTGGCTCTGTACAAAGACATTACAGAAACATGAGAATGTCAGCATAATTCTGGAATGCATTAAACAAAATTTGATGGTAGACAGTATAAAAAAATTGTGTTTTACTCAGGATCAGGAGTTTCTGAAAGGAACCTAACATCCCTCTTGTTCATCATTTTGACCACTGGTACTTTTTTGGATAGCATTTATACATCTCGTAAAGCAGAATTTGCATATTATAAATACCAATGATGAAACTGAAGCTGTAAAATTGCTTTTCATTTCATATAATGTGGTAATTGTCAGATGCAGTTGGACATCACAACCCTAATTGTGACTAATGAGCCTGTGTCAGTTGCCACTGCCCATGATACCAACCTCCATCAAGCGGACTAGGTTGTTAACAAAGAATGGACTCCCAAATTTGCGGACTCCCAAATATGAGCAGAGTTGGAGTCCAACGAGTCTACTGGACTACCACCAATTTCCCATGAAAATCAATGCCTTGTATTAATCAAATGGTCTGACTTGATGCTACTGTAGCATTTCTGCTATTTTTTTTATCAAAATACTTTTTCCTGTTTATTTATTAGTTAAACCCTTCAAGTATGAAGAAATGCATCAGCATATTATGTAATTTGCTTGCTCAAGCATGTCCTTGTCTGAATCTATGATGTGGGTTTGTTTATCTTAGAGAATAATGCATATTAAGTAGGCATGGAGTGGAGTAATACCTGATTTAGGGGTGTTTTAGGTTATTTACACTAATATTTAAGGTGTGGTTTCTTAGTGGACGAGACCAGGAGACAGTGATTGGTGAACTAGTGTCATGAGTTATCTCTGAAACAAGGAGTATGAAAAGGTGAATCAGCCACGAGGAAACTAAAACTTTGTATGTCGGCAGAATTGTATATTCTCCACTAAAGTTGTGAAGGAGAAGGGGAAACGTTAGAGAAGTATTGATTAAGCACACAACCGAGAGGCACAACGCAGACTGAAAGGGGTAGCTGGACGTCTGTCCATTTCGTGAGGCAGACCGTATGCTCTTCAATGACGGATGGTACATGAGGCGAGGTGGACAGTACGCTCTTTGGCAACGGATGGCCCGCTGTTCAATGGCAGATGGCATACACTCTTTGACAGCAGACAGCGCACGAAGCGAGGCAGATGGTATGCTCTTTGGCAGCGGACGGTCTGCTCTTTGACAGCAGATGGTACATTCTTCGGCTGCAGACGAGATGCTCTTCGACGGCAGACAGCACAACTGCCGAAGTGCAATGTCAAACGGAGACAACCCTCCATTCATGAAAACTGGGAAATCATCTCCATCTCCCATGTAAAATCGGGCGGTAATGGGGACATGCTGCCACACAAAGGGTATGCCTAATGAATGGTTTGTAAGAATGCAGAGACTCGACTATGAGATTGTCTAGGCATTTGTCTGCCTCAGATGTAATTAGGATGTTGTTAAGGCATTAGATGCCTTAGAATCAAGTTCAATCAAATGTGTAGCTGTGGGTACAGGGAGGTAGTTGACTAGTCACGTGAGATAAACTTACACGCCAATATGGTAGATGGAAGTGGAATAGGATAATAAGATTTGATTATGAATAACAACATCAGTTCAGATATGTATGTTCTACTCATATGTTAAAGCCCATTCAGACTTACTTGTGTAGAACTTGCCCTCCACAGGGTCGCTGCTCTGACCTCCACTATTCAGGTCTCCAATCACAGACACCACAACAACAGTGTACTCATTGCCAGCTGTTAAACCATTGAAAGTTTTCGTTGTTCCACTAACAACAGGAGCTGTTTCCTTCACTGTTGAACCTTCCTTCAATGTGACTGTATATGTTGTCACACCACCAGTAGTGGGGGCATCCCAGGTAGCTGCGAGTGAGTCCACAGTTGGTGTCGCTTCAACGTTGCTAGCTGCATTTGGCTCTGTATAAAGATATCACAGAAACGTTGAAAAATATTTCTATGCAACTCTGGCTAAACATTATAACAAATGTTTATTCAACAAAAAAAATGGCTGGGAGCAGTACATTTGTTAGATGTATTCTGCTACACACGTTACTACAATTACATCAAAACAACATCTGCAACAATTTCGGTGAGAAATTCATTCTTGAAGCTGCAACAATTATAAGAGTCATTTAACTAATTTTAAAAGGTTTCTTTGAAACACATAATTTTAACAAACTTAATTACTGTTGTTATTTGTGTTTTGACTAAAACTACTGGAACAAATTCTCATAACCAAAACAAGAAAATACATGGTTGACTTGAAGTTTGCAGGCTTCATTTTCGTGAGCCATTTCTTTAGCAAAATTGGCTGCATAGGGACCTTAATCGAACTACATCTACATCTATCCTTTATTCTTATTACAGTTTGCATTACAACCGGATACCACACACTATATCATTCTGATGCTTGCTACGAAACAACTACTATCGCTCTAAATATAGGTGAATAAATTGAATTTCGCAATCTCTTTGCGCTTCCAAGTCACCAGTGACGTCATGTCGAAGCTTGCCGATAATTGCGGGGAAAATATGCAGGCCAACAGAACAGAGTATTATTTGGAATTATTAATTACTTGATTAATTTTTCTTTGTTGTGGGAATGGAAATATACTACAAGATGTAATATAATATGATTTCAAGTAATCATTGTTTTTATTTCAGTGACAGGACAATGTGGGTATTTAAGCCTTTATGGTGGGCTTCATACATAAGTGCATTTCTATAAACATTTATTATATATTATAGAAATAAAAATTTAAGCATGTTTAAGCATCATATTATCCATACATAATTTTACAAACCAGTCGCTACTCCCTAATATAAATGATTTAAGTCCACCAAAAGCACTGGTACTTGTACTTTAGAACTTTTGAAATGCACTTGTTGTGCTGGACTTAAGTACATTTCAAACTATTGAGCAGACACATGTATTTCATGTTTTCTTTAAAAAAAATGTTGTGGCAACTTTCACCTATTATGATATCATCTGAACATTCCTGAGAAATACTCATAAAACATTGCAAAATTGTCTGCCTGCATGCAGTTTGCAGCATTGGACACTGAAAGTGAAAACTGAAAACATCTGAACACTTTTACCATATGTTATTGTTAGCAACAATACCAGAATAACTAGCAATCATTAGAGATATTTTGGAAGTGACCCCATAAGGGAGTACTGAGGCCTGCCAGCAATATGTCTAATTTTACATAATCAATTTCTACATATTGTGTTCTATTTGTGAAGTAATGTTTGCATAGTTACAAGGGTACTCCTTCTCTGCCATAACGTTTTAATTTATTTAATAGGATTTCATGATCTAGAGTATCGAAAGACACCAGGGAGATATAAACATAACACAGAAATTGTTGGGTGGTCTGAATGCATGCGCTAGGCTAGGGGTAATTTATTGATTCGTAATGGAATATTAAGTAAAGCAATCTGCTACCTTTAATCAGCGTGTAACGAAAATGATTGCCACCAACACACTGCAGACATGCAGATATTATTGTGAAGAAATCCTAGTAAAAACAATATTTTGTAAAAGGTAAAAGGGTCAACAAAACTAATACCAACATACCAGTTCTCATGTCTGTGTACTAAACAATGTCCTGTCTTAGATGAGGAATGGCCTATTTAGAATGAAGCTGCCTGATACCAAGTCATAGTGATTATTCCCAAGCTTTGGTGAAGAATATTGTACTGTCTTCAGTGACACATTGACTGCCTTGTCCTTTCCCCACTGTTGGTGGCACTTGGTGCACTGGTGTAGGCAGGACAGTGAACACACATACTGTACCAAAAAGACAGAGATTAATGTAGTGGTCAGGTTACAAAACTGTTATTGTTTTCCTATATCATTAACTACAATATATCTTAACCAGCTCGGAAGAAACATTACCTTCAATTAGTTTTACATTTACAAATTTCAGATTGTTATGACATTGATGAAAAAAGATATGTTCTCATATAGCGCGTTATCCAGTCCATGGGACTGTTCAAAACGCTTCAGACTAAAGCGATGATGCAGGTGTGGTAATGCCAAATTAACCACACAGCTTCTTGTGGTCTTTTAATGTAGACAATAGAAAGTTCAGGCTTTGATTTTCCTGGGAATCCAAGACTCCTTGTTTCACGTAACTAGACGATGATACATCCAGCATTAATGTGGCCAATTTAAACCATCCATCAATGACAATGTATGCTGCTATCTTGATTTTGCTGCGGACTGTACTGAACAGACATACTCGTGTTTGTTTGTTCGAAAATACCAGTGAGCACAGCATATGACATGGCTGCATCCATCTACGATTACGGGCCAGGAAGTTGATACAACAGTGATGCTAGTTGTTATATTTATATTAAAACAACATCTGCAATTATTTTGGCGTGAAACTTATTTTTGAAGCTTCCACCATTATAAGGCTCATTTAACTAATTTTATAGCATTTCTTTGAAACACATAATTTTTACAAACTTAATTAGTGTAGTGAACTTTGACGTTGACATATCACATCTTTTCACTTGCTCTTGCTTGGCAGGTGTCATTTTGAACTCGTTCCACAACATCCGTAGTCTTGCTTATCTGACTCTTACTTGCCTACGTGAATTCGCCGAGAAGAGATGTGTGCGACAAACGGTGGTGCCACAGCATTGAGCCTGGATAATCCAGATCAAGGGATTGAAGACACGGGGAAAGCCCATAGAAACGTAATTCCCAACCAACGACGTACACGATTACAATAAATAGAGATTGGTGTTCCAAACATCGGCCGCAGAATCATTATTTTCCAACAATGTCAAGGTTAAAAATATAGTCTTATAAATCAGCGGTATTCGCTTTATAAAATGTTATTGTAAAAACTTTCTTTCTTTCATGATTAGGGTGTAACAAACATGATATTAGGAGATGGACCTTTTTCATATTTATCTTCTTAACCGGATAGTGGGCACCTTGCGGTCACAGGCAAATGTGCTTGGGACCAAGGAGAAGACTGGAACCTCACAGGTGCAGCTACATTCTTACAGCTCCTAGCAAACCGTACTGTGTATATCATACTAGTTAACCTTGGTAAGCAAGTGATCTAGAAGGGAACATTGCTTGGAAGCTGCTCTAACAGGTCATTCAGGGCTGCACTGGTGAGTGGCTATGAAGTCCCTATTTATTATGGTATATGTATTGTTACAAGATAATGATACTGAGTCCAAGGCAACTGACGCGCCGCATTCCTTGGTTGCGACAAGAAGACAATGAAGTCCAAGGGATGGCAGCGATCCAGACGTGAAGCCTGGCTAGGTAGTCTGGGAATGGGAAGGAATTAAGGTAGTGTAGATTGACTGAACCATGGAGGGTAAGTGGAGGTAGTGGGCATTGCTAATAAGAGGTGGAGACCAGACTGAAGGAGCGAAGAAGGAGACAGCACCCAATATTGACAAAGTGCATATGGAGAAGGTAAATGGCTAATTGCAGTGGGGATATTGGAGTTAGATGGACCAAGAGGCTGTTCAATATATGTGTGAGTCATACAGCTCATTCCGAACACATCATTTCATAAATCATACTGCGTGGTCTTCCTGTACTGGCTAATTTGGCATCATTGTATAAACTTTGGCATCATTGTATATACGACTTCCGGCTACTTGGACTTGGTGCAGCGACTTGAATTTGGTGTAGATCATTTACAGAAAAACGCGGTATATCAAATAGAATAAGTATTACTATTGAATATATATTATACACAAACGTATTGTAGACATATATTAGGAAACAGGTATTGTTAATTATTAGTCAGAGGGAGTATTTTAGAGTAAGTTAGTTTCGGATTCTGTCAGGGAATTCAGCGAGCGATAATAGGGTTGTTTACTATTCGAAAATTGAGATAGCATAGTGAATAGTTTACATTGGCTAATATATATAAGATAAAGTGATCTATTTACTTAAATTACATACATAAGGTAATATCTGACATAGTGGTAGTATACGTTTTCGGTAAAAAGGAATTAACAGCAGGATTTTAACGTAAATTAGTACACACTGACTTCGTTGTTTTGTTACACAGTGTTCTCCGTATTCGCTAGGTGGCAGGTTTTTTTTTCATGCGAGGTTAATAGAAGACACAGTTAGCAAGTATATTAGACTAAAGTGTTCTTTTGATCACAAAAACAGCCTTATTCAAGGCTAACGTTACAAACTAATTAAAACTAAATTGTATGATGGCGCCGTGCAAACGGCAGTTAAAGGCCACAAGGCACTTAATTTGTGGCAGTTGCAGTAACTGGGTGGACTTCGTCAAGTCTGGTGCGAGAAGTCCTGGGCTGAGGTCCAGGCAGATAGTTTTAGTTTTGAGTGTAGGGGATGTACGAAGATGAAGGAACAAGAGGTGGAGTTGGAAGAGCTGAGGCTGCTCGTTGTGGCAATGGTGGGAAGGGAACAGGGGGGTTGTGCCAGTAGTTCCGGTGGGGGAACAGTAGATGATAAAGTGGGGAAAGACACAAGAGATGCTAGGGAGAGCTCACCGCAGCCTGGGAGGAAGCTGAGAGGAGGGAAGGTGACAGGTCGTAGGGAGACAGGACGTAAGGAAACGGGAAGGAAAGGAACGGGAGGGAAGACAACCGGAACGAAGGAGAGGGGAGTAGGGGAGACAGGAGGGAAGGAGAAGGGAGTGGGGGAGACGGGAGGGAAAATAACCGGAGTGAAGGAGAGAGAAGTGGGAGAGACAAGAGCAAAGGAGTGGGAAGTGGGGGAGACAGGAGCGAAAGTGACAGGAGGGAAGGGGTCAGGACAGAATGTGATGGAGGGGATCGAACGGAAGAGTTATTCTGCAGCAGTGATAGAGGGGGTGAGGAAGAGAGCGAGGGTGTTTGTGGGGGATTCGATAGTTAGGAAGACCGACAGAGTCTTAAACAAGGGAGATGATGTGGTGGTCTGCTTGCCTGGAGCCAAAATAGAGGCGATAACTGAGAGGGTAAAAAACATCGTAGGCTCGGGTAAGGGTGGATCTGTTTTAGTACACGTAGGGACAAATAACGTAGAGAGGGAGGGTACAACTGCCATAGTTAGGAAATATAGGCAGCTGGTCAGAACACTAAAACAGACGCGGGTTGAGCAGGTAATACTGTCAGGGATTTTACCTGTAATGGGCAGGAGGGGTCACAAATATCGAAATTGTCGGGGGATGGCAATTAACATGTTAGTCCAGAAGTTATGTAGGGAAGAGGAAGTTGGATTTGTGGATTTATGGGGAAGTTTTGTTGGGAGGGCTGATATGTACATGAAGGATGGGCTTCATTTAAGTGGAAAGGGGGCGGCAGTATTCGCGGACAAACTTTCAGCAGCAGTAGATAGTGACTTGGGTACAATGACAAATATTTTTGGAAGTAAACATTCTTTAAACTAGAAGTGCAGGGGGGTTACCTAGAGGTGTCTCAAGCAGAACAAGAGGCCACTAGCACAGATAAACCAATATCAAATCATCCGAAAAACATCTCTGAAAAAGGTTATAGATGCGTATGTTTAAATGCAAGGAGCATAGTAAATAAGAAAAACGAATTAAACATTATGGTAGAAGATATTGACCCTCACATAATTGGTATAACTGAATCATGGGCCAACATAGATATAACAGATGCTGAATTAGGACTGACAGGATATGTAATGTTTAGGAAAGATCGAATAGGAAGAAGGGGCGGGGGAGTTATTTTATATGTTAAAGAATCTATTCAGGCTTATGAAATAAAACTAGAAAGGGAAGCAGATTGCGATGAAGCTGTTTGGTGCAAAATTGTTTCAGGAAATTCAAAATTAACTATTGGATTAGTTTACCGAAGTCCAAACATAAACGAAGAGGACAACACAAAAATAAAAAACGCTATAAAGGAAGTTAGTAAAGGGGAATGTATCATAATGGGAGATTTTAACCATGGACACATACAATGGAATTCTCTAGAGAGCACAGGGATTGAGGACCAGCAATTTCTATTTTTAATCCAGGATAGCTTTCTTACTCAGCACGTACTAGAACCAACCAGGGGAGAAAATGTATTAGATATAGTTTTGTCATCACAAAAAGAATTAGTGGACAATGTAAAAATATTTGAACCATTGGGTAATAGTGACCATAATCAAATACATTTTGACATCAATGTAAAATCAGAAAGTAAAAATAAGAAAACGTACAAGAGAAACTTCCACAAAGGTAACTACAAAGATATGAGAAAATACTTAGCAAAGCTAGATTGGAATAACATGCTGATGAATAAGACCGCAGTTGAATGTTGGAATATTCTAAAATATGAAATTGAGAGTATCATCGATAAATTTGTTCCCTTCCAAAAACAAGGAAAACGGTGTAGAAAGAAACACTTGTCAAAAGAGGCTATTAGAAAAATAATGCTAAACAAACTATGTGGAGGGTTTATAGGCGTACCAGAAAGGACGAAGACTATGCAAAATACAAAGAAGCACTTAATGCAGCTACAACTGAAATCAGACAATCTAAAAGAAGCTATGAGCAAAAACTAGCATGTAACATAAAAAATGACAGCAAGAGTTTTTATGCATATGTCAGGAGTAAACAAAACGTACAAGACAAGGTTGGACCTCTAGAAGACAGTGCTGGAAATATAATATCACAGGGGTTTTTAATGGCGGAAGACCTAAATGGTTACTTCAGTTCAGTGTTTACCAAAGAAGATATTAGTTCATTACCAGTTGCTGATGCTAAATTTCAGGGGGCTAAATCTGACTATTTAGGTCCGTTAGTTGTAACTCCAGAATTGGTAGCTAAGAAAATAAAGGCAATGAAGGATAACAAATCACCGGGAGTGGATGGGATTCCTCCAAAATTACTAATGGAAACAGTAGAACAAATCAGTATACCACTTGCAAGAGTATTCAACTTGTCATTAAAAGAGGGAGTTGTTCCGTTTGAATGGAAAGAAGCAAACATCATACCATTATTTAAAAAGGGTTCGAGAAATAAGTCAGAGAATTACAGACCAGTGAGTTTAACGTCAGTGATTTGTAAATTATTAGAAAGGTTAATTAAAGACCATATGGTGGAATTCCTCGTTAAGCATAAATTATTAAATTCATCTCAACATGGATTCCTTAAAGCGAGGTCATGCTTAACAAATATGTTATGTTTTTTGGAAGAAATCACTAAGTGGATAGACGTGGGATCGCCAGTAGATATTATCTACTTAGATTTTCAGAAAGCTTTTGACAAAGTACCACATCAAAGATTACTACTTAAATTAAAAGCCCATGGTATCGGGGATAGCATAACTGACTGGATAGAACAATGGCTGACTGACAGAAGACAACGAGTTGTAGTAGATGGAGAAGTTTCAAATTGGAAATCGGTTTTGAGTGGGGTACCTCAAGGATCAGTATTAGGACCTATATTATTCTTAATTTATATCAATGACTTGGACGACAGTATAACAAGTAACGTACTGAAATTTGCGGATGACACAAAACTGTTTAGAAAGGTTAATACTGATGGTGATAAACAACATTTATAAAACGATCTAGACAGATTAGTGAAATGGTCTGAGAAATGGCAGATGATGTTCAATTTTGGGAAATGTAAATGCCTACATACAGGACATAGGAACTTGAATGTAAACTATAAAATGGGAGATACTGTTCTGGGTACTACTGTAAAAGAAAAGGACTTAGGAGTTACAATAAGCGCTGATATGAAAGTTTCAGAGCAGTGTGGTATTGCAGCTTCAAAGGGTAATCAAATTCTTGGATTGATTAGAAGAAACATAACATACAAGGGAAAAAAGTTAATTATACCTCTTTATAAAGCAATAGTTAGACCTCATTTAGAATACTGTATACAAGCATGGAGACCATATCGTAAGAAGGATATATATACGCTTGAACGCATACAAAGGAGAGCAACTAAAATGATTCCAGAACTGAGAGACCTTAGTTATGAAGAACGCTTGAAAGAATGTGGTTTAACAACTCTACAGACAAGGAGGTTAAGAGGAGATCAGATTGAAGTTTTTAAGATATTGAATGGGTATGAAAATATTGATAGAAATATGTTTTTCTCACTCAAGAAGGATAGCAGAACTAGAGGACATGAGGTAAAATTAGTAAAGGATCAATGTAGATTGGACATCAGGAAGCACTCGTTCTCACAGAGGACAATAAATGAATGGAACAAATTGTCTACAGATTGTGTAACTGCTAGCAGCGTGAATATGTTTAAAAACAAGGTTGACACATATCTCAGGAGGGCGGGTTATAAGTAGATGAACATTGTTGGACTCTCGATAAGCCAATGGCTTCCTTGTCCACTTGCCATCTGGGCCTTTGGCTTGGATGGCAAATCTTGTTAAATCTTGTTAAACATCTAACTACATATTGAATTCATTGGCGATCATCTGTAAATCAAAGGAACGCCATATTGTTAGCGTTGAAGCTCGGGCCGCTATACTTTTCTGTGAAATCTTCTTACCCGCTAATAATTAGAGTTCAAAATCTATAGCATAGCTTATTCAACTAGGTTATGTCATACAACATACCAATATAACAAAAAGAAACATGTATTATCATGATTTAGGATTTATTTAATTAATATCCTACTAATTCAGACACAATGCTGCACTTTGAAATGAATGCACAGAAGCTTCAAGTTTGCAAGAACAACCGATTCCAGTGAATTACAACAATACAGAGGGAAGAGATTTGGATGCATTGAAGCTCAAATAGAAGAAGAACAGATAGAAGCTGGATTGGTGTGGTTGGAGGAGGGCCGACTCCCAAGAAAGTAGAGGTGATGAAACAACCAGGCCATATGAATAGGGGGAGACCACCTGCTTAAGAGAGGGATGTAAGAAAGACATAGGTGGAAGACAAGTGGAGGGAGAATGGGAATGCCGAATGGGAGAAATGGAAAGGGATAAGTACTGGGGCGGTGCAGCAATGCATGAACTAGTGCCACCCTTTTAAAAGAGAGCAACTGGGAAGAACAAGATCCTCCTAACTATTATCTATGACACCCGAAAGGGATAAAACAAATTTCTTTTGAAATTGAAAGAAAAAATAGTTAAAATAAATGAGCAGCTTAGTGGATAAAATACTGCTATATATGGATGCTTTGGTGTCTTCCTGAAATGCTTCATCCAGAAACAACATTCTAAATTTATAATAAGCCAAAGTTAGATTGATATAATATTTTCTTAGATGACAAAACCAAATGTCTGTGCATTCATCTGTTGATTTACTATCTATTTTATCAATATGCATCATATAATAATCTCTTTTTTATCATATACATGTACATTCATCAGTACGTGCCACGTTTTAGCACTTCAACAATGTAGTCCACCACTCACACCAAAGTCTAACATGTCAAGTGTAGGCTACCTGACGGTGTGGGTTTAGGTATGATAGTGTGGTTCAAACACGGGTACAAACAGCACGTGGCAGGCTGGGTACAGGGCGTGTGACAGCAGAACATAATTTCACTGCATGGAGGACAAGGCTTCCAAATGCCTGTTGAGTAGCTACGTAGAGAATTCAGAGTGAATGTCAATTCTAACTCCACACTTACTTGTGTATTGAGTTTTATCCACAGGAGTCGCAGTACTTCCGTCATTGGTTGTTATCACCACGTGATATGATGTACCAGCCGTAAGTCCTGTAATTTGATGGGAGCCAGCTGTGTTGCTTCCTGTGTATTTCACTTCATCGTCCAACTTGATGTTGAAGTCTGTCAGTCCAGATACTGTAGCGGCATCCCACGTGACAGTGATACTGCTAGTGTCTGCTGTCACTATGAAGTCTGCCATGACGCTGCTCTGAATCTATAAGGGAACAGTAACATGTCTTAATGTCATGCATGCACTGTTTTATTGTATTGTATTTTATTCAGTTCCAACAGGTCCGAAGACCCAGTAACAAGATTGATAACAACATTTAAGAACAATACGCATAAATAATAAAAACAGTAAAAAGAATAGTTATAATATGGGTATAAAACCATACAGTTACTAACATAGCAAGCTAAGACATTAGCATTATACATATAAATGTTTTTGAATTACCGATCTGAAGGTATTGGCTCCTATAAATATATCACAAGTGGGTTCAGTTAAATACAATGTGCTGAAAGTAGTCATACATCTACTTAAAACTGAGTATTTCCTAATGTTGATTCTGCTATTTGAAATTCGATGTAGTTTCGTAGAGATCTCGAAGGACAATGATATTGGATATTTCCTACCAGACAGGACGAATCTACATGAGAATGCACACACTTACGTAGAAAGATAAGATATGCAACTTGCCTACGATGTTGAAGGGATGGTAGTCTAAAATAATGGTATAGCGCAGCATAATTGTCAGTGGAGTACTGGATTTTGGATTTGTAACATAGATACTTAATGAATTTGTTTTAACTAGTTCGATTTTGTCGATAAAAGTACGTTGCTACGGACTCCAAATAATACTGCAATACTGCAACTGGCTTCTGACTAGAGATATATACAAATATCGCAAAGCTTGTACATCGGTAAATGTTGTGCAAACGCGCTTAATAAAACCACACATCTTAAAAACTTTAGAAACATTACGACTAATATGATCTTTAAAATTCAAATTACTAGTCAATGTGACTCCGAGATTATTTACAGCGGTGGCCCTGGGTAGAGGCTGGGTTAAGATGGCGTAGTCAAAAGATAAGTATTTCTTTTTGCTAGTAAAAGTCATTATGTAGCATTTGTCTGAATTAAGTTTGAGGTGCCAGGTCTGATACCAGAGGCACACACTGTCCAGATCCTTCTACACCAACTGACAATCGGTCACCGACGAAATGTGTCTAAACAGTTTGGAATCATCAGCATAGAGTGATATTTCATATGAATCAACATGATTAGTGAGATCACTAATATACAAGATAAACAGAAGTGGGTCAATTTGTGAAACTTGTGGTACACCGGACAACACCGGCTTCCAGTCAGATGCTTGGCCTTCGAGTACCATACGTTGTTTTTCGGTTGAGAAGTTAGGATTGCAACCATTGTATGCATTACCCAGAATACCAATATGATTTAAGCTTGTGAATTAATAGTAAGTAAGTAAACAAAATCAAGTTGTTTCTTGTTGTCAATAGATTCAGAAATGGAGTCCAAGTAACAAGCTAGGTTAGATACTGTGCTTCTACATCTCGCAAATCCGTGTTGGCTGCCCGAAATTGTGTTACGCACATGGTCATACATAACTTTTTCAAAATGTTTACTAAATAGCGGTAAAAGAGAGATAGGTATGTAGTTACAGACATTTCGTTTATCTCCTTTCTTATATACAGAAATAACATTTGCGCGTTTAAAACGTGTTGGAAAAGTTCCACAGTTTAAGGACATTAACGTACATCTATGTTGCGGCGTACCACAAGGATCTGTGTTGGGACCGAAACTGTACTGCATATACACTAAAATAGTTAGTGATATAGTGAAGAAACATAATTCGCTACCACTGTTATGCAGATGACACACATGTACTTGTCCATCAAGCCTAATCACCAGGTCACGCAAGAGCGAACACATAATGCCTGTGTTACGTGAGCTGCATTGGCTTCCGGTGAAATACCAGCTCCGCTTTGAGGTTAACACCTTCACTTATAAAGTGCTCAACGGATTGGCACCGGCATACATGAGTGACATTGGGCAGAAACATCAACCAACGCGTATTTTAAGATAAACAGAGAAGTCACTTCTCGTCGTACCTGGCCACGGACTGCAACTTATGGCGAACGTTGTTTCAGCCGACCCGCGGCCATACTGTGGAACGACTTGCCTGAGAACATTAAATAACTGAACACTCTCAGCTCTTTCAAGATACACTTAAAAACACATATCTTTAAACTGGCATACGACTAACATTATTGAGTCACGCTCTCGTTTTAATAACATTGCTATATACCAATGACTTATTCGTAATGTTTTATTCATGTGTGTACTATAATAAAATCTGTGTATATTTATTTGCCATGTTTAAATCAGCTCCTTTACATTATCTACTTTTAAAATAATCTGCATTTTATAGTTTTATTTAATTTATGCAGATTTATGTCAATTGTGTATTTTATGTATTTTATTGTTTCAATTAATTTATGCAGTTTCATTTAAAGCGCCTGAAAATTGTTTATATTAATTGGATTCGGGCGCTATATAAATTCCGATATAAAAATAATAATAATTACAAAGTACATATGCGGTTGTTTCTGGTAATACGTTCGAGCGTATTGATGACATATTGGCCTGAGGCATTTGGTAAACATTGCTATCATGATTGTCACGTATCAACTACCACGTAATCCCGTCTTAAGGTCACGCGGCACCAAGACTATTAACATGACCGATTATTATTTTAATGTAGAATGACCGTTCAGTAACATGTTGAGCGTCAATATACGGGGGTTTTTGAATGCTTAAATGGGGAGGTTTTTTTCTCCCCCCCTATCAGCGCCCCCTGGCGGCTGTCATACATTTGTGACGTCACACTGAAAAAAATGTGTAATGTAATATAATAAAATATTGGTATCAGTAGTCTTATTTAGCAAGCGTTAAACAATGCAGACAGCCGACGTACAGCTGACGTAAGCTATAAACGTGTCAGGACATGTAGCTTGCGGGGAAACCCCGTTATGTATTGCAGGACTGAGGCGGTATAGGCAGTATATAGGTGTCGACATAAGACGACATACGACGAAAAGTTCTCCATATAATGTGATGATGCGATATTTGTTGTATCGCTTACATGCATGACTACGTTTTTCTCGCTGTATGCATGGACATTCAACCGCTAGGTCACGATCTGTTAGAAGGGTAAAACGTCGTCGTGTTTCTTTTGTTAGCGTGGTTAGAAATCGACGCGACACCCTCCTATCGAATAAGAGTACGAGCAAATTTTATTAAATATAAAAAAAAAAACAGGATATGATAGTAAAGCATTGTAATATAATTAAATATGGGTACATTATTTTTAAAAATTGACATATAACGAAAATATAAAATAGTAAAATAGGTCAAGGAACAAAAAATCTCATTGTTCGTTCGACGGTGGCATTGAAGTCCGGCAGCAGGCATCGCTTTATATTCAGTGTGCAGCGCGCATTCTTATCACGACCGTCCTTGGTATTGTTCTGCGTGCGGCTTACGTCAGGTACGTGTGCATGTCCTGATACGTTTATAGCATTCGAACGAAGTCACGCACTTCCATATCTGGTATTGTGGACGGGAACGATAAGCCGCACACAGAACAATACCAAATAAGGACATGCAGCTAACGTAAGCCGCATATAGAACAAAACCAAATATGGTCATGGAAGTGCGTGACTTCGTTCGAAAAAAACAGATCAAACCGAAGTTTATGAGTAGGAAGTTGCGAGTTGGAAGTCTGCATGTTGAAAGTTTATGAGTTGGACGTCAGTGAGTTGGAAGTTTGCTCTTTGGAAGTTTGCAATTTGGAACTTTATAAGTTGAAAATTTGCAATTTGGAAGTTTGTATGTTGGAAGTTGATGATTTGAAAGGTTGTCAATTAGAAGTTTGCGCTTTGAAAGTTTCCAAGTTGATGATTTGGAAGTTTGCGAGTTGGAAGTTTGCATGTTGAAAGTTTGTAAGTTGGAAGTTTGCAAGTTGGAAGTTTGCGATTTGGAAGTCTGTGATTTCGAAGTTTGTGCTTTGGAAGTTTATGAGTTGGAAGTTGCGAGTTGGAAGTTTGCATGTTGAAAGTTTATGAGTTGGAAGTCTGTGAGTTGGAAGTTTGCGCTTTGGAAGTTTCCAAGTTTATGAGTTGAAAGTTTGCAAATTGGAAGTTTTGCATATTGAAAGTTTGCACGTTGGAAGTTTGTGAGTTGGAAGTTTGCGAGTTGGAAGTTTGCAAGTTGGAAGTTTGTGAGTTAGAAGTCTGCAAGTTGGAAGTTTGTGCTTTGGAAGTTTGTGAGTTGAAAATTTGCAAATTGGAAGTTTTGCATTTTGAAAGTTTGCACGTTGGAAGTTTGTCAAATAGAAGTTGGCATGTTGAAAGTTTGCAAGTTGGAAGTTTGCGAGTTGGAAGTTTG